>CM062812.1:873660895-874230253 GCA_031772625.1 Pinus tabuliformis
TTTGATGTTGAAAGTTCCTTCCAGTTTGGAGCCCCATCTCAGAATGTCCGGACCATCCATCCTTTGAATCTGCCTGTTGATGAGCTCCTTATTAAGGGAGTTTATAGGTTGATGGAGATGGATTGGAAGATAGTCTGTGAGGTTCTTCCAGTCCCTCCAATCAGAAGTTTCAGTATTTTTCCAATAATCTTTTACTTTTCTTTTATTTTTCTCATCCAGGTATTCTTTAACAAGCCTGTAAATCTCTTTTTCTAAGCTAGGGAATTTCTCCCATGCATCCTCCGAGACTAACACATGCTAACCATTGCCAATCTCCCCAGAAACTGTGCTTTTGAATCAGCAATCTGTTTTCCCAGGCCTTATTCCACATTGGAGACCCTTTAAGATTTCCTGAGAGTCATAAGAGAGAGGCCCAAGGAGTCATGGGGGCATATTTTGCCTTCCATAGCATGGCCCAATTGGTGGTAGGATTTGTAAGACATTCCTGCCAAGTATTAGCACCCATGGCCCTACCAAGGAGATGAGGGTCTCTAAGGCCAAGACCACCATCATGCTTGGGAGAGCACACTTTGTCCCAGGCCACCAGAGCCCACTTGCCATTATTGGCTTTGCCTCTTCAAAGGAAGTCCCTTTGGATGGTTCCGATCTAGTTTGAGATAGACCTTGGAGCCACAATAGTAGAGAAAATGTAAAGGGGCATGGATTGAAGGATAGAACGAACAAGGATTAATCTTCTCGCCAGATTGAGTGCTCTGAAAGTCTAATTAGAGAGTTTTCTCTTGAGCTTGTAGATAAGAGGTTCCAAGTTTGAATGCGCAAGAGGTTTATTAGTGAGGGGAACACCAAGATATTTAGAAGGAAAGAGACTTTTCTAGAAACCTAGGATTCAAGCAATATGAGTTTGAATATCTATTGGGGTGTTGAGGAAGAAGATTTTTGATTTAGCCTTATTCACATCCAGACCAGAGGCAAGGGAGAAGTCGTTTAGGATTCTTTTGAAACCAAGGGCTTCCTTAACCAAGGGGCATCCCATGAGGAGGGTATCATCCACGAATTGCTGGTGGGTTGAGGGGGGGAGCCAGGGATATAGCTGGAGACCTGAGATGAGACTGCTGGCCGAGGCTGCCAAGATAGATCTGCCTAACCCCTCCGCCAAAATAATAAAGAGGAAAGGAGAAAGAGGATCACCTTGTCTGATGCCTCTCGAGGGATTGATGATCGAGGTGGGAGATCCATTAAGCAGGATTGAGAAGAAGGCACTGGAAACCAGGGCCATGATCCAAGTGATGATCTCTTTGTTGAACCCAAAAGTAGCAATCCTGTGTTAGATATAGTTCCAGTTGATCTTGTTAAAGGCTTTAGACATATCCAGCTAGATCAACATCCCTGGTTTTCCTTGGTCTTTCAGCGTGTGAATGATTTCCTGAGATAGAATGATGTTGTCCATGATTTTCCTACCTTCCACATATCCTGTTTGGTTTGCAGAAATTAGGAGTGGCAAAAGAGGCTTTAAACGATTGGCCAAAATTTTGGATATGATCTTGTAGATGACATTGCAGAGGGCAATGGGTCGAAACTGATCTGGGGAGTCTTCCCTTTCTGATTTAGGAATGAGAGCAAGGAAAGTGGCATTGAGAGAGGGAAATATAGATTTCTTCATTCTTGATTCCTCCACCAGGTCATATACCGAGTCCTTGATTGTGTTCCAGCATGCTTTGTAGAAATCTATGGTGAAGCCATCAGGTCCTGGGGCTTTTCCATTTGACATTGTTTGAACCGCTTCTTCCAACTCCTCCATGGTTATCTTTTTTAACACATCTGATTGTGTTCTTTGGTTAAGATAAATGGGATATGATTGGTGATTTTCCTTATGTGATCCTCATTGTGGTGGTTTCTTTCAGTTAGGATGCTTGAGAAATATCGATGGAGTTCTTTGTCAATCTACTGATGAGTATCAAGCATCCGCCCCTCTTCTCTCTCCCTCTTTGAGCCATTGGATCCTAGATTTCTGTCGCCAAAGGATCTCTTCCTGAGTTGCTCTTATCTCCCAATCTTTCTGAAGTTCCATTTCTGTTTGCTTTGTTTCCTCTGTTAACCCGTTCTGGATGATTGTTTGTTGAAGAGATTTCATTTTTGACTCTATAATCTTTTTCTCTGAGGTAATATCTCTGAAGGTTTCTTGGTTCCATTTTTTTAATTCTTGCTTGATGAACTTAAGTTTTTGATGGAATCCTTTCATCTTGCTTCCTTGAGGGGGAAAATCTTTGGTCCACCATTCTTTGATTTTGTCTTGGAAATCTAGGTGGGAAAGCCAGAAAGCTTCAAACCTGAAGGGGGCATTTTTGGTTTTAAAGAGATCTAGAAGGTAAGGACAATCGGCCAATGATCAAACCCTGCCTGTGGAGCGATGATGGCCTCCATTTCCAGAGATGAAAGGAAAAGGTCTTCAGAGAGAAGAAACCGATCCAGTCTAGAAGCAATTTGATGCTCTCCCCCTCTCCTATTGTTCCAAGTGTGGATGCCATTTTTGGTAGGGGTATCTATGAAGTTCAGATCATCAATCATACCTTGGAAAGCTTGGGAGTCTGAATCAAGATGACGGAGACCTCCCCTTTTCTCATCCAGATTTAGGATCATGTTGAAGTCTCCCGCCAGAATCTGGAACTTATGATCAATAGGCTGGAGATAGATTTTTAGATGATTGAGCCAGGCCAGCCTTTCTTTGACCGAATGAGGCCCATAGACATTTGTAATACATATTTTCTCTTTGGTGCCTATGACCTGAAGGATGGTTGTTAGGGCATGCCTTGAAGCAAATGAGTCAATCAAATGAAACCTGGAGTCTTTCTAGAAAGTGGCTATGCCTCCAGCCGTGCCCTGAGTAGCTATGCCTAAATGTCAGTATTATTTTCTAAAACAGGTTTGTTATATGTTCATCATTTCAGATAGGTTGCTTTTTGTTTCTTACAATGGAAGAATGTTTGTTTTTCCTGAGATTACTTTGGATTTAAGAATCCTTTTTTTTGAAGGGCTATTGAGTCCTCTTATATTCCAAGATGTGCAATTCATGATAAAATGTTGGGGGTGAGAGATAGAACCTTTACCTTGCCCACATTGATGAGGCTCAATCCCAGCTCAGCCAGATGTTGACCTTCTGTTTTTTGGCCTCTTCTTTTAGGTTGGCCTTTGGTGATTTGATTATTGGCCTTGAGATTTTCTTTGATGCCACCAACTGGTTGCTTTCCCCCCTTGGTTTGATGCTCTCTTTGTTTTTGGAAGTTCTGTTGCAGGATGTATGCTTCTTCTATACGTTTGAGGTGGTCTTCTAGAATACCCTTGAATCCTTTTGAGGTCCATTCCTTTGAAAGTTTCTATAGATCCATTCCCATCAGAATTTCCTCTATTGCTTTTTCCTCTAAGGTGGGAAGCTCCTGTGTGTAGTCCATTTCCATTTCTTCCTAAGTTTCTTGTTCAGTTGTGGATGGGTTTGCGATGTTTTCCATTTCCGTGTCCATTTCCTTGAGCTGATCTGGAATTTGTTCTATGTAGTTTCTCGCTTGGCCTTTCTTAGTTGTTTTCGATGAGAGGATTTCGTATCTATTGTGTGTTGCCTACCTAGGGGCCTCCTTTCTTGTAGTGTTCCTTCTAGATTGCTTGTTTTTTGAGTAACTTTGGTAAATCCCTGTTCACCTTTAGCCCCAGTTGGGTCATCTTTTGGAGGTGGTTTATTCAGTGGGAAATCTCGGAAAAGATGGCCATGCTTGTGGCATTTCCAACATCTGAATGGGATATGTTCATAATCCACTGGTTGGGTCCATATTTCGTCCCTGAAGTTAAGGCTGATAGCTTCGGGAAAAGCTCCTGAAACATCCATATAGCCACATATACAAGCATATGAGATGTAGTGCCCATTTCTTGTGCCTTCTGACATTTTGCTGTATTTCCCCAATCTGTTTCCAATGGCTTGAAGCATCAAAGGTGCCTAGTAGTAGGGAGAGAATATAGTCGAATCCATACATGAACCCTAGTGAAGTCTTCTTGTTCCGGCATGAAGTTCTCGTTCGAGAATCTCATGTATAGACCGACAGAGTTGAAAAAATATGGCCCTCCTTCGAAGATTTGATCCTTGTCCTCCAGAAGAGCAAAAACAACAGTAAAGAAACCCTTCGATCCAAGATGTAGTTCTATTTCCCCTTTAGGGTTCCATTTGGCCTGTATCCATCCTTTGAGAGCTCTTTTAGAGGGCCAGATTCCCATAAACTTACATATAACCACATGTTCCTTCATGTAATCTCTGTAAACTTCTATGTCGAGTTCCTGTATGATTATTTCTGGAATTTTTGTTGCCTTTAGATGGCAGGCCTTTGCCAATTGAAACTTATCCTGAGCCATATCTATGGCACCGGATTTAGGGCTGTTAGGGTTTTTTGACGGGGTTGAAGCGAAAGTTGTAACCCCTAACTTCTCTGTGCCCCCAGTGTCAGATCCTTCTTGTTGAGGGGCTGTGAAAGCTTTGTCATTTTCATGATGAGGGGAGCGAGGGCGAAGTTCCTGATCCGAATGAGGAACGACCAATGAAGAGGTAAGACGAGTGAAAAAGGAGGTGTTAGGTGCATGAGAGGAGCCCACCACCTGTTGTTTGAAGGAAGGCCCCGCTTGAAAGACCGTCTGCTCCATGACAGGCCCGCTCAACGAGCGTCCTGGGGAGCGCGGTGGGAAGCCAACTGCAAGGGCAGAGCCCGCAGAAGCCCACAATGGAAACAGAGGATCTCAAAATTAGGTCATGCTCTAGATTTGCAGAGCGAGTTCTTTGTGTAATGCATTGTCAATCGGTGTGATGAATGGGCTATTGTTAATCTCTTGATAATATCTTTATTGTATTCATAAAGGTTCCATACATTCTAGAGGTCAAGAAAATAAGTAGCAACAATAAGTTATCATCGATTTTACTTTATAAAATAGAATATTTAAATTTAATTAATAAACAGATAGGTTTACAACATCACAATATGTTTAACAATTGATATTGAGATCCACTTTTCCATACTAGTAAATAGGCTTTGTTATCATTGGTCATCAATAAAACACTCCCAAAAACCATCTCTCATTTCACACTAAAAATATTTTATTTGAAGTTAATTTTAGAACAAAAATATTATAGTGACAGAAATGGTTTTTTTCATAACCATTTTTATAGTTAATTTTAATCAAGATATGAATTTTATAGAATTGAGTTTAAATTGTTTGATGTGCATAATTAGAGTTCTCCATATTTTCAGGGCCTTGAATCCATTTATGTATTGAAGAATGTATTTTGAATAACAAAAAATACTGAAATTGTATTGTCACATTTTGGTGAAAATTGTTATTTGGTGTATAATTTAGACTACACCTATATACACCTCTATTACATGAAAATATATAAGATATAAAGATTATATTTTAAGATCCATTTTACCATATAAATTAAAATAATAATTTTGTAACCATATTTAAATTTCATTAATAAACACAAAAAAACTTAATACTCACAATGGATATTTACCACCACTTTACCATAGATATTATTAGACACAGCATAACATGGGCCCCACATGCCCAAAAACCATCTATCATTACACAATTAAAATAATACTTACAATTAAAAATCATTTTTACCATGGATATTCAGAGGAGTTACAAAGAATATTATTAACTATACCATACCATGGTCAAAGACTATGGCTCATCAACACCACATGCTCAAAATCCATGTCTCAAATCAAAATATTTTATAAATAAAAGATAAAAAGTATGATTATTAATTAAAATAAAAATTAAACTAAATAACTAAAATTATTATCCATCTTAAATCCCAAACTTATCATCTATCAAGCTCCAAGAGAGACCAAATTTCTAAGAATTGTTGATCTCTCTAAGCTTATACATCAGGAGTGAACATAGATCTAGAATGATTTGAAAGGGGGATGTCTACCATTCCATCTATCACACCAAATGAAATTAAAAAAAGCCACATATTAAATATATAAAAAGAAGAATTCAAAGGACTATTTGGAGGGTACCAATCCAAGGTGCCTTTGCTTCATCAAAAGTTGAAATTTTGGCCATGTGTGACAAAATAAATTTTTTAAATAATCTAGAAGCAAAAAAAAAGAAACAATTATACAAAACATTTAAATAATGTTGGCTTATATTTCTTTTGCTAATGCTAGCATTGTCGATGGAAATGTCACTTTTACTTGTTAGAAATTTTGTAATGTTAGTATTGCTAATGGAAATGTAACTTTTACTTGCTAGTATTGCTAATGTTGAATTAATTTTTTTTGTTTACCTCTAGGGTTTAGAAGGGGGATCTTTGTTTTTATGGCCAAGGAGCTATTGTTTTAGGAAAACAACATGTGGTTTCCCTCAAAACCCCCCAAAAAACTACCATTAAGGGACCGAAACTTCCTCACCCATGTGAGACCTAAAGAGACATGCTAGGGTTGTACTTAGGATTAACTTCTACCCCTTAGCTACCAAACTAGTACAATCACTAATTTATAGTTCAAACATGCCTTTTTTTTTAATTTTTACCATGTTAGATTTGTAGGACAAGGTCAAGAGAATCAATGTAATGCTTGAGGATATGGATAGGTAAAGGGAAACAATTTTGGATGAAGTTAATAGTGTAGTGACTATACTAATAAATTGTGGATAGGTAAAGGAAAACAATTGTAGATGAAATTAGTGTGGTGGCTATACTAATAAATTCCTTTGTAACCATCACGATGAAATCTTAGGCCAGCCCCATGATCATGTTTATGAGTTCCTCCTATAACTATCACGAGAGCCCTCGTTCCATTAAAGGTCTAGGAAATGAAATTATTACATTGGATCCTTGAAAATTTTGGAAAAATGGAAGCCATCCTACTTGCATGAATATGTTCATCACTTGTGGGTCAAATTTATTGATAGCTAATATTGTATTGTGCTTTGGAAATGCCATAAACATATGAATTTCCATATATAGAATGTATTTTGCAATTTACTTTGTTATGAAATGTATTTTATCTTTTCCTAATACTATTATGAAATTACTATCATTTTTATTTATTTTCCTTACTTACATCTTGCAAATTATTCCTATGCTAGTGATGAATTCCTCCATTAAATGTGTAGAAAAATTCCAACAAATCCTTTACATTGAAACCTTGTATATTTAAAAAAAAATGGGAGCCATTTTAAAGGAATATCTCCATCCCTTGTCCTCCAAATTTAATGATATCAATTCCCTGAATCTTTGTAGTCTATCCAACCACCCAATCTGACTTGCTTCATAGAGAAATTGGTAAGATTGTATGTAGAACATTGAGGCTATTATCTAATCATTGGCATAGGACCTCTTCATGTTACTCCACCTTCTACTCAAGTTTGTCCACTTTTTACTTTTAAAAATAGGATCTTAATTTGACTATGTCAATGAATATTTTTCCAATAATGGATTTATCTATTGTAATCCAATATTGATATGGATAGAATTGAGGGAAATTAATACAATGTAGAGACAAAGAAATATATTTAATGAATGCATGAAATTTTGAGGCAAACCATGAACACGATTATATTGGAACTTGCCACTTTTAGTAATTTGCTTGTTTTCCTTTGTCAAGAATGATATATTTGTCTTGCAATTTACTTTCTTTCAAGTGTGTTTTATTTCCTACAAGTGTGTTATGATTTGTGAAAGCATGTGCACTACACTTTGCAAGTTTCAAACAAAACTTTAGATTGAAAATTCAAGTGCATGTATAATCAATTGTTCATTAAGATAATTAAAAGTAATTGAAAGGCCAATCACCAAGATTAAAGTACATAAAGGGATTCATGCTCTTGACCAGATTCCAATCTCATACCTTCATAAATGAGAGACTCAAACTGAAACCTTGCAATCCCCCAAAATGGGAAATCCTTCATAAAGAGCTTCATGGGCTTGATCAAAATCCAACCCCATACCTACATAAATAACAGAGTCAAATGGAAAATTTGCAATCCCTCAAATAGTGAAATCCTAAAATTCATTAAGTTTGTTGGATTTTGAGTGAGATTAAAAATTCTAGTTTCTCCATATGAGACCCAATGAGGTTGGAACCACTCAAACATCTTGAAACAATTAATTAGAATGTAAGGGTGAAAATGAAATATATAGGAAATGCCACTTTTACTGCCATTGCTAAGGTTGCATTATTGTTTTTGTTTTGATTTAGGGTTTAGGAGGGGGAGGGTATGTTTTATGATAGGGGGATATTTTGCGGGGAAAAAAACCTCTGGTTTGCCTCAAAATCAACCAAAAAATTACCATTAAGGGGCCCAAACTCGTATACCCATGTAAGGCCTTTAAGACTTGAATTAGGATATTAGGTTTAACCTTATATACCAAACTAGTATAATCACTGATTTATGGTTCAAAGATGCCCATTTTTAAAATTATTATTGTATATTGTTAACTTTAGAGGACAAGAGGAAGATAACTCTATCTCAATCAATGTGAAGTTTGAGGATATGAGATAAGTAAAGGGTAAAAATTGTAGATTGATTTAATAGTGTAGTGGCTATACTAATAAATTCATTTTTAACTATCAGCATGAAATGTGAAATTATTAGGATTACCATACTAATGAATTCCTCCCATTAACTATCACTATTAATTGTAATATTAAGGTCCTTGTTTCATTAAGAGTCTCTAAAAATTCAAATGAAATTATTGTATTGGATCCTTAATTTACTTGGAAAAAAGGAAGCCATCTCACTTGCATGAATATATCCTAATTGTATTATGAAATTCCTTTTTATTTTAATTATTTCTTGCTTTATTATTGCAAATTATTATTATGCTCTTAAACTTATTGCAAGTGGTTATGGTGTTTCTTATATGGATACCTCCAACTGTTGGAAATAATAAATTCTGGTTGGTCAACATTGAAGTGGGAATGAGCGATTTAACAAACATAGTATTCTAGTGAGGCTGATTGGTCCCAAAACTATTGGAAATAATACATTATGGCTCGTCAACATTGAAGTGGCAAAAATATTGGAAATAATACATTATGGCTCGTGAACATTGAAGTGGGAATGAGCAATTTAACATACACAGATATTCTCTTGAGGCTAATTGGTCCCACCACGATGGTGCTGGTAAGATCATTTTGGGAAAACTGAGGATTGAAGAAGATGGGAACAAGGATGATGCTTTCAAAGATATACATCTAAGGAAACTCAAGTATCAACCTTAATAGTAGTGAAGCTATACATAAATTTTTAGGGCAAATTGTAATTGAAAAGGACAATAATGTTCCAGTGGAAACTAACCAAAATAAGCCAATCAAACCATATGCAGTCAGGGATTTGCTTTCTGGTTGTGGAAGATATGCACCTCTTGTTTCACATGAGAGTTATAAATATTTAACACTAAAATCTCTCCCACGGCCACTTTCAAGATATTATACCTTTAGTTATCCCCCAAATGTCCCTTCAGGAGCACTACCAATTATGTGGTGCGTCTAAGTCCCTTAGTAATGGAGTTAAGTGAAGCAGTCAACAACTTTCCAAATTTAATAATCATTGAAGTGCTAAAGAAAGCGTCAAAATTTTAGGAAACCTCTAGGTTAATTGTGTGAACCAAGAAGATGGTGATAGAAACAAAGAAGATGGTTCTAAAAACAGATAGAAGAAAAACATGTTGTCTTTTTGAAATAATAAAAACATCTAGTCTTATAAGATATAAAACCATCAACCTTTCAAAAAATCATCTCATCTTTATTTCTTCATCTTTATTTCTCCACATTGAAGGAAGCTTTAATGAGGTGGCCCATATGATCAAAAAGGAAACCAACCCTAGGACAATCTACAATCAAGGTTCAAGGGTTATGTTCTCAAAATAATACAATTGGATCCAATAAAGTGGCTTCATATGTGAATGTGGAAACACCCTTATATGAAGCCACTGTATTCGTTCCAATTGGGCAACACCCTTAAATCAAGCCACTTTATTGGTTACAATTGTATTAGGTTGAGAACATAACTCTAATGTAGAATGTCCTAGGTTGGCTTATTTCTTGATCATATGGGCCATTTGATTAACTTTCTCTGTTTTAGGCCACACCTTGGAACGTTTCAACCTGTTTTGTATCTATCTTGACTAGAATGAATGTTGAGAAAGATAGCATAATTGCTTCAAGGCTAGTCAACAAGGTTGGATGTTTTCATTCTTTGTTTCTAAAAGAAAGCATGTTTTTCTTCTCTCTATTTCTAGAATCACCTTCTTTGTTTCTAGAACCATCTTCTTTGTTCACCCAAGTAGACTGGGGTTTCCTCCAAATTTAGAACTTTCTTTAGCACTTGAATGATTATTAAATTTGGAATTTTGTTGATTGCTTCCCTTAACACCATCAGTATGGGACTATGGGACTTAGAGGCAACAGATATGGGACTATGGGACTTAGAGGCAACAAATAATTGGTACTGCTCCTTGCTTACTCAGGAAACATTTCTACCATTACCAGAGGTATAATATCAAGAAGCTGAAACTGGTGGCTTGAGAAATTTATGTGGCAAAGGTTTATAACTCTCAGGGTCTAGGGAAACCAAGAGGAACATCCTTGACCGCAAATGGTTTGATTGGCTTCTTAAGCTTAGGAATATGGTCACTTTCCTACTAGCCATGGTTGTCCCTTTCAATTATCCCTAGAATTTTTTTTAAGAGCTTCACTATGAAGAGGGTTGACACTCTCACCAGACTTATGCTTCTTGAGATTAAGTAGATGTACATGTTTCAGGGGATAGTCCATGTTCCCATCTTCTTCAGTCATGAGTTTTCATCATAGTAGGAGCAATCAGCCCATTCCCACTTCAGGGTTCCCCAGCCAAAATGTATTATTTCCAACATTTCCTCATGTCCATATAAGAAAATGATCCATAGATTAGCAAATGTTTCAAAAAAACAGGTGCAGAAATCAATAACACCGTAAAGAGCGTGCAATAAGATGTTTACCACCATAGGAATAATTTGCAACTACATTAAGAAAATATCAACTACATTTCACAACAAAATAAATTCAGAAAGTTCAGTCAATGTTTATGGCATCTCCACAGACAGAAGGTAGCACTGCATTTGGTCTAATCGCTATAGTAAATATAGGCCAAGATAATATTTCTTATGGAAGCAATAATCATTATCATCCATCCTAGGGTTTCTTTAAATAAAAGACGAACACAAATTGAATGGAGAAGTCCGGTTTCTTTTATAATATCACCTGTATAACATCAACCGTGTGATGAATGAAATCAAATGCGGAGGTCCATTGTCGTAACTTGGAGAAACGTCAATTCAAAGAAAATTAGGAATATTCTTTATGCAGATGGCAATGATGATGTAACGCATTTTAATTGTTGCTCAATTGAGGTGACAGAGCTTAGGATTTTATCGATCTATATTTTTGATGGATCTAAAAGAAACATTTATACTGAATCAGGGAATAATTTTTGCGGCTAGAATGCAGTGATGGAATAATCTAAACAAATTGGCGGGTTGAATTAAAAATGTTAAAATATTAGAATTTGTATTTAAAAAAAATGTTAAAATATTAGAATTTGGATTTAAATAAAATGATCTTATTGGAATTCTGCACTTCAACATTTTTTATGTTATAGTTTATATTTTAGTGGTTTCCACTCTATTGATAAAAATGAAATTGAAAGTAGTAACTTTTTTACATTTTTAAATAATGTGTTTAAATTTTTAAATTATTTTTTTACAAAATCTTGTCTGAAAGTTTACTCCATCTATCCAAAAAAATGAAATTAAAAATTTAGTCTGAAATATCACTATGAAACAAAGATTTTTTTTACATTTTGAAATATTTGCATGTTAAAAAGTGGAAGAATAATATCACTATGAAACAAACATTTTTTTTACATTTTGAAATATTTGCATGTTAAAAAGTGGAAGAATGGATGGCAACTTGGAGGATTAATACAAGATTTCTTGGCCTAGCATTTCAAATTGTCATTAAAAAATCATTGTCCCTGTTATTCATTTGTACTGCTATTCATCATGATAGTTCTCAAATTGTGATTAAAAGTGCAAGTTATTCATAACCAAGTATGATAATTAGATAATTAGTCAAAAATAAATTGAAAACTAAATTTATAAAATACGTATTTATTTTTTAAATTTATGGCTATTCAGATCCTGAAACTTAAGTCAAAATTAAAATTATTTAACAACTACATTAAATCTACTCAACCACAAATGGTCTGTTTAGAAATGCATGTGCTCTGGTGATGAACCAAGCTAGGTAATGGGCTGAAATACAAGCCTACAAGGGTTTCTGAGTTTATGTTTTAACTTTCTGCATTCACAATTGCATTATTTTTCAAAGTTATGTGGTGAATCTTTATGGTAGATTTTGTTGTAGTTGAGCAATAAGAGTGTCTAGGATTAATATGAGATAGATGTGCAAGCTTGTGCTAATTGGCCATTCATAATCTCTTGACAATAATATGTCATAAACACCAGAAAATACAGAGCTACACACATTGTTGTGTAATAAAGATTTTGTTCTATTTAAGACTCATGTAGAGAATAAACTTTTTCTTTAAAAAAATTATCTCTTATTTCATGTGAAAAATTCCATTGAACACCTAGAATTCTTTAAAAGGTTATAAATAATTAAATTTACTCAAACATTAATCCATGCTGAAAAGCATGGTTGTCCCTATTGTCATCTCTAACAACAGAAGGAGCTTAATTTTCCTTCACTATCTTCTCTTTATAAAATGTTAAAATCAGATTTTATATCTACACAACCAAGCTTAGAATAACATATGACACTAGCTCCAAAACAATTACAATGAAGAGGAAGTGGGCATTTATGTTGTTTGAAAAAAAGGGTTGAATTAATTTTACTCAGTTTTTTATGACAATAAATGCAATTCAAGGTTGTGCAATTAAATTGGTGCTAACCATCCATCCCTATTGTATGGTTCCTAATGTCAAAACAAATTCTATCAAGAATTATCTACTATTCTATGACTACAATACTTAATGAACCATAAATTATGATAGTTGGTCTAAGTATTAACTTAAAACTATATATTTTAATTTATAATAATAAAATATTATAAAAATTGCAAAGTTATGTACCTAGAGATGAAAATGGATGAATAGTGTTGAATTTCATAAGATGTCTTGAGTTCCAACTGAGATAACTTTGACAATAAAATATATTTTCTGCACTTAGTCAATCCAAATACTTTGTAAACTCACCATTCCACATATTGTAAAGTTCTTTTATGATTATATACTAGATGTTTTGACAACACTTAATATTAATATTTATAAAATTTAAGAATCCTCTGAATTTGAAAGTATAAAAATGTATATATTAAGCAGTGAATTTGGTTGAATGTGACAAATCAAAGTAGAGTAACCCTTCATTCCAATAGGAGGAGCTAAGTTTGCAACAAAAGAATGTAACAAATTTTAGTTCTTTTTAGTCCTTCAATACAACAGAAATTTCTATCTATATGGAAAGAGTCCTACTTAATATTATTAAATTTTAATTAAAAATATTCAACCTAGTATTAAATTTTAATTTAGAATATTCAAAATTATAATAAGTTTAATAATAATATAAGTATTATTGGGTTTTTAATAAAATTTAAATTAATTTAATAAATTTATAAATTTCAACAAATTAGACATGAAAATTTATTTTATATATATTACTTTTTAATATTGGTACTTTTATAAACATCAAGATTTTTTAATGAAATAATTTATAGATTACAATATCTCTATAGAATTAGATATTTAATAAAGATTAATAAATCATATAAGTTATAGTGTTATTATTTGAAATTATTATTAATGTTAACATATCAATGTTAATAACATATTAACATAACAATATTAATATTAGTAGGCTAATACTAGTGTTAATATTAATGTTGGTTTTCTGGTTAATATTGACAGTAATGTTAATAATAATATCAATATTAATGTAAAATCACTCTTGTGAAACATGATTGATAATTGTAAAAAAAAATATTATTTAATATGAACATTATAATAAATGCATAAATTTTTAAACTCATATTTACATTAATATTCATATGAATGTTAATGTGAATATTGCTATTAATATATTAATTTTAATTTTAATATATCATTAATGTCAATTATCAATACTAGACTAGCACTTATGTTAATATTAAATAATATGGATAACATTAATGTTATTATTAACATTAATGTGTCATAAATAATTTATATTATTATTATTATTATTAGGTTTTATATTGTATTTAGGCTTTATAGGGTTTATACCATCTACCATAGTAAACCATTAATTTTCTATAAAATATGGTGTATAGTATTAGGGTTCAATAGGAATATAAGTATTATTGGATTATTAATAAAATAATTATTAAATTAATTCAATAAATTTACAAAATTCATTAATTTTACATAAGAAAAATTAATTTGTATATACAATTTTTTAGTACATGTTTTCATTAATTGATATTAGTATTAACATTAATGTTAATACTAATATTAACGTTAAGGTGACAACCCCACTCTATGATCCCATGTCAATTACATAGTAAATACATTGTAATTATTGTAAGATGAATTGAAATCAAAATGGGCACTGAGCATGGACACAATTCAGAGTTGGGAAGGGAGTTGATTGGGAGGTCTTGCTTTCTTGTGCAAGGGTGAAACATCAAGGAAACCATTAAATACATGTATGAGAATTGAAGAAAACAACCCTTTGAAAATAAATGAGAAACCAATATGTATGGAGGCCCATGCCACTTAGGAAGCAACCACAAGAAATAAGCCACAAGAATTTATTGAAAGGGACAAGAGTACAGAGGGAAAGAACCAAGGTGGAGTAGAGGAGGAGTTCCACACTAACTCTTCCCACTTAGTAAAGAGAAATGAAGAGAAGTAAATTGGCCTTTCATCCCTAGAGGTTGTGAGTTAAGTTCCTAGTGCTTGGGGTTTGTCAAGGCTATGTGTTGAGATAGAAGTCCTGTAACAACTTAAGTCCCTGGAGGTTGTGGGTTGAGACATAGGTCTCTGGAGCCCTATAACAGTTTGGGTCTGGGGGAGGCCCTGTGGATAGAATCTGTGGAGCATTGTAACAACTTGGATCCCTAGAGGCTATGGGTTGAGATAACAACTTTTGGAGCCTGTAACAACTTGGGTAAAGGCCATCTTGAATAAAAAGTTGTGGAAGAAGAGAAAGAAGACTAATGGTTACTGCTCTAATGGTACATTGGATTCTAGACTCCCTGGAAGGGGGTGAATCACTGTGATGGTCCCTCTGGTCAGGTTTGGCACCTATGGACTCCTTGTGTGGACCAAGAAAGAAGTTTCAAACATTTTAGATTGATGAAGGAGGTCCTTTGGAGCCCCAAAATTTAGCTAAATATTGGTGTGTTAGGAGGGAGCATCCAACTAGACTCTAGGATTTGGCTTGGGCCTGACTATTGCAAGTAATTATGGTTGCAATTCACTACCATTGGGCGGAGAGCTTATGTTCAAGGTTAAGTTTCCTTAGGTACTCTAAGATAAGCAACTTGGTATTCTCTTTAACTTATGATGAATGATGCTAATGTGATTATGGATAATGCTTTCAATGTAGGGACTACATTGTTCTGGTGAATAATAGCTTATGCATTATATTACTTGCATGTTATGTGATGTATTAAATGGTTGCATCTATATATTTCTATGTGGAATATATACACGAATGTGTTAGAAAATTGAAAAGCTAAAATATGTGAATAACTGCTAAGCTACACTCATAAAATTATTGGTAAATAAAAGATAAATCTCTTAGTAACTAAGGATAACTCATAATACAACATCAATCCATGAAATCTTTGATTAATAATGGGTTATAATACAACATCCAGCCATAAAATCTTGGATTAATAATGGGTTTTGTGACCCTTAGAAGATTATGATGAGAGTGACATTCTGCATACCAAGGTCTATATTCACTCATGAGTCATTCCACACGCATCTCCACAGGCAGAAGGTAGCACTGCATTTGGTCTAATCGCTATGGTACATATAGGCCAGGATAATATTTTTTTATGGAAGCAATAATCGTTATTATAGATCCTAGGGTTTCTCTAAATAAACCAACTGGGTGATGATAACGCATTCAATGAATGAAATCAACTGCGGAGGTCCATGGTCCTAAAGTGGAGAAACGTCAATTCAATGAAAATAAGGAATATTGTTTATGTGGATGGTAGTTATGATGTAATGGGGTAATGCATTTTAATTGTTGTTCAATTGCTGTGACAGAACTTAGGATTTTATCGATCTATCTTTTTGAAGAATCTACTAGATTTTTCAACAGTAGCCAGATCCAAGGCTGAGGAGATAGAAGAGGTTAGAATTCTAACGATATGATCTAAACAAATTGGCAGGGTCAATTAAAAATGTTAAAATATTAGAATTTAACAAATTGGCAGGGTCAATTAAAAATGTTAAAATATTAGAATTTAGATTAAAAGAAAAAAATCTTAAAATATTAGAATTTGGATCGAAAGAAAATGATCTTATTGCAATTAGATATTTCAATCTTTTTGATGTTATGGTCAAGACTGAAAGTATATTCTAGTGGCCTCCACAACCAAAAAAATGAAATTAAAAATTTGGCCAAATATCACTATGAAACAAATATATTTTTTACATTTTGAAACATTTGCATGTTAAAAAGTGGAATAATGGATGACAATTTGGAGGAATAATGAATGAAAACTTGGCCTAGCATTTCAAATTGTCATTAAAAACTCACTTTGGCCTAGCATTTCAAATTGTCATTAAAAACTCATTGTCCCTTTTGTTCATTTTTAGCTGTTATTCATCATGATAGTTCTCAAATTGTGATTAAAAGTGTAGGTTATTCATCACCAAGTATGATAATTAGATAAATAGTCAAAAATAAATTGAAAACTAAATTTATAGAATCTGTATTGAATTTTTAAATTTATGACTATTCACATGGTGAAACTTAAGTCAAAATTAAAATTATTTAACAACTACATTAAATCTACTCAACCACAAATGGTTTGCTTAGAAATGCATGTGCAACTAAGCTAGCTAATGGGCTCAAATACAAGCCTACAAGGGTTTCTAAGTTTATGTTGTAACTTTTTGTATTCAAAGTTACATTATTTTTCAAAGCTATTTTGTGAATATTTATCATATATTTTGTTGTAGTTGAGCAACAAGAGTGTCTAAGATTAATATGAGATTGATGTCAAATCTTGTGCTAATTGCCCATTCATAATCTCTTGACAATAAGGTGCCATACATAGGGGGAAAAATACAAAGCTACACACATTAATGTGTAATAAAGATTTTATGTGTGTAATAAAGACTTTATGCTATTTAAGAATAGTCTAGAGAATAAACTTTTCCTTTAAAAACATTATGTCTTATTTGATGTGAAAAATTCCATCAGATAATTCTTTAAAAGGTTGTAAAGACTTAAATCTACTCAAACATTAACTAGAAAACAATTAGATTGAAGAGGAAGTGGGCGTTTATGTTGTGTGAACAAAAGAGTCCTTCAATACAAGAGAAATTTCTATGTATATAGAAAGAGTCCTAAATAATATTATTAAATTTTAATTAAGAATATTCAACCTAGTATTAAATTTTAATTTAGAATATTCAAAATAATATTAAGTTTAATAATAATATAAGTATTATTGGGTTTTTAATAAAATTTAAATTAATTTAATAAATTTATAAAGTTCAAATTAGACATTAGAAAATTCATTATTTCTTAATTCTTGTACTTTTATAAACATCAAGATTTTTTAATGAAATAATTTACAAAGTACAATCTCTTTACAAAATTATATATTTGACAGAGATTAATAAATTATACAAGTTATACTGTTATTATTTAAAATTATTATTAATTTTAACATATCAATGTTAATAACATATTAACATATCATTGAACAATATTAATATTAGTATGTTAATACTAGTGTTAATATTAATGTTGGCTTTCTAGATTAACATTAATGTTAATAATAATATCAATATTAATGTAGCATCAATCTTCCCAAACATGATTCATAATTGTAAAAAGAAAATTATTATTTAGTATGAACATTATAATATATGCATAAATTATTAAAATGATATTGACATTAATATTCATATGAATGTTAATGTGAATATTGCTATTAATATTTTAATATTAATTTTAATATATCATTATTGTTAATTATTAATACTATACTAAGACTCATATTAATATTAAATAATAGTGATAATATTAATGGTATTATTAACATTAATGTGTTATAAATGATTTATATTATTATTATTGGGTTTTATATTGTCTTTAGTCTTTATAGGGTTATAGGATCTACCATAGTAAACTATTAATTTTGTATAAAATATGGTTTATCATATTAGGATTCAATAGGAATATAAGTATTACTCAATTATTAATAAAATAATTATTAAGTTAATTCAATAAATTTACAAAATTCATTAATTTTACATAAGAAAATTTAATTTATATATACATTTTTTCAATATATGTTTTAGTTAATTGATATTAGAATTAACATTAACACATCAATGATAATGTGACAACCCCACTCTATGATCCCATGAGAATGACATGGTAAATGCATTGTAAATATTGTACCATGAATTGAAATCAAAATGGGGACTAAGACATGGACCTAGAGTTGGGAAGGTAGTGGCTTCCTTGGGACGTCTTGCTTTCTTGTACAAGGGAAAAACCTCAAAACTCACCCCAACCATTAAATAGTGGACATGAGTCACAACTAAAGAAAACAACCCTTGAAAATAAATGAGAAGAACAAAGAGGTATGGAGGCACATGCCACTTAAGGGACAAGAATTTATGGAAAGGGACAAGAGTACAGAGGGAAAAAACCAAGGTGGAGAAGAGGAAGAGTTTGACAGAAACTCTTAGCAAGTACTGAAGAGAAGTGAAGAGAAGAGAAGTGAGGAGAAGTCTATTGGCATTTGATCCCTAGAGGTTTTGGGTTGAGCTCGTAGTCTCTAGAGTAGTGTAAGAGGTTGGGGTTTGTCAAGGCTATGGCTTGAGATAGAATTCCTCAACAACTTAGGTACCTCGAGGCTGTGGGTTGAGGCATAGGTCTCTAGAGCCCTATAAGAGGTTGGGTCACACGAAGCTGTGGATTGGAATAAAATCTCTCGAGCATTATTACAACTTGGGTCCCTTGGAGGCTATGGGTTGAGATAACAACTTCTAGAGTCGTGTAACAACTTGGGTAAAGGCCACCTTGAAAAAAAAGTTGTGGAAGATGAGAAAGAAGACTAATGGTTACTCCTCGGATGGCATAATGGATTCTAGACTCCCTGGGAGGGTTTGGATCACTACCTGGGGGTGAGGTTTGGTACCTATGGACTCTCGGTGTCATCCAAGCAAGAAGTTTCCAACTGGTGGAATTGAGGAAGGAGGTCCTTTGGGGCACCAAAATTTAGTGAAAGATTGTTTTGTTAGTCCCTCGAGGAAGCATCCCCCTAGACTCTCTAATTTGGCTTGGGGGTGACCATTGCAAGTAATTGTGGTTGGAGTTGACTACAGTTGGCTCAAGAGCCCTTGTTCAAGGTAACAAGGTTCAATTTCCTTTCGTACTCTAAGATGGTAATGTGGTTATGGATAATGGTTTGAATGTAGGGACTGCATTATGCTCATGAATACTCGCTTATGCATTATATTACTTGGATGTTATGTGATGTATTGAATGGTTGCATCTATGTATGTATATGTGTGGAATATATGAAAGAATGTGTTAGAAAATTGAAGAGAGAAAGTATGTGAATAACTGCTAAAAGACAGGCATAAAATTGTTATTAAGTAAAAGCATATGAACCACCTCATAACTAAGGATAAGTCATAATACAACATAGAGTGATGAAATCTTGGGTTAATAGTGGGATTTGTGACCCTCTGTTAATAGAAGATTATGATGAGAGAGACATTTTGCATAGCACAGTCTATATTCACCCATGATTCATTCTTAGTCAGGTTACAAATAGTAGTGTTGCTGAGTGAGAAAGACTTTAACATCCAAGGGAGTTTTTCCCTTGTATCAATTTAACCAACAACTTTACCCAAATTTCCTTCAACCTTGCATTTTCAATAGGCTTTTTAAGCAATGGTTGAGGAACTGGGGTTTCTTAGTGAGAAAGACTTTAACGTCCAAGGGAGTTTTTCCCCTGTATTAGTTTAACCAACAACTTTACCTAAATTTCCTTCAACCTTGCATTTTCAACAAGTTTTTTAAGCAATGGTTGAGGAACCTAATGGCTTTGTGTATCTTCATGTAGCTTCTTGAACGCCCAACATAAGGTCTGTCACCATTAGCATGTGGCAGGCGAGCTTAGATACTCTCTGTTAGAGTCGGTCTGGTCATCCCTTCATCAGAGATCAAAAATCTTTTTGAATTTCATGTTTAGGTGTCCCATCTCTCTCGACTAGTTGCATTTTGTTAGGAGCATGCCATAAATATAACGGAAGGGCTTTTGTCATTCATTCCCCTCATGCTTTGCATTGCTGGCTCAGGTCTGTCCATCAGAATCATGCCTTAAAAGTCATTTGCAGTCGTGTTTCAGTTTCTAGGTCATAACAGTCATTTTAGTCATTAGGTCTAGGGTTAGTCAATTTATTCTTCAAAAAGGGTCTAATAAAGCCAGCAGGCCATAGGGAGGTTCTTTATAATTTTTTATTTCAAAGATTTTTATCGTCATTCGGATGGATTATGACTTTTCTTCAAAACTCTATTTTGAAGACAAGTCAACATTTTGTTTTTTGTAATAATTTTCCAAAATTTTTAGTTCTTGAATTCTTCAGGCGCAGCCCTAGTCTCTTTTTCCAAATCCCATGTCAGCTATTCCTACAAAAATTTGCCAAGAAATTCATCATTTCAACCCAAAAATCAAGGAGGAAACAAAAAGTAAGAGTTCTATTAATTGTCAAAAAGTGCCAAATTCAAAACATTACAAAATGGGTTTTGAAGAACCAAAAATCAAGCCAATGTCTTTATAAGGTTTTGCTATGAAGATGAGTGTCATTCTGCATGCCAAGGTTGGAGAAACGCATTTCAAAGCAAACTGGGTGAGCAATGCATGTTTTGGAGAGAAATCGTTTGTAACTAACTGGCGCGGCACACATAACAGGTGGCGCAGCGCACTAGAAGTGCGCAACGTATTGGATTCTTAGCGCGAAGCATATAGTCCAAAGCCCGATATTGCATGAAACTTCACCAATTTGCTCATACCTTGCGTGGATTTGCCAGGTAAACCTTTCTTCTTTATGTTGCATCAAATTTTATTATAAGAGATGGTGGTGTAGGGGTGATAAAGGTTCAAAGAAGAATTCAAACCCTCTTTCTATAAACACAAACAAACTTGCTGCTAGGGTTTTAGAACTCACTGTACTCATTGTTTTGCCACCAAGGTTATTCCTCCTTTCCGTTGTTCCCTTATCTTCACCAATCCCTAATTCCTTATCACCTAAATTCATTACTCCCTTCTCCTACATACTCTATCCCAAATCGCCCAACCTCACACCTCAAAACCTATACAATAATGCCAAAACCCTAGCCCTTACAAAAAATCTCCTAACCCTATACATAAAACCCCTCAAAACCTCCTCCTTGCCCTAATAAAATTTATCCTAATATCCCCTAATCCCTTACTATTTTCCCCCTTCCTAACAGTCCCTTGTTCCATTTTTCCCCTTGGTGGCAGAATCCAACTACGTTATAAAAGAGCAATACACAGTTTCATCACCACCACTCATTTCTCCAAGGCAGTTTTTATAGCAGCAATTATGTCATCCGATCCTTCATATGAATATGAAGATGAGACCCAAAGTGACTCACTCACGGACGGTCATTCACCGAGGAGGCTTTAAAGAGGTGCCAAACATATCATTACTTTTCCCGAAACTTGATCTGCAAAACGAGAATCAATGTGAAGAGAGAATTAAGGAGGCAAAAAGTGGATGAAGGACTTCAGATATTGGCCAACACCTCTTTGGCTCATCATAGCTCTTGATAAAGAAGGTCCAGCCCAAATTTCAAGAAATTTGGAGCAATTTTCCATTTTAAGAAATTTTTGCACTAAAAAACAAGGTTTTTCTCCCTGCGTGTCGCGCCACGTGGCGCACGCTTATGATTGGAGGCTCCAAATGCAAAAACGTTAATAGTTTTGGATTTTTCATGAAAAATCATGACTTTTGGTCCATGGACAAGAAGTTTGGGCAAGTTTTGAGTCCTCAGGAGGTCAAAAACACCCTAAAAATGACCTTTGTGCCCCTATTTTGACACACAGGAAGCAGTCTTGGCAGATTGAGGTTTTGGAGGGGCAAATAGGCACCAAATTCAGAAATTCCACTTGGGTTGGAACGTTAACAGGTAGGGCTTTCCAACAAGCACACTTGGGCTCAATTTAGACTTCAGAAAGTGCCTCAAAATCAGCATCAAAGTGGCGCGACGCATAGAGAAATTGGCACGACGCACAAAGGTTTTTTGGACCAGTTTTTCACCTTCGAGCTCAGAAATTCAGCCAGTTTGACTATTTTTTCTTTGTGATGTAATTTTTGACTTATCTTGATGTAATTGGGTGAACATGATGTAATTTTGGCACTTAGTTACTTGTTCTAGAGGATTCATTCACCAAAAAGTGAAAATTTAATGAATGAATCAGTTTCCTACCTTATAGAGGCAAGTTGTTTTGATTGCCTAGATTTTAGTGCTTTTTTTAGAATTGGTTGAAACAGCTCGTAGAATGATGAGCTCGACCCCTACAGGCAAGGGAATGCGTTGGGCTAGTCTATATTATGTAATTTCTAAGTCGTTTTCATGGTTGGACTCTTGGGAAAATTTTGGCACTCTATTGTACATTCGTTTCTGCATTTTTTGCAAAGGAAAGACTAGGATTTTGCCACACTGTTTGGGATCCATGTGGCTTTATGTTTTGATGGTGTGCTTCTCTGAGTAATTGTAAGTTCACTAGTGTTATGTGTATCATTTTCTAGCTTCTTCTTGTGAATTTGAACAAATGAGTGATTAAGGAGGTGTTAGTGTGAGTCCTTCCAGCCTTCCTACAGTGATCAAACGTTCTCTTACAAAGTGGTCTCATAGTGTCAAGGTCAAATTTTGTCATTTCAGTGAGTCTTCAAGCAAAATTTGGTCACTAGGCATTAGGTCTAGGGTTTGCTCTCACTCTTTTCAAAGTTTCCCAAATGCCAATCTATGTCACTATTCAGCTGAGCCTATCATCATTCAGAGGGTTGTCATCATCATGTCAAGTTCCATAGGGTCATTTTACAGCTTATCCATGCTTCAGTTGTGCCTAGGTAAGGTCATTTCCCTCTCATAGGGTTTTGAAGTCAATTTCTCTTGGACGGTCAAATCATCGGCAAAACTTGTATCCTGATTTTCATACACCTTCCCCTATCCTTAAAGTAACTTAGCAAATGCTTCCCATCACTAAGATTCCCCAAATTCCACATTTTCGCACAAACCCTAGTTTCTAGCTACAACTTGGCAATTTTCTAGGTTGGGCCTGTGTTTTGCCCTTTTGGACCCCTTCCCCTCACTCAATCTATGAGATTCCACTTTCCACTGCTTCCTAACATCCCTCCCTACTTCCAAAAATTTCCCCAAGAATTTAGAAGCCCCTTATCCCCTTCATTTCGCTTCATTTCGACAAAATTCCTTGTTTCACACATCGGGATAAGTTTCACTCAAAAGATGTTTCAAAGAAATCAAAGATGAATTTTGGAAAACTGAGAGAGGTTTTTTTCCAAAACATGAAAAAGAAGAAAAACCTCCTTCACTTTTTTCACAGGTGTCATGGTTTTCGAGAAATGTCAAAAATACAATAGCTAGATCGAAGGAGGTTGGCCAAGGCACTAAAACGACAGAAAAGGCCCGATCCACTCCAAATTTAGGCCAAAGCCTTTTTGAATGAGAATGGTACTTGATTGGGGACTCCCAGCCCAAATTTCAAGAAATTCGGAGAAAATTTTGTCAATTGTGAATTTTTTGTGCCAAACACAGGTTTTCCTCCCCAACGCGTAGCGCGCCGCGCGCGACCCTTAAGATGGGCAACTCCATTTCATGAAAACTAAGAATTTTTGGATTTTTCATGCAAAAATACACTTGCTCAGCAATTGCCAAGAAATTTGACCAAGTTTTGAGCCTCGAGAAGGTCAAAAAACATGCAAAAAATGACTTTCTGCCACTTTTTTGACACATAGGAAGTAGTCTTGGGAGATTGCAATTTTGGAGGGGCAAATGGACACCAAATTCAGAAATTCCACTTGGGATTGGAAAGTAGACATCCAGAACTTTCCAGAAAGGCCACTTTTTCCTCATTTGGACACCTGTAAGTGCCTCAAACGTTGCTCCAAAGGTGCGCTACGTGTTCACAATCACGGCGCTACGCGTTGGGCAATTTTCACAGAAATGCACCTACAGCTCAGCAAAACGCAGTTTTGACTGGATTTGACTTTTTGGAGTGTATTTTGATCCTCCTTGTTGTAAAGGATGTAGTTTTATGATATTTTGACACTCATTTATCTCTTCTAGAAGATTCATTCATGAGATAGGCAAAAATTTAATGAATGAATTGGTTTCCTAGCTTATAGAGGCAAGTTGTTTTGACTGCCTAGTTTTCAGTGCTCAGTTTAGAATTGGTTGAAACAGCTCCTAGGATAGTGAGCTCGACCCCTAGAGGTAAGGAAAGATGTTATCTTGCCTATATTATGTACTTTCTTAGTCATTTTCATGGTTGGACTCTTGAGGGAGAAAGCTTCTATTGTATTACTCATTGTATCTCTGCAATTTTGGCAAAGGAAGAAAGACCAGGGTTTTGCAGTCCTTTCTGGGATTCCTGTGGTTACATGTATTGATGGCGTGTTTCTCTTTATACTTTTAAGTTTGTTATGTGAATCATCTTCTTACTTTTTCTTCTGCAAATTAGGCAAATGAAGTGTTAAAGTAGAATTCATGATTGCCATGCTCTGCTTTTAAGTTTGCTTAATATCAATGCTTTCATCTGTTTAAGGGGAATTCAAGGTGATTGCTTGCTCTCCTTAACTCCTCACCAGTCATTCTCATCCATCCAACTCTTTCAAAGGCATCAATATAGTCTCCTATCTTGCCCCAAAGAGCCCCCTGCGAAAATTGTGTCCAATCCCCGCACCCAAAATTGCCTTTCCCCAATTTTCCACCAAAACCCTAAAAATCCCAAATCAAACCTTTTTGTATCAGTTTACTAGCCTAAAATCAGTGTTCTTTATTGGTTATCTCCGCCCTTTGAAGACCTTTGCCGAGATATACCGGAGAGAGCTCTCTCCTGCCCCGTAGGGCTAGCTACGAGGCTAAGTGGTTTGATGTTGCCTTGGAGTTTGCCTTTCTCAGCCTGAGGTGAAATTTCAAGCGCTAACATATTGGCGACCATACTGGGGAAGAACAAATGGTTTACTTGTTGATGTCATCTTTTTTATAAGCTACAGACGGAGCCTGAAGTTATGCCAGGTAGCCTTCGAAACGCTTTTGCATTGCATTAGCGGAAGTAGATAAATGCTACTTCAGTCAATCTCCGCTCTAGCTTGTAAACGTGACATATAACTTGTTAATTACCCCAGTACATGTATCAAGTTCAGATCTGATTGTTGATGGTGGACAACGATCAGATACTGGAAAGGTTGAAATCATTCACCTGGCGACTCTAAATCATTTTCGAGATCAGATCCAAAGACTCCATTGGAGGATGATCCCGACTAGCAGAAACATGGAAGGACAACATGGACAGATCAGGTATTCAAGTTGGAATCTCATCCAAGACATTTTTTTCTTTGTCACAACTTATTTCTTCTCTTTTCACAAGAATGTCAAGAAGGCTTTGCAAACTATACTATGCTTGAGAAAAGATCCTCGGCCTGCAGTTGATTCTTTCCCTTTGAAGATTGTGAATACCAAAGATTTGCATACCTTTGAGCTTGATCAAAACCTTTCTTCTAAATTTTGTGATGACCATCTTCAAATTGATGAACCTCAAGAGACCAAGACTAATTCTATACCTGTTGTACATACCCCTACACCTTGTAAAATTCTAGATCGGTATAAACCTCTTGTTTTACCTTCTGTTCTCCATGCTTTCCCCAAAAACTATGATCTATACCTGCCAAGGTTTGATCGTGAATGTAAGAGTGTCAACGCTGAGCAACATGTGCAAAATTTTGAGTCTTTTCTAGACCTTTTTGAAGTTGATAGCAAAGACGTTAGTATAAGGCTTTTTGCTCTTTCTTTGCAAGACAAAGTGAAGAGTTGGTTCAAAGCCCTGCCTGATGCAAGCATTTCAGATTTCCAGCAGTTTGTCAAAGCTTTTCTCGATAGGTGGATGATCAGACAGAACCTTCTCTTGATTGTAGAAGAGTATAACCAGCTGAAAAGATTGCGAGGGGAGACAGTACAATAGTTTTCGGCTAGATTTAATCAAGTTTATTATTCAATTCCAGTTGAGATAAGGCCTACTCCTAGATCTGCTCTCTTGGACTATCCGGGTGCCTTTGATCCGGAGATGGAGTTTCAGCTGAGAGAAAGGGATATTGCAACACTTCACGAGATGAAAAACAGTGCAGTAAATGTAGAGGCACATCTACTGATCCGAAGGGCAAGAATGAAAGAAGAAGAGATGAAAAACATAGATCCGGAAAAATCAACATCTCTAGAGGTGAAGCTTGACATTTTGGTAAGTGCAGTGGAAAATATGATGGAGAAGGTCACCGCAAGAAATGCTTATGATGTTCAAGCTCATGGCTCGCTGATTGAAGAAGAACAAGTTGCTAATCCAAAACATTTTTTTTCTTATCCTAGTTGTCATAGATCTAATAATTATTGTTTTGTAGATCACCTGGGCGAAGAAAGAATTGTTGATATGGCCTGCATGATTGATGATGTGTTTTATAGTGATGATTTTCCTCAGTTTGATCAGTATGATGATGATTATGTTCTCCAAAAAGAAGCTAATCTTGCAGACGAATCAACAGCTGGTTTGTGCGAGGAGGAAGTTCACTGTCAGCAGCTCGATTACAATGATCAAATGATGCATATCAGCTATGACAATGATGAGGAAAGTGCAGCAAAGTTTGAAGTAAGTGAAGGATCTTTGCCTTTTTGTTTTGATTCGTTTCAGTTCATCAGAGATAACTACCATGCAATCAGAAATCAAATGTCAACAAGTCTTGATTTGAATCATCTTGAGAGCAATGAAAATTTTGTTCAAGACTTCTCATATTCAGATTTGCAACCCCCAAAAGCCATTGATTGTCAAGTTGCAGTTGAAGACTTGGAAGTGGACACACATGATTTAATGATTCAAGGTGACTCTGTACCATTCTGTTTTGAATCATTTCAGTTTTTGAAAGGTAGATTGCATAGTAAATCTTCAAATGAACAGCCTATAACAAATCAGCAATCTCTTAGTGTTAATGTTCAGGGTGAGACAGATAACAAAATTCTTGAGCAGCCTGTAGCATCAGATTTGTAGCCACCAAAGGAAATTGAAGGGCTGATTACAGATGAAGTTGTGGAAGACGAAATACATGATTTGATGATACAGGAAGATTCTATACCCTTTTGTTTCGAAGCATTTCAGTTTATAAGGCAGAATCTTCGTAAAATCTCTCAAGAAAAAGGTGAACAGCTAGAAGGATGTCATACATTTTCAATGAATACATTACAACAGTCTTTTCAAGTTTTTCATGATCCACTAGCTGATGTTTTGGATGAGGTTTGCAGTCAAAGTCTTTCTCCATTGACTACATGTGAGCTTGAAACATGTGCTGATATGAATTTATTCCGGCAGTCGGTTTCTTTCTCATTTTCAACAGAGGTCTCGTCACAAGGCTTAGATCAAAGTTTGCATTCATGGTATGAGGAAACGAGAAGTAATCCATTAGATGAGCTAAGTTCCAGTGTGCTTGAATTTCAAGATCCTTATGCAGTGTTTTTGGAGGGGGATAGAGAATCCATATCATTCAACGTATCTGTTTCCAAGTTGTCATGGGAGTTTCCTTTGAGTAGTTCTCTCTTGTTATTCATAAGCGAGAACTTGTGGAGAATTCAACCAGCAAACGGGATACTTACTTGGTTGCATTGGTTGTTTCATTTCACTTGATCAGGTGATGAATGAAACTGTTAGAGTAGGTTTTGATGAATAAGCTCCACTTTGAGCACCATTTCCAGTTTGTCGGTTGTGTTTAAGTATTGAGTCAGTTTTTAGTTGAGTGAGAGTCAATTTGTGTCATGCGAGTCATCAGTTTTTAGTCATGCATTTTAGCTCGAATAATGACTCCATCACCCAATGGATGAAGGCACTGTCTAGCTCTTACAGAGATATGTAGTTCTTGGCACCTCCAAGGAGCTACCATCCCCATTGGAGCCAATGTTAGTGTCAGTCTTTGCAGCCTTCCTCCAGTGATCAAACATGCTCTTACAAAGTGGTCTCAGAGTGTCAAGGTCAAATTTTGTCATTTCAGTGAGTCTTCAAGCAAAATTTGGTCACTAGGCATTAGGTCTAGGGTTTGCTCTCACTCTTTTCAAAGTTGCCCAAATGCCAATCTATGTCACTATTCAGCTGAGCCTATCATCATTCAGAGGGTTTTCATCATCATGTCAAGTTCCATAGGGTCATTTTACAGCTTATCCATGCTTCAGTTGCGCCTAGGTAAGGTCATTTCCCTCTCCTAGGGTTTTGAAGGCAATTTCTCTTGGATGGTCAAATCATCGGCAAAACTTGTATCCTGATATTCATACACCTTCCCCTATCCTTAAAGTAACTTACCAAATGCTTCCCATCACTGAGATTCCCCAAATTCCTCATTTTCACACAAACCCTAGTTTCTAGCTACAACGTGGCAATTTTCTAGGTTGGGCCTGTGTTTTGCCCTTTTGGACCCCTTCCCCTCACTCAATCTCTGAGATTCCACTTTCCCCTCCTTCCTAACATCCTTCCCTACTTCCAAAAATTTCCCCAAGAATTTAGAAGCCCCTTATCCACTTCATTTCGCTTCATTTCAACAAAATTCCTTGTTTCACACATCGGGATAAGTTTCACTCAAAAGATGTTTCAAAGAAATAAAAGATGAATTTTGGAAAACAGAGAGAATTTTTTGTCCACAACATGCCAAAGACGAAAAACCTCCTTCACTTTTTGCACAGGTGTCATGGTTTTAGAGAAATGTCAAAAATACAATCGCGAGATCCAAGGAGGTTGGTCAAGGCACTAAAACGACGGAAAAGGCCCGATCCACTCCAAATTTTGGCCAAAGCCTCTTTGACTGAGCATGGTACTTGATTGGGGACTCCCAGCCCAAATTTCAAGAAATTTGGAGAAGATTTTGTCAATTGTGAATTTTTTGTGCCAAACACAGGTTTTCCTCCCCAACGCGTAGCGCGCCGCGCACGACCCTTAAGATGGGAAACTCCATTTCAGGAAAACTCAACATTTTTGGATTTTTCATGGAAAAATACACTTGCTCAGCAATTGCCAAGAAATTTCACCAAGTTTTGAGCCTCCAGAAGGTCAAAAAACATGCAAAAAATGACTTTCTGCCACTTTTTTGACACACAGGAAGCAGTCTTGGGAGATTGAAATTTTGGAGGGGCAAATGGACACCAAATTCAGAAATTCCACTTGGGTTGGAAAGTAGACATCCCGACCGTTTCAAAAAGCCCACGTTTGCCTCATTTGGACACTTGGAAGTGCCTCAAAAGTTTCTCCAAAGGCGCGCTACGCGTTGAGAATCAGGGCGCTACGCGTTGGGAAATTTTCACAGAAATGCACCTACAGCTCAACAAAACGCAGTTTTGACTGGATTTGACTTTTTGGAGTGGATTTTGATCCTCCTTGTTGTAAATGATGTAATTTTATGATATTTTGACACTCATTTATCTCTTCTAGAAGATTCATTCATGAGATAGGCAAAAATTTAATGAATGGATTGGTTTCCTAGCTTATAGAGGCAAGTTGTTTTGACTCCCTAGTTTTCAGTGCTCAGTTTAGAATTGGTTGAAAAAGCTCCTAGGAAAGTGAGCTTGACCCCTAGAGGCAAGGAAAGATGTTAGCTTGCCTATATTATGTACTTTCTTAGTCATTTTCATGGTTGGACTCTTGAGGGAGAAAGCTTCTATTGTATTACTCATTGTATCTCTGCAATTTTGGCAAAGGAAGAAAGACCAGGGTTTTGCAGTCCTTTTTGGGATTCATGTGGTTACATGTAATTATGGTGTGTTTCTCTTTTTACTTGTAAGTTTGTTATGTGAATCATATTCTTACTTTTCCTTCTGCAAATTAGGCAAATGAAGTGTTAAAGTAGAATTCATGATTGCCATGCTCCGCTTTTAAGTTTGCTTAATATCAATGTTTTCATCTGTTTAAGGGGAATTCATGGTGATTGCTTTCTCTCCTTAAATCCTCACCAGTCATTCTCATCCATCCAACTCTTTGAAAGGCATCAATACAGTCTCCTATCTTGCCCCAAAGAGCCCCCTGCGAAAACTGTGTCCAATCCCCGCACCCAAAATTGCCTTTCCCCAATTTTCCACCAAAACCCTAAAAATCCCAAATCAAACCTTTTTATATCAGTTTGCTAGCCTAAAATCAGTGTTCTTTATTGGTTATCTCCGCCCTTTGAAGATCTTTGCCGAGATATACCGGAGAGAGCCCTCTCCTGCCCCGTAGGGCTAGCTACGAGGCTAAGTGGTTTGATGTTGCCTTGGAGTTTGCCTTTCTCAGCCTGAGGTGAAATTTCAAGCGCTAACTGGAGGAATCCATTAACTGTTATGCTCTGCCTTTGAATTTGTTTAAATTTTCATGTTTTCATCCGTTTAAGGAGAAATCTTGAGACTCTCTTTCTCTCATTAACCCCTCATTGGTCTGATCTATCCAACCACTCGATTTGAAGCATCAAAACGATTGCCTTCCTTGCCCCAATCGGAACTCTGCAAAAATTGTGCCTCATCCCTGAGCCCAAATTTGCCTTTCCCATTTCTTCAACAAAAATTACTAAAAACCAAATCAAATCCTCGCACTTAAATACCTAGCCTAAAATCAGTTTCTAAATCACTCATCTCCAGCCCAATTGAGTATATTTCGCTGAGATTGACCTGGAGAGAGCCCTCTCCTGTCCTGGTAGGGCTAGCTACGAGGCTGAGTGTGTTTTGATGTGGACCTAGAACCTTGTCTTTTTAGCGTGAGACAAATCTAGGCTCTAACACTCTCTAAAGTATACGTGCAAGTTCATGGTTGGTAATCCACGCACGATCTCCTACCCCTCCCATTGGAGCATTTCCTCCTCATGGAATGGGTAGACTCCTAGGCCAACAACTCGCTAGAAAACCAATCACACAATCTTGAGATTGATAATTTCATAAATCACCCTTAGAATGATAAGAAGTAAAGGCTTAGGAACTATTTACCCCATTCCCCTAATGTGATTGAAAGGGTTTGGTTATTTTAGAGTGGTAAGCATTTGTGTTCCATACTTCGACTCCATGGGCTTCATCACGAGAAAGTGAGAAGTTTTTGTTACATGATTATAGAATGTTGAGTCAATTGGAGTGAGCTCACCCATTGATTACTAAATTTATGTCAAAATATGTCAGTTGATGGTTAAGGGCTCCATTGGAGGAGGAATTGTGATTGTAAATATGTTTTCTCATTTGTTATGTACCAACTCCATGATTGAATGACTATTGCATGTAATTATAAATGGCTTGTATATTAACAAGGTTTTTTCTTTATCACACAAACTCATGATACTTCGTAATTATAAGCTCATTATCATGGTTACGTTTAAATTTTGTTTTACAATGTCTAATAACATTTGTGACTGACAACACCCTTCAAGCAACATAACATAGAGAAAATACATTGATGAGAACTCAAATGGTTGAATATAGTTGTTATGAGTCCTAGCATGGAAGTGATGGAGTGAGAACTAATGATGATGATAAATTACATAGGGAGGGGTGAGGGAATCCATCATAAAATTGGATGAACACTTTGAGAAGCCTTAGAGATGAGGTGAAGTTTTAAGGCAAATAATGAGAGGTTGTAAGAGCCCAAGAGAGGAATGTTCAGATTATTTTGGTCATCCTCCAATATCTCTTGCACTCGTAAAAGAAAAGTCAATTTGAAGTAAGGAATAGTAGTAGAGACATTATCAACCCTTGAGATGAAGAAGAGAATACCAATGGATGATATGGTAGAAGATCCTCAAATATACCTAGGGAAGGTAGTGAGGACAATGTGTGAGGGGGAGAGTATTTAAGTAGTCACAACTAAAGGGTTAGAACATAGGGACCTCATTGAGGCCACCCATCTATTTCTTCCATCTCAAGACGTCATCACTCTGACCACTACCATCACTTAGGGAGCAAGGAGAGGGATATTATGCCTAAGGAATTTAAAAAGGCAAAGCCACCCACTTTGGATAGGAATGTGAAACATTATGAGGATGCAGAGGCATTTTTGTTAGAGATGAATAAATTGTTCAAGATACACTACTACTCAAATAATATGAAATCCACAATAGCCTCTTATAATTTAAAGGGAAGAGACAATATTTGGGGGGAGGACATCAAGAATACAAGAGCCATTATTGAAGAGCGGCTGACATGGGATGAGCTTGATAAGATTTTTAGGGAGAAATACATATCTGAACACTATTATGACAATAAGGAAACTGAATTTTATGAACTCAAAATGGGAGAGATGACTAACGGGCAATATGTCACTAATCTTTTGGGGCTACTAACCATATCGCAAGGACGAAAAGGTCAAAATGTAAAGGTTCATGAGTGGGTTTCCTATGGTATTCAGAGATAATATTGAATTGTTGGAACACTAAACCCTGCATGACGCTATTAAGAAGCTAGAGCAATGCAATGAGAAATCTACGCATGGAGTGGAGACTCAGAATGACTCAATAGCCAAGATCATTGCCAAGTGAAATGTGAGCTGGCCTAGGAAGAACTCAAAAGGAAAAAAGAGGAAATTCCCATCCTAGACAAGTGAGTCTCAACAGAAGGCCAACATTGTTGCTAAAGGGGATGTACAACAAGTGGCATCGGCAAAACCTAGGATTGAAATCTAGGAACCACTTAAGTGTTGGACCTATGGTGGGAACCGTAAGAGAATAGATTGTCCTTATTAGTAGATGGTTGGAACAAGAATCTACAGTGCTCAAGAGGTGATCATTATGTGTGAAGTAGACCATAGTATGCCCAATATTTAGATAGCATTGGACAGCCACCAAGTAGATTACAAGGCATCCATCATTTAGATGGAACATAAGCTCCAAGAGAAAGTTGTTTCTATTTTGATTGATCTTCGTTCTAATTATATCTACGTCAACCCAAAGCTTCTAGAAAAGTGTCACTACTACGCGAAGGGCGGCACTTTTAGGAATTTTTTTAAGACAAAAGAATTTTTTTGTCTTGAAAGTCACTTTTTATTTTAATTATTTTACATTAAAATCTAATACCAATTGAATTGTCTTGAATATAAAATTTAAGAAAAAAAGAGTTTGAGACAAAAGTATTTTAACACAAAACTTTATATTTCATATAAAAACAACTTAAGACAAATATATTTTAAGACAAAATTTTAAACATCAGTTAGAAAGAGTTTAAGACAAAATTATTTTAAGACAAAAACACTTTGAGACAAAAATATTTTAAGACAAAACTTTATTTTAATACAAAAATAGTTTAAGACAAAATTATTTTAAAACAAAATTTTATATTTAAGACAAAAACAGATTGAGACTAAAATATTTTAAGAGAACTTTATATTTAAGACAATGGCCACTTAAGATGAAACCCATTTAAGATAATTGACAATTATGACAAAAACATATCAATTAAAAAAAATATTATCTAACAACTACAAAATTGACTCTTACAGTGCACCCTAAGTCCGACAGCTTGCGGGCTAGTACTATATCATGCCTATACCAACGCTAGTATTTCACTTTCCATTCATGTTATCTTATATAAAGAGAACGACTTGTTGGGCTCTTCATTTTGTTGGGGTAGCCGACTTTGAAGAACGTGAAAAATTTCTGTGGCAAGATTTCCCAAATAGTAATTACTCTTTTGTCCCTTCCATCTCTATTGATATGATTAGAGACAACTTGTATGTAGTTGCATTCAACATTACTACATGGAGGGGAATTTTAGGACAATTTTTTAAGACAATAAATCTTTTGTCTTAAAATTTTCAATATGAGGTGCTAGTTAAAAAGGTAAAGGATTAGGGGTCTGTCTTTACGTTATTTATTGGTTCTTTAGGAAGTAGAATGATGAAGGTTGACAAAAAATAATGGGGTTAAGCACGATGGAGGCCGAAAAAAGAGGTCTGCATCATGAGAGGAGCAATGGAGGCACATTTGATAAACGTTAATAGGTGGTAACATAGTTGGAGTACTTTTTGGGGTATCCATCGATTGTGCTTTAATATGTTTTTTTTTACTCTTTTATTTATTTTGAATGCTACTTATATCCGTTGGTTGTTGTTATTAGTACATTGTTGTGCTAGATTGGTAACATGGATTAGATTCACTTGAAGGATTGTTGAAAAATGCAATAAGAAATTCTCAATTTTATTTTTCCCTGATTAAATTGAGAAAATTTGAACTTCCACATCAGCACACAACTTGGATGCAATTTGCTTGTATGGCAGAGTTTGTGTATCCCATTTTACTCAATAAATTCAAGTTGGAGTTAGAGTTTAGCTAAGCATGTGTGATTGCTAATTTATAGCAATCAAAGTCAATTATCTCGATTTGTTTTCAGTTAAACTAGTTCTAACTATTAGAGAAACTATTGGAAGGCTAGTTGTGCAACGGGACATCAGTGAAATGGAGTGATCATCTAGTTAACTAATCAATCAGTCAAAAATAACTATTTCATGCAAAGAATTCATGTTCCCAAGCTCTGGTGGAGATTCCAAGGCAATGTAACATTAGTTGTAGACTATTCTTTAGCGTGGAGGTGTTGCATGGAGTCACATGATCAACCTTAGGAATTGTGCATTCCATTTTGGAAAAAAATATAAATAATAGAGACTTAATTTCTAAAGGAATTTCGAAAGGAAATAGTGGCTGAAGTAGAGGCAGAAATTGACAAAGTTTGGGTTTGAGCTTCTTAGTGAGAAGAGAGATAGGTTATTTACTTACATGTTGTGAACAGTTGAGTAAAGAAATTAGATGTTCAAAATATTGATGCAAGAAGGCATTGGAGTTATTAGATGATTTCTTTCCCTAGGAAAAAGATTGTGTGCATGTGTTTTATTTCTTATTGAATGTCTAAATTTTTTGTTCAACTTGTGAATTAACTTCTGTAGAGGAGTAGAGTAGGTTTGTGTCTTATGATTTTGAAAAAAATTCATGAGGAGTTGCAAATATACACTTTAGTTTCTACATCATATAATAAGAGGATTCACGTTAAAGCAGTAATTTCAAATTTGTTTCTGAGGATGTTCAAATTTGCAGTTCAGTGTAGCAATATCTCTTAAGAATTGAAAATATGACCTTCAACGGGGTGAGGCTAGAGTATGGATTGGAAGGCAACTCTAATTTCATTGACTTGAAGGATCGCATGGAGAAGCTATTCGACGATAATGGATTGCTAGAATACATAAAGAGAGATGTTACAAAACCAGCAGAATCTGATGCCTAAAATGTTTCTCAGTGGAAGAAAGGTGTAGCCAAGGTGTGGATAATAATATTGGAGGGAGTACACGGCCACATTGTTAGACATCTCCATGGAAAATAAAATCCTTATGCAATGTGGGAGGCACTGACAAATCTGTTCTAGAATAGTAGTGACCACAAAAAGTTGGTGCTCAGGGATAAAATTTTAAATATCAACATGTAGAAGAATGATTTTATCCTCCAATATCTGAGGAGGTTCACACAAGTTCCTGGTGAGCTTCTAGGAGTTGGTGTTCCTCCTTCAAAGGATGACTTGGTAAGAATATCTCTTGTGGGCCTTCCCAAGAGTTGGTATAGCTATCAAGATTAAGTGAATAGGAGGGAGAAATTATCGAACACTTATGGTATGATTTGGTAAAGGAGGAAATAAGGCAAAATACTAGAGATGGGACCTCATCCAAGGGCAAGGATGAAGAAAATTTTTCATTGGTTGGAAAGGGAAACAAGGGAAAAGGGAATAAATCTCAAATCAAAGTAGAATCCAACCAAGGGAGAAACAAGGAAGATTTGACAAAAATTAAATGCTTCCATTGTCATGAATACACGCACTATGCCACAAAGTTTCCATAGAAAAAGGCAAGCAAGAATACCCTTGGAGAAGGAGCGGGTGAAGCCTTGGCTTCATAGTTCGACCTTGACTATACCCTTATCACATGCATGTCCAACATAGTGATGGGGAGCGTGTGGTAATTGGACTCAGGTGCATTGTTCCACATGATAGGGTGTAGAGATTTTTTCAGTGACCAGTGTTGGTACAATCACCTTTCAGAGGGAGTGAGGCTCCCCTCTCACGCTCACGATGTCATGTTTGTTCTAGACCTAAAGAAAAATCTCATCTTTGTTGTAGTTTTGGAAAACTGTGGTTATGACGTGATCTTCAACAAAGGAAAAACATACATGAGACACATAGACATGAGACAGGTTGAGAAGATCGAGGTTTGTGTGAAGAATCTATATAAGTTAGATGTGGAATATTGTGTTGCGTTAAGAACTAAGGAAGAGAGAGTGCAGGGCCATGATGTAGGTGAGATTTAGCACATAACACTTGTCCATTTGCATCATGGAACCTTGAATATTACACAAAAAATAGCCACTAGCCTCCCTAAAGGAGCACATGAGCAGTAGGATTTATGCAAAGGATGTACCTTTGGAAGTACATAAAATATGCATTCCATGATAGGGACAACAGAGCGCATGCAGTCCAAGAAAGGGTCCACTCTGATCTCTTTGGACCTTTATTGATAGCCTCCACTGTGAGATACACATATTTTGTCTTTTTTATTGATGAATTCTCACATAAGTGTTGGATCCCTTCATCCGGAAGAAAGATGAGACATTCTCCAAGTTCGTAGAATTCAAGGCACTGGTTGAGAAAGAAGCCGACAAGAAGGTTAAGGCTCTCAAGAGAAATAATGGAGGTGAGTATGTGTTGAATGAATTTAAAAATTTATGTGTGAAAGAAGGCATTCGACTAGAGTTGACAACACCCCATAACCCACATAAGAATGGGGTGGTTGAGAGAAATATCAATAGCATTTTGGGAGAAACGACGGTAATGTTGCATGACCAAGGCCTACTTTTGCATTTGTGGGTTGAGGCATGCAATACAATAGTGTGTTTTCAAAATCGAATTCCTCATGAGATTCTTGGCATGATTACATCGAAGGAGGCTTTCTTGGGAAGAAAGCCGGATGTGTCACACTTCAAGATTTTTGGAGCCTCTGTTTACTACCATATTTCCAAAGAATGAAGGAATAAGCTTTAGTCGACCACAGAATTGGGGGTATTTGTGGGTTACACAGAACCTCCCCAAAACTAACATGATGTGTAATTTCCATCACTCATAATGATAGTTGTGTGAAGGGATGCAAATTTTGATGAGAAGAAATATATGTGGTGCTCTCTTGAGAGGGAGCTTTAGATCCCACCAAAAGATGAGATTTTATCTCCAAATGAGGAACCTAAGGAAGTTGTAGAGCAACCACAAACTGTGGAGCAATGATTGGAGACATTCACTAAAGCAAAACCTTGAGAGAAAGAAGAAAAAGAACTAAGTAAGTTGATAGACTTGTCCAGGATGCGAGGGAGAATGTCAGATATACTTCCAATTAGCTTAACAAAAGGAGGTAATCTCAAAGGTACACTGGTTACATGGCTCTTGTGATTGAGCTTATACAGATTGAGCCATCCTATTTTGATGAAGAAATAGAGGAACATGTATGGGTTGATGCAATGGTGGAGGAATATGAATCCATTGGAAAGAACCATGTTTGGCAAAAGGTCCCAAGACTAGCATATAAATCAATATTAGGTTTGAGATGGATCTTCAAGGTGAAGCAGGAAACAAACGGAAGCATAGGGAAGTATAAGGCCAGATTTGTGGCCAAGGGGTACACTCAAGTTGAAGGAATTGACTATGAGGAGACCTTTTCTCTTGTAGCAAGGTACTCATCCATTAGATCAATTCTTGGTCTCACTACACAGATAGGGTGGAGTATCCACTAGATGGGTGTAAAACAACATTTCTGAATGTGGTTATTAAGGAGGAGGTGTACATAGAGTAACAAAATTTTTTTTTAGACATTTGATCAAGAGTCTCATGTGTGCAGACTCAAGTGAGCATTGTATGATCTCAAACAAGCACCTCGTGCTTGGTACACCTAGATCGATAGTTATCTCTTAGATGATCATGATGGGCCATAATTGCAAGTTAAATGTCATGACTCTTCATAGGATATTATTGGAGATACTTGAGGAGAAACCACTTTGGCTAAAGGGTTAAGGAAGGATTTTGACTTAAATATCGAACCATCAACCATATCCTCAAAATTTGTCCCATGAACCATATCCTCAACATATCGAACCAAAAATTAAGAAGACAACTGAGGTGAAGCATCAACATCCTCTCTCGCCTACACTGTTCAAGATATATATCAATATATGAATGCATATACAATCCACCAACTCTGCATCAATGAAATTTTGGGTTGCCCCACTGTCCACCGAGATGGATGCATGTTTCCCCTGCACTATGCCTGTGATTGCTAAAATTGCAAGATTGGGATTTTCCATGTCAAAATATTAAATCAAGGCTGACCATGCATTGGAAGGCCATTAAAACAATATTAAGACACAAAAAGTGAATAATTGACACAATACCAAATACAATATATACATTGAGTTTTATCTCATAAGGTATCTAGATGCTAATTGAGGAAGTCCACATGAGGAGAGAAAGGCAATGTCATGATACATTGTTCAATTTGTAATGAAGAGAATTATCTTGGATAAGGGAGGAGTAACATTTAGTTTCTTTCTCATATACAAATGAAAAATTACGAAGCAATTCCAAATGTCTTCCGTGAAGCAATGTTGTTGTAAAGGGTGTTAGAAAGCTTGCATTGTAGGCAAGACCCTCACACCATACTAGATTGTGTTAACCAAAGCATGCTAACCATGTTGAGTATCTCAAATTTCATGAGCATGTTCAATGGGTGACCATAAATGAGGGGTGTCAAAGTGGCTAATAATCATATTTTATAGTGGATGATTGTCATTGTACATAAAATTTATGGTTCTAGTTTGGTGCCCAATGTTGGTGAATCATTGTGTTGCATCATGGTAGCATATCTTGCCTTTTTTAAAGAAAAATATATTGAAAATAAATTAAGTTATGCCTCATGAAAATGTTCAATATTGTTGTGTTGTGAGTGGTTTTCATATTATATGTATCATATATCTATAATCACTTATTTCAAGCCTAATTTAAGAAATAAAGGAAGAGGTGGAGGTCCTTGCCATTAGAAGGACTCCCACCAACTCCTCTCCTCATAGCAATATTTCAAACGTTAGCCCATAAATCAAACGCATGCCCTTGTTTCTATAGTTTGGAAACCCTTGGATCGATCTCACAATGAACTCCTCCCAACCACTACTTTAACCATTATTGAATTTCTTTTATTGGTATGTGTAAATGATTTTGATTGATTCCTGGAGAGGTGTGAAATCTAAAATTTGTATTGACGTAATACAAACACCAAATTTAACCTGTGGTAGCCGAAATTTAAGCCTTACAACTCTCTCATCCAATATTAAATAACTTACTGATTAGTTGAGGGGTAATCTCCTTAACATTATATTAAATATTAGAAGCATTCGTATTAATAGAAGAAAAGAATGGTATTTAATATTAAGTTATAATGCAGGAAGCTACGGAGTTGACATATGAGACCCCTTTATTTGTGAGACAAGGGATGCCCTCCATTCAATGCTTTGACTATTTAATCTATTGATGTGTACATACCTTAATTTCCTTTGGATCCAATCGTGTGACCTTTGAAGAGGAAACACTTTAAAGAAAATCGAACAAGTAAATACAAACATAATTTGTATATGTATCAAAGTTACTTCAAGAGTTGCATGGCACACTTAATTTTGTATAGAAGCAAGGGAAAAATTGAAGGGTTGATCACAAAAAACATGTATGGTAAATTATGATTATCATAGGTATATTAGTTTGGTTTTCCCAATGTAGAACTTGCACACTTTGTTACTATTGTTAAAGGCATGTCATGATAGTTTACTAGTTTAACATCATGTACATTTAGTTGTGTCTATTAAAGGCATGTTAGTTCAATGACAAAACCAATGGTTTGTCAACTTGGTCAAATTTGTGAGTTATGTGTTAATCACCTCAATGAACAACATATCAGGTCAATTAGCTTAGTCATTGACATTCACATTCCATTGTCACTATTAGTTACATGTTAGGTTGGATATTAATATTTATTTTTTGTTAACATTATCAAGGATATTAATCGAATCAACATGCATGTTTGATTACAATTGTGGGAGATATGTTAGATAGGTCAACCCCATCAAAAACATTTATGTTCAATTGCACATGTTAGAGACATGACATAATGGTCACTTGATTAATAACATTTACATTTTGGTTATCACTATTAACGGTGTGTTAGGTTGGTTAACTTGATCAATGACTTGCATGTTCGGTTACAATTATTAAAGCCTCACATGATTGTTTAATGTAGTAAATGGAGTGTAAGTCTAGTTACCATTGTAGAAAGCATGTTTTGTTGGTTAAATTAGTTAACATCATATACATTCAACTATGATTGTTATACCCATCCAAGGCTACTAAACCCATTAAAGGGTGTGCATAACATCAATGGGGTCTTTCTTATTGCATTGTGTGTGAGTATAGTGTGTTATTTTTTTTTTTGTAAGTCAAAGATTTTTAATTAATCAAAAGTATGTACAAGTGTGTCAAAATGCATGTGGCCTCACCCCAATGAGGTTTGTTGACCAATTCTATTACCATGGTACACATAAAAAAGAAAAATACCCAACTCGGAGACCCACAACCTTATAGGCCTTACATGCCAAAAAACAAAAAAGAATTAAGAAGACACACGTTACCATAATTAGTCATCAGAAGTGATAGAGGAAATATTATCTAGCCCCATCCATGGAGGAGGAGGTGGGAAGTAGAGGTAGTTGACGTGAGTATAGTGTGCTATTATTCCCCCACATATGTTCAATTATGCCATGTGACATGCTCACCCTCCATGGACTGAATTGCCTTCTTAAGGGGGTTTCTTATTGAATATAGGGCTATGTCTAAGTATCAAGTGAAATTAACAAAATAAATTCCATTTAGTTGTGATTGTTGATCCAAATGGGTGCTTTCATAACCCTTTAGATGCTTCTACCACATTGTAATGTCTCAAATCAAGTAATCACCACTTGCTTGTGTTCATCGAAAACATTTCAATCCAAATGACAAATGCATGTCAAAGGAAGTTAAATATAAGCCCAATGCTCATTGATCCACACCACTAACCTTCCTAAATTTATCTCCTTGCTTGTGTTTTGTTGGGGTTCAACCTCATCCCCCAACCATAATTCATTCACTCATACACATGCATATCTCTAAAAAGCATGCCAAACCTAACCATTTTCATGCCTTAATTAAAAATTTCAAAACAATGTTACATTTTCACCATAAAATATACATATTTGTAATCAAGATTTTCTAAAGTAATATGCTGTACTATTAATTACAATCTACTGCTACTTTGACTACCCATACCCTACCCCTCAACCCCATGGAGATCCTTGTATTGATTTCATGACCCTCTCCATTTTGTAGATATTTTCTTAAATTGATCTTATAACACCTTCCATTAAAATCATTACATGGACGTACATGATAACCCTTTCCCTATCAAATTGGACCAACAAGGATTGAGGAGGCCCTACTCACCCCAACCCAATTGCGAGGAAGTCCTACCAAGAAAAGGCAGGAACTTACATTCCGCGAGAAAGTGAAAAAAGAATTGCAATAGGAAAAAAAATTCTGAATCCATGGTGAGAAGGCTAAAAAAAATAAAATAAATTAATAAAAAGGGTCACCATGACATTTCACCCTTTTACCCAAATCTACTCCTCCCTGCTTCACTCGAACGACAATAAAAGCTACCAAAGAATATCTTTATTTGTTTGTCAAATCTTAAAACCCTAGCTCATTCAAGGGTTTCCAATTTGAGCTCCGTATTTCCATACAGTTCTTCGGATCTATTCTCTGCAGCTAAGTGAAGGAGAGAAATGTGAAAGCATGGTAGGAGTTCATGAGATTACATGGCTTCCTCTAAGGAAAAATGACCACAGAATGAAGAATCGAGCCCAAATGAAGAAGAGGATGACCAGGAAGAGCTCGAAGCCCTAACTTGGTCGATGGAAGACGATGAAAAAGATGATGAAGACAATCAACCAGTGAATGCATCCAGCATCGATGATGATCAAGATGCTTCTGCCAGTGACGATCAAGATGCTTCTGCCAAAACTGATGATGAGGTAATTTTGTCAAACTCTTATTTTGAATTCCCTTTATTTGTCTTTGGTGCTTTTCAAACCCCTTTTTTCTTAAAATTTTGTCATTTTGTCCTATCCCTTCTCTGCTTTTCTTTGGCACACCATTCAAGTTCAAGTCTTCCACATTGAGTTGCCCCTGATCACTCTAATACAATAGCCAAGAGGCGTCATGGCAAGAGGAATCTATGTATTATAGACCCTTTTAACTAATATGCTATGTATTACCCACATATGACCACCTCTACTCATAACTTCATATCAATCCATTCTGTGACTTCAATGTGCAGAGAGTCAAACCATAAGTAACAACGTTATAGAAAATAGAGGTTAGAGTAGTTTTTTCCTCAAATGCAGATTCAACTTACATGTCACATTAGCGCAGGTATCCTTCTTGTGCTCTCGCAGTTAGAGCTCATATGTGTAATATGTGTTATGTGTCAGTATGTGAGCCCTGCGTGAGGAAAAAATAGCCTAGCAGTAGAGCGTGGCAATTGGAGATATGTGAATGCCTATAGCCATGGGCATGAATGGAGTGATTTCTTGTATAGTTGGGTATAACCTGCTCTATCACTTCTAACTACACTAGATTTATCATCCAACCGATGGTGGTGGGATGGTTATGGATCACAATAGAATATTCAATCAAAATAAATTTGAAATTCTAGATCAGTTCATCACTATTTTTCTCTTCTTCTCAACATTGTCCAACCAGTTATACAATCTTGAACACATCACAACCTTGTACAGTTCAGTTACGACATTTACAATTGAAACTTACAATCTGTTATCCCCAACATTTACAAATCTTTTACGTATCCCCAATTTAACCACGACACTGTTTAAAGTCCTCTCCAGCCCTTCTCCAAGCCCTTGAGCTTGGCCACTTTGACAAGAGAGAAACCACTTATTATCTCTTATTAACTCTATAATAACATGAAACTGAGTAGAATAATGACTCTTCCTATTAGATCATTCTCAGGGCCTATTCATTCTCGGAAACTGTATATTTTTTTTCCAGACATGCTCTGGTTCAACAGGTGGAGAATTCAAAGCAATTGTAATAATAATCCAGTTATTAGGTATACAACGCTAATCGATTTATCTCTATATTCGATGAGAAGACTTCTCCGTAATGTCGCACCCTTCACTTTCATAATTACATTGAGGAATCAACTTAACTCTCACAGTTTGCAAATTGCAAATGATAGTCTTCATCTCCACGATCCTCACTTCTCATAGAAATCAAGTTATTGTGCTTTAATTTTCATATACTATAGATATATGAATGCAATATTTCAATAAGCTATGTTACCATTAACATTGAAATTCAATTTCTATGAATACTATGAAGGTTGATTTTTTAGTGTTGCATGTGGATATAGTGCAAGTCTCATGATTTTATGATGTCATTCATCAATTCATTGATGAGTTTATTTGTTATGGACAAATATTTGTGTTTTTAAATTCTTTCATTAATATATGTTTCCCAAAATTGATTGTTTTGACCTTATCCCTTTGTAGTTTGGTTGCGTAATTGGGTTACACTCTTTCGAGATTTTGAGTACAATCTTTTGAAGTTTTGATAGTTATGTGTGTGATTGAAATACATTTAAATAAGTGATCTAGAATCAACTAATTAATTTATACACAATTGTCACTTCTAACTACATTGGATTTATCATCCAACCGATGGTGGTGGGATGCTTATGGATCACAATAGAATGTTCAGTCAAAATAAATTTGAAATTGTAGACCCGCTCATCACTAATTTCCTCTTCTTCTCAGCGTTGTCCAACCGGTTAGACAGTCTTGAACACATCACAACCTCGTACAGTTCAGTTACTGCATCTACAATTGAAACTTGCAATATGTTATCCCCAACATTTATAAATATTCTACATATCCCCAATTTAACAGTGGAACTGTTTAAAGTCCTCTCCACCCATTCTCCAAGCCCTTGAATTCGTCCACTTTGATAGGAGAAAAGCCACTTATTATCTTTGATTAACTCCATAATAACAAGAAGATCTGTAGAATAATGACTCTTCCTATTAGATCTTTGTGAGGGCCTATTCATCCTCTGAAACTATAACTTTCTTGTTTTCCAGACGTGCTCTGGTTCAACCGGTGGAGAATTCAAAGCATTTTCAATAATAATCAAGTTGTTAGGTATACAACGCTATTTGATTTCTCTCTAGATTCGATAGCAAGACCTCTCTATAATGTCGCACCCTTCACTTTCATAATTACATTGAGGAATCAAATTAACTCTCAGAGTTTGTAAATTTCAAATGATAGTCTTCATCTCCACAATCCTCACTTCTCTTAGAAATCAAGTTCTTCTACTTTAATTTGCATATAGTATAGATTTATGAATGAAAGCTTTTAATAAGCTCTGTTACCATTAACGTTGAAATTCAATTTCTATGAATATGACGAAGGTTGATTTTTGAGTGTTTCGTGTGGAGTCTCATGATTTTATGATGTCATTCATCAATTCATTGATGATTTTATTTTTTATTGGGTGAATATTTGTGTTTTTCAATTATGTCATTGATATATGTTTCCAAAAATTGATTTTTTTGAGGCTATCCCTTTGTAGTTTGGTTGCATAAACGGATTACACTCTTTCTAGATTTCAAGTACACTCTTTTGAAGTTTTGGTAGTCAAAGATTTCGAGTACACTCTTTTGAAGTTTTGGTAGTTATATGTGTGACTGAAATACATTTAAATAAGTGATATAGAATCAAGTAATTAATTAATCAATTAAATAGTGGTTGAAAAATTCTCTTATCTATAAATCGTTAACCACAAAACCAATATGTAAATTGAGAAATGCTCATGCCAGAGAAAATATTGTTGACAAAACTTTCAAAAAAAGTGCTCCGACTTCATTGATGTGCATAACAAGGAAATTCATCTTCCTAGACACGTGATTTTACAAGGTGCAAGTTGAAAGCAGCTAAAGGTGTCTATCCGAAATAGGCAGATTTTCTAAAAAGTCAGCAAAATATGTGGATGTTGATATATTTTAGTTTTGGCAATGGACTAACACTGAATGGATGATCAAACATTCTTATGACGACTCACATAATTAGAATAGTATTTCCTTTTAGTTGACCCAACTCCATAAATATGGTTATGGTCACAACAACCATAGTTCATTTGTGTCAGGCATCATATGAAACACATTGGCTGTAAAGGTGTCTCGTAAAGAAGGAAAAACTGAAAATCCATTTGCAGGTGGTCACGTGTATTTTCCAGATCGGTGTGTATGAAATCGTAATAAAGTAGGCTCAATCTCACTTGTCTATTGGATGACATGGGAGGTGTCAGGTCCATTATTTCAGTTTGGAAAAATTATTAATGTGATGGTTATTAGTGGACTGTGTGGCATGTGTTGTGGAAACTGATTACCAGATGCAAGTGTTAATATGTTATTAACTTTTTATATCAAGGTATTAGGATTATCTGCACCTAAATAGTGTGTCTAAACTTATGCTTTAGATAGCACATTTTAGTTGTATTAGGGATTTACTTGTTTCTATGAAACATTTATTCCTTTCAGAAATAAAATTCCGAATCATGGGCTTAATTGTAATTCTCTCATGTGATATGGCTCTTGCCGTTCTTACACAATTGGTTTCTCACCTTTGACATTCAGATTGTAGCCAGAATAATAGCCTTACAATTATTGTTGCCTTTTTGTCTCTATTATTTCCCACCTACACATTGGTAGCTCTGATTGTTTTTTCTAGCCCCATATTGAACTACTGCTTGTAGACATTGCAATGATTGAGATACTAACAAGTGACATAGTGGGAATACCAGTGAGCTCAAACAAAACACCACCTTTCCAGGAGCAGTATCAGAAACCTGAAGGAGCTTTTTGAATGGCATCATATCCAAGGTGTCCAGCCTTCATACATATTACATAAATTATCAATGCTTGTAGCCTGATGAAGAAGATGATCCACCTGTTCTGGAACAGTAAATTGTCTGCCAAAAGGGAAAAGAAGAATAAAAGGCATTTTATTAAATACTGACTAGAGGAACCAACAAGTAAATCCTGTCTATATTACACAAATATCCAGAATTGTTGATATAAAACCTTTTCCCATCAATGTCTCTGCCATCTAGCTTTTCTTTGACTCGTTTCAGCACTGATACTGCATAGGCATTTTTCCCTGCTAATGGATCAGCATTACAAAAAAATTGTCAGCATTCCAAGCTCCAACTCTCATCAAATGAAATCATCACAAATTCATTCACCTACCTATAATACCATGACTTCTTTTCTCTGTGTTCATAGAAGAAAACAATGTGCATAATTCATTATAACTTTCAACCCTTCCTTTAGCTCGAGATGTGTGAGGTTCCTTTTCCTTAATCCTTGTTCGTATCTCTCCTGTCTGATGTCTTTCAGAGGCATTCAAAGAGCCCAGTCCCATGTCTGACAAGTTCAGGTGTGAAGCATTCTGACTGTCAGAACTCACCTTATTTGAACTTATTGATGCCTGTGAGCCTTCTGGCCTCTGATTTGTGTCCTTAGTAGAATGAATTTGATTGTTTCCTGTAGAAATAATCCCATTATCGCTATCCTCTGTACCTTCAAATTTCATGTGTGTTTGAATATGCCCAACTAGCAAAGGATCTTCCTGGCTGTGGGAAAAAAAGGATGGAGAAGTATAAGTAGTATCTTCATTCATTGTAAACCCTGAAGCATCTGTCACCACTCCCTCATTAAACTTATCCTTGTCAGTTCCAGTTATATGAGATTCCCAGTCATTGGAGATGGTCAAAGAGTCATCGTGATGTTGTGAGTCTGAAGAAGTCAAATTTGACTCAGAATCATTAGTATATAAACTATCAGGAGGCGAGATCCATGAGTCTTCATCACCTTGTAGCAGAAGTTCTTCATTTGTTACCGACTCCCCATTATTTTCATTCATTGTCTACAACTTCTTCCAGAATATTACTACTTTGGTCTACAGACAACACTTCATCTACCTCAAGTTCTGTCCTGACTAAATCTAATTCTTGAGACCGTGCTTCCTGACTTTCTCCAACACCTTCAAGAGCTTGTAATAATAGGTTTAAAAAATTTGGTGTCAACCATTCTTAGACTAGCTTAGACATTACACATAATAAGTAGCAACATAAAATTAAAAGAGAGTAAAGTTTTAAAATTTGCATTTACTTTATGGAGAACACCAGCATCAAAGCTTGCAGTGCGTGCAAGTCTGGTTAAAGTTATATGCATCTCCTTTACAGTGAGGACAAACCTCTCCAAGCTTTAAATTAAGTGATTGGATCAACGCTTGACCTTGACCCACAGAGATTTCCATCTTCTATTCACCTTCCATGTTGATAAGACCAATTATTGCATTTGATGCAGAAGCCAACATGGACTCTTTTAGGGTTATATAATAATAGGATTCATAATTTTGAATTGTCTATGGTTAGTATTGTAATATTGTACATACTTTTGCTTTCTGCAAAATGTTTTCCATATTAAAAAGTAAAAAATGTAAAGAGGGTATGTCCTAAAAGAATAATCAAAGGAAAAAAAGAAAGCTTCTCAAAAATGACACAATCCATGATGGTCAAATATCTTATTCTTGACTCATTCATGCTTTAAATTTCATGTTGATAGATAAAGAATAAAGTTCTAGCCAAACTATTTAACCTTGGTAGATGAGTTGTTAGGTACAGAATAAAAATGAGCTCATCACTTTAATGTGAGCCATTGGAAGTTATAAGGTTAGGATTAGATAGTTTTCTTATCAAAAGAAAAAGGAATAAAGGGTCACAAGATTAAATGCCCCCATTAAAAGGAAGAGAAAATGTTAGGGTAGATAGAGGGTAGGTAGAAGAAATGTTGCAAATGCATGAGGTTGCTAAGTCAAAAGCACATTTATCATGCTAAATCTTATTTTTCATGTGTACGTGGAATTGTGAGAAAGAAAGGATATTTACCAAGCTTATTTACTAATTTCCCTGTTTTCACTACACCCCCACGTACTTATTTGCTAATTTCCCCCATTATCCCTTCATTACTTATAAATACCATTTTCCCCTCATTTTGACCTTTACACCTTGGTTTCACACATTCCCCTAGAAAGTACCATTCAAAGATCATCCCCTTTGCAAAACCCATTTTCCCTAGTGTTAAACCCATTCCCCATTACAAATATCACCTTCCCCCATTATTAATTTCCTTTTCCCCTTAAAAATCCACAAAACCCTTTATCTTAAGTTTTTATTTACTATGCCCCCACATTATGTAAATAACGTCCCCCATGTTAATATTCCCCGACACCCTTTTTTAATGCACCAGCCCTTGGTGTAGTTAAAAAACCTACCATATAACCCATGGTACCACCCTTATTAACCATTTGATTATATTTAAAAATCCCGACATTATTGGTTAATTAATTACAATTCATTGTAATTAAAACTTGGGCCCCACCAAACACTTTCATGACTCCGTCCGTGCAACTCAACTGCACGATATCCCTCCAATATCCTAACCCCACATCCAACGGTTCCCAACCATATAGCGTGGATTCATTGTTCGATCGTTAAGAGCCTCAGAGCATGCGAGATTCACAGTTTTGGCTAGGCACTATTCTGCTACGTGGCAGCACCAAGTTATATCACATGCTCACGAAAAATACCGCCCGCCATCCAGAAGTAGTGAGATATCACAGAAAACCACCTCCCCGCCTAAAACAAAGACTCCCCACTGTTCATTTCATAAATTAAGTGCCAAAATGTAACGGTTATCGGTTAAAAGGCTGAAAAAGCCCCAATTCACTCTTTTCATTCATTTTCACTATAAACCTCTGCTATGCCATTTGCGACACCCTAAACCTCTGAGCGACCAATTTAGCTACTTTTGCAACCCGAAGACGCCATGGACACCAAAATTGAAGCATCACATAGCGAGTTCAAGCCTCAATACCCTCTGCAGATACCATATGAACCCCATAAAGATAACTTAGAAAAGGCAGACCAATTTAAAAATATTCCTAAATCCATAACTGGCATCCACTTTTGGAAATCTTTTATTTCAAAATTTGTTTAAGTGCACTTTGTCTTGAACAGTTAATCATTTTAATGTTTTCTTCTCATATGTGGATCTCAGAATCCTTAATTGCTATCTCATCCTAGCTGACCTCTTTCACTTCCTTCATAATCCTATAAAAGGAACACTTAATTTCTCCTTGGATCTGATTGAAAACCACTTCACCATCGAGCCTTAAGATCTGAAATAACTCAGCTACCTTGCCTTGTAGACACTATTTTTAGAACTTGATCTAGTCGTGTCTCTTTTACACTTGAGCACATAGCCCAATAGTAAACGATATCCCTCTATGCATCTAAGTGCGTGATTCCACCACTAAATCCAGATAAAACCCAAGTACTATCATAAGCCTGAAATCAATTAACTAGAATAATTTAAATCATTAAGAGAGATCCCTCTCTTAGCATTAGGAAGGCTAGATCCTAATCTCCAAAGTAGGTTTGTGGTTACCTCTATCATTTCTTTCACAACAACTCAAGAGAAATTTTGGAGTGATAACAGACTCCATGGGAAGAAGTAGCATGTTAACCTGCCAATGTCCAGATATGATGTTACAACATATTCCAAGGTCCCTTTGATGTCTAAACAAAAAACCATCATTTATTTTCAAATTTATCCTTTCATTCATTTATAGAAGATGAATACAAGGAACTTGGAAGTAGAGTCCTCGCTACATTCCCAAAGCTATATTAATTATCTAAGGTTAGTAATTCAGTTTGGATGAGTTGTTACAAATTTCGACATGACTGGTCAGCTCGTCCTTTGCATCTTAACAGTACATTGAGAGGAACATACAAGTAAAAATTAATGCTAAAGATTTTATTCCTGTTGTGATATCATGAAAAAAATTATAGTCTCTGCTATTATTGGAAATAGTCTAATACCAAAATGCAGGGGAATCAGAACAATATCAGCAGTGTAGTTTACAAATTCACAGAGACAAGAAATGGTGGAGAAATGTCTTGTGGAAACTATAAAAACTATTAATTCATAGTTGTGCAATCATTGGGAATGAAAGCCTCTAGTCAACATAAGCACCTATGCAAGTTATGGCATTCAGATAAATAGCCAAATCCTATCAAATAGGATTAAGGCTTTGCAATTCTGACATGCTAGCGTTGGAAATCTGATTATCCAGATTTATTCTCCCTCGCATGGGTTGTCAAAAGAGAAGCTTCAATCATAAATATACTAATTTCCAAATCGTAGTTCTGTTGGCCAAATGTAAGGCTATTTTTGTACCCAAGGGATCTTCAAAATTAAAACTCATTTAGGCTTTCAAGCATAGCCACATCGTGCAAAATTCCAGAAACCTCACTCCCCTCCCTATAAAAACCCTCAAAATGAAATAGCCTCATTTAATGGAATGTGACTGCATTAAAGAATTGGAAATTATTATAATCCTTTTAAGGTTTTTAATTTACAGAAAGAAAAAGATTTTTCATTTATATAGTCACGTGATATCATTACAGATATAAATAGAATGAGACTAGAGAAAATATTGCTTGTAAAGCATAACCCCTGCCTTCTCAAGGATCATTGTTATTTTGATGAAATTACTTAGATTGAACATGCCCTAAATATTTATCTCTAACTTTAAATATAAAAAAATACCATAGAAAGGATTTTTCTGCTCACTTTTAGTATAAAAGCAAATATCCTAGTGTAATCCCTTCTTCCCATTGGCTATCTAGGATGCAGTATTTTGTCCCTTTATTGATGAAGACCTTTTTTTTCAATTTACTAGGATCTAGTGCTTGCGCTATTTTAAATTTCACATGTTTTCACAAAGTATGCCATGACATAAGTTGGAGAGGAAACATACCACTCGATCCCCCTCATGAACCCAATGCTTCACTCTTGAAGTGAACTCCCAAAGGAAGAATTCACGGATGAGATTTGGGAGCATACTCATGGGAACAAATTTTGGAAGCATGCTCCCTCTAAAATACACTCACACCCTACCAAAATAGGGAGCATAAAAAGAGTGTTTGTTGATTTGGGGTAGCATTGGATGTGCTCTAGGCCTCAAATTTTTTAGGGAGGCTTGGGCACATCATGCAATGTTATGAGATGAACTTCCTACTCGGCATATATATGTTTCTTGTAAATTTCAATCTAAAGAATGCCCAAGTAAATTGTGAGGTTGCTGTAACTTTTGATTTAGTATATCCAATCATGTAAGGTCCACAAGATGGTTGTTCCATTTTATAATACATGATTAATTTTGATGGGACCACTAATTTTACATATTTTGTGTGGCTTCAGGTGCCATATTTTGCCACAAGCAGTGAGTCCCCACCGAAGAGGCCATTGGAGCTTGAGTGTCCTGCAAGTTAAATAGAGAAAATTTTATTATTTTGTTGTAGCACACATCCTTCTGATATTCTTGTAATTTATCTTTTGTTTGTAATGTTTGATTTATTTTGATGTTGTTTAATTTAGCTTTTTGTTGTGTTCTTGATTTTCATTTTATTGAACTTAGTAGTATATGAAAACTGGCATCTACAAATTTGGTTCAAAATGCAAGTTCCACCATCCAAAATATAGTCTAGCAATCTTAAAATTAGAGGAGAATGTTGATGGAAGTGAGGTACTCAAGTGAGTGTGTGTTTTCATCCATTATTTTTTGTCTTCCATTTTATATGATATGTAATGAGTCCCCGAATTTTTAAACCTCATGGGAAAATATGAAAAAATACTTCTTCACATTCATGGATGACATCCCTAGTAAACTCATGACTGTAGACTAGTGCACTTACCGAGGAGTATTTGAACTGGTCACCTATTGGCACAGAACTAGAAAAATGCCTAGCAACATTGGAGATATTTGGTTCAACTAATTTGTTGGGTTTTTCAATAAATATACATTTATATTGGACCTAAATATTACAATGATATAATATTTATGCTTTAAGAACTCAATAATTTTGTATCTTAAGCTTTTATTTGGCATTGCAGGGGCAGACTATGCAAATGACCTATCATAGTATTTTCAAGTCATTGGAAGAAGCCGGTCTCGAAAAGACATATCATCATCAGGATTATTTGAACTTCTTTTACCTTGAGAATCATGAAGCAAGGGATGATAATGAAGCACGTTCTCCAAGTGCAGTTCTAGAAAATAAACTTCATGTAATTTATCCAAACTTTTTTTTTCTCAACCGACTCTACATAAAATGACCTATGTTGTCCTCAATTACTAATTTTCCTTATAGCATATTTTGTGTTAGATACATTTATTAGAAAATAATTTTCCCCTCTAATTTATAGAATAGAATTAGTTTAGTCACTTTCAAGTGCCGGACTGGCTTAAAAAAATTAGTTCAAAATTGACGAATATTTATTGTTACTGAAACTAGTATCATATTGTCCTTTTCGAGGTCAAGTCCTTCAAATTTTACTCACATTCTTTATGTGACAATCTCAGGCTCTGAAAAATCTTTGTTTTATGATTTATGTCAAATCAAAGCGTATGATTGTAGATGACAAGTAAATCATTCTAGGGTCATCAAATATTAAACAACATCCAATGGATGGTTCAAGAGATACTAAGATTTCTATGGGTGCATATCAACCACACTATACATGGTCTAAAAAGCGAGACCATTCACAAGGCGAGGTGATTGGCTTCAGATTTTGTACCATGTTTATATCATTCTTTGGTATTATTTATTTTTGTTTTCTTTGCACCAACTACTTTCCGAGGCACTCCCTCCCTCCCAACCTAAATACATACTCAAGCATCCCCTCCTCTTTTATTTTTTTGAAAGAACTATGCTAATTTTGGCATGAGTGGGTGTAGAATTCTCGGCATGTGTCACTTAAGGGATGCCAAACCATGGATACACTTAGAATCAAACCTGGGTTAGTTGGGGTAGACTCACATCAAGCTTCTCCTAGACCACAACCCAACCTACATAAACTGAAGCACACTTACTAGAGGTCATGCTCATTGTTACTGAAATATATGTTGCATGAAGATGGAAGATATACTTATATGGGAAGTGGTGAACATATCCAATTTACTTGGAATTTTATTTAGAGATTATAGATCCAAATCAACTCATGTCTTTCTTTGTTTTGAGCTTTTAGTTAAGTGAATTTTCCACGCAACCTCCTCCTCCTACCATAACATCATAATGCACTTGTTAGTTAGGCTTCATCCTTTTGCTTCATTGCTCGTGTATTGTGCTATCTTTCTACTTGTATAATGTATGAATTGCATTAAAGAATAACCTCCCTTACAATGAAAAAGGATATTTTGTGGCTCCATTTTAGACATTAGTAGAATTTATACGCTCTTGATTTTGTAGGTCAAGCATGATGTTATTTCACTACAAGAGAGGTTTGGTGAAGCTTAGTGCGCTGTAAGATACTCTGAATTTTGCATTATGAATGTCAAATTAGAATAGTTATTTGGACATTTTCTTTCTAAATTTGAAGTTCCTATAATCTCTGAGAGGAAAACTAAGTTTGCAAAGCCTACATTTATGGTTTTATATATTCTCTGATATCTCGCAGAATTTCTTTTTGTTTTTCAAATACACATTAAAATCTTTTTGACTTGTTTTCTTGTATGACCATTAGTAGAAACCCTCCTATCTTGACATCAACTCTTGCAAGTACCCATTTATTTACAAATGCTAGTCTTATGAATATAGATTAAAAGGAAGCATGGGCTTGCAACACCTAAACACCAAAAACCCATGCACCTTTCTTGGGACCTACTTGTATGCTAAATCTTTAAGTTTTGTTTTTAATATATCATTTTACATACTCTTGTTGTTTTTTTGCGTAGTTATATTCCTACTCATCTTAAAAGTTACCATAATATTGAGCTCATATTAGCCATGGATTTACTTCTCCATGCTTCATATCATACTCTTGAATGCTCTATCATGTACCTTATGGTCAAAATTTTGTGTATTGTATTTTGAGAGACACACTATTTTTCCACTTTGCATACAAGCAATTAACTTTTGTCAACTCTATTTACAAATTTCCACACAATGATGGTTTATCTTTAGATGGTGACAAAAGGAATTGGGTGGTTGGAATTATGGTTTGAGTTACTTTTGTGAAGTTTTTCATCGTAAAGTATTGTCAAGGTTTTACTAATGAGATTGTGAAGGTATATGCTCAAGATCATTTCTTTGATGTGATCACCAACACAATTGGTGTAATTTGTGCTATTCTTGCAAGTACTCTATAGTGGTGGATAGATCGTGCTCTAGCAATTATGGTAAGCAATTATTTGACCTTTTGCTTTAAAGGACATAGTTTGCAACTTTTCACATGTTATGTTTATCTATTTTGTTGAGTGTGCCCTATGGTTTCTTGGCACTCGCTACAGAAGAGTAGTTTGTGTTACATTAAGTCATCCTCTGCTTTTTATAATCAACCTCCACTTGTTTAATAAGGAACTTGCTATTGTCTTTTTCATTATCATGATATATCTCTCCATTTAGTCGCAACATAGATGAAATATTTAGCACATGTTCTCGGGGCCCTCTATCGCTTAAAGAGGGCCCCAAATAGAGGGACCCGAATAATTGTGGAGCTAAGATGGAGCCATGAACCTATCCACCTTAAAATTCAAAGGAAAAACATATTCCACCTCTATTAACTTTTAAATAGGGAGAAGTGATTGCAAAGGTGCAAGAGAATATATCTACTCCATTTCATTTCTTTTTCTTTGATAACAACTCAATTGCACATTGTGGATACAAAATTCATATTTATGTTTGTTTTACTTTTGGAAATCAAGACATTTTGTAATAGAATTTTATATGGGTGCATATACACAATAATAGACACATACATGTGTGGAAAAGAAGATGAAGAAAAATAAGTCTTAACATGGAATGAAAACCCAACAAGGTGATATGCCATTGTAGCAAGATAGCCTCTATACATGAACATTTAAATGTATACTAATATAAGATTTTGAATTCTTTTGCTAGAGATATAATTTGTCTCTCTTTGCACCTTTTGGGGCAATTTCTAGTTTTAGTAACTTAAAAATATGGTATGCATGATTATAGTTTTTATAAAGATTATAGATCATGCATGGGAATTTTTTTATTTTTTTGTAAATCAATGGCTATAAATGTAGTTTTCAGGATTGCCATAACTCATAAGGTAGTTTATTTTTAACTAAATGTTATTTTATATCGATTTATTTTAATGGTGAGATATTTCTAGATTCATTATTTATTGTTTTATATTGTCTCTAGAGAGACAAAAGTGGTCTTTAAATAAAAATTGTATTGTCTCTAAATAGACAATAGCTAGTATTAAAGACATATTGTCTCTAATCCCACTATTGTCTCTAGACACAAAAATGAAATTGTTCAAGGGAGTAAAAAATGAAATTGTGTCCTAAATTTTGTGTTTATAAAGGAAATTTTTTAACACAAAAATATTTAAGACGATAATTTTTGACACACCCTATTAAAGACAATATTTAAGACCACGCACAATTTTTTTTTGTCTCAAATATTTTCTTAAAACCCAGTGATAGTACGCACTCACTTGTAATGGCACATACTCACTTAGTTGTTCAAAGACTCATTATACTCTTCTTTTCTTTTTCTTAAGCAAGAGTCATGCCTTCCTTTTCATTAAGTAAAACATAATTTACAATACTTTATAGAATGCCATCAACAGTGAGATGTACTAAAGTCTCTCTAACCCCTAAGAGTTCCCACCACTCACTTTCGGTATCGAATATAAAAAGAAATGGGCCAAAACCTCGTACCGACCCGCTCTCTAACCGCCATAGAAACCCTGCCTCCAAAAATTCTTGAATAACCTATGTTGGAGAAATCAAACACTTTCAAATGAAGCAAAAATTCAACCCTCCGACCCCACCGAACCCTCGCTCATTCCTGAGTGTTGATCGGACGAGACATAATCGGACGGTGGAGCAGAATATCGCATGCTCTGTGTTGATTGAAGTTTAATGTGCGATGAGGGTGGTTTCCCAACCCTTGCCTCATCCACATGTCGAGCAATGAAAGGTATCGTTGCCCAAAAAATGAAACCACCTTTGGCTTGAAAGCGGTGCGATTGCACCAAAACCGCCCAAGTGGTGGTTTAGGAGGCCTGCCATGAGAGGAACGAGAAATGTTGCCACAAGAACATTTAATGTTCTCATCCATTCTCCTAACAATGAAAACACAGCACCCGCCTTCAGGGAATTTTGGTGGACTGATGATCAAAGTTGCACAATCCTCCTCTGTCATGCTATCTTCTGTTGATCTGTCTGGCCAACCATGTGAATCCTTCAACAATTTGCCCATTGTGTCCTCGCTTCCTGAGTTCTCTTCTAATACTCTCTTTTTTCCTCTTCCGCCTGGGTGTGGCAAAGAGCTTTTAGCTGGCTTTGCGGCATTTCTCACCATATCATCGAATTCCGGCTGTCCTTACAGGTGACCCCTCGGTTGGCTAGCATGTGTGCCAATTTGTTGGCCTTTCTACACACATGGTTAAATCTAAGTGTACGAAGTCCCTGAAGATGCATTTGAATTTTTTGGAGCACCCTTATTAACCGCCAATGTTTTGTTACTTTTTCCGGTCCTGTGCCATGACTAAGTTTCTTGGCTGCGTTGATGACTAACTCTGAATCAGCTTCTATCATCACCTTGTGGCAGTTGTCCTGTTTCAAAAAGTCTAAGCATTGCTCCAAAGCCATAAGTTCCACCATGTTGTTGGTAGCTTTACCTAAATGACAGTGGAAGAGGGAGATGATGTTTCCTGATTCATCCCTTAGAGCTCCTCCAAAACCAACCATTCCAGGGTTATTTTTTGAAGCTCCATCAATGTTAAACTTTAGAAAGCCTTTCGGGGGGGTCCAGAAATCCTCTATCGGTTCCCTTAAGATTATTTTCCTGTTTAAACCTTGAGGAGTAAGCCCTTGCATGTCCAACTGTCTGAGTATTTTCAACTCAGTTGCTGAGGGAGGATTTTTGGGGAGATCCCTAACTAATGTACCCACTGTCTCTTTTAGCTGTTTCAAGATCTTCTCCAACAGGCGGAGAGAGGAGTTCATTTCTTCTTTGAAAATTCTTTTATTTCTTTCTTTCCAAACATTCCATATTATGAAACTTGGCAAGAGAGCCTAGGCAGTGTTAAGAACCTCATACTCTGAAAACTTATCCCTCCAATTGTTCATGGTGTTTTTGATACTTTCTCTGTCTTTATCGGATTGATTCAAGATGGAGGCAAAAAATCCCATAAACTTGAGGTGAAACTGTAGCTATTTAGAAGATGTTCCATTGTCTCCTCTTGTGCTTCATAGAGCTGGCAACGGGAGGGTCCCAACATACCCCTCCTTCTAATATTGTACGAGGTTAAGATTTTCCTATGGTGAACGAGCCACATAAAGAGCTTGATTTTCATCCACCCTTTGTTCTTCCATAGCTTCTGCCAGGATCTAACCGAAGCTGGTGATTCCAGCCCTAGGAGAATACCTTTTGCTTCCTTAATATTAACGTTTCCCTCTTTGTTGTTGCCCCATATTTGTTGATCTTGCCTTTCAGTGACTAAAATAATCCTTTTATCCAACATATTTTTTAGGGACGCTGCTTTGCTATTGAGGGTTTTGTCCTCTCTTCCATCTATGATTTTCCTTGTTCTCCATTTTTCGGTATTGCGCGCATGTTGCCAAAAATCCTTAACCTTTACTAGTCCTTGGTTATCTGTCTCTTGCTTGAGTCCTGAAAAATCCTCTGTCAAAAGTTTTGGTTCTTGCTGCCATTTTTCCTCCTAGAAAAGTGCATCATCTCCATTTCTTATTTCCCAGAAGCTATTATTTTGCACCACTCCTTTGTTCTCCCAGGCTTTGTTCCATATAGGAGAGCCTTTTCTGTTTCCCGTCATTCTTATTAGCTCAGAGGAGTGCCAGGAGCTTGCATATTTTTCCTTCCAGATGCTTGCCCATTGAGCCTGAGGATCCTTGACCCACCGCCACCAAAGTTTGGCTGCGAGAGCCTTACTGAGAATCTCTAGATCATCCAGTCCTAGGCCTCCCTAGTTCTTACGGTTGCAGATCTTTTCCCAAGAAACCAAAGCCCATTTTTTCCTGGTTTCCTCCTTTCCCCAAAGAAAATCTCTTTGGATATTTATGAATTGCTATAGTACTCCCTTTGGGGCAGGAAGAGCTGATAGCATAAAGACTGGGATAGCTTGGACCACTGCCTTTGTAAGAAGTAGTCTACTAGGTAGATTTAAAGACCTCATTGTCCACTTTTTGACTTTGTCTTGCATTTTGATGATTAACGGTTCCCAAATGCTTTTATGCAATGGTTTAATCGTAAGAGGAATTCCCAAATATTTCAAGGGGAGGAAATCTCTTTGAAAGTCTAGAATCCTGGAAACATTTCTCTGGATGGCAATGTGTGTGTTAAAGAAGAAAACTTATGATTTGGTAAGGTTGACTACCATACCTGATGCCATTGCAAATTCGCTCATAATTTTCTTGTAAGCAAGTGCTTCCTTGACTATGGCAATTCCCTGTAACATTGTGTCATCTACAAATTGTTGGTGGGTCAGAGCCTGCCCATTCTCTAAAATTTGGAGTCCTGGAATTTTGCCTGTTTCTTTAGCATTCTTTATGGACCACCCGAGCCCTTCCATCATTAGGATGAAGAGAAAAGGCGAGAGCGGATCACCCTGCCTAAGCCCTCTAGAAGGAAGAAAAACATCTGAGGGAGAGCCATTAACTAAAATTGAGAAGCTGGCAAAAGTCACTAGGGCCATCACCCCTCTGATCCAATTGTGATCAAAACCAAACGCAGCAAGCACTTTCTTGATATATGCCCGGTTGACTTTATCATAAGCTTTGGCTATGTCCAATTGCATTATCATACCCACTTTTTTTTTGCTAGAAAATGAGTGAACCACCTCGTGAGCTTGAATGATGTTATCGAGAATTTGTCTGCCTTCCACATACCCAAAATTGTTCACCTGAAATAATCAAAGGCAGCAAGGGTTTGATTCTGTTGGCCACTACGTTGGAAATAATCTTGTAAACAACATTGCGTAAGGCGATGGGTCTATACTTCTCTGGCATTTAGGCATTATCTTGTTTTGGAATAAGGGCGATGAAGAAGGTGTTGAGAGCTTTCAAAATAGTTCTGGTCAGCCTGGAATCTTCCACTACCCTTACAATATCCGTTTTTACAATGTTCGAGCAAAATTTGAAAAATCCACATTAAATCCATCCACACTAGGGGCTTTGCCATTTTTCATTTCCTTGAGTACCTCGCTTACCTCCTTTTCAATAACCGGTCTGTTGAGAATGTCATTGTCCTCTCTGGTTACCAATTTAGGGATGTGATTGGTGAAGTCTTTGATGAAGGGCTCCCTTACTAAAATGTGTTCCTAGGCTATACCAATGAAGTGTTTAACTAACACTGCTTCAATTTCCTCATGGGTTTGCTAGATCTTCCCGTCCTCATTCTTGATCGAAGAGATCCTGTTGTGAGACCTATTAGCAATGGTATATCTGTGAAAATATTTGGTTTTGTGTTCTTCTTCCTTTAGCCATTTCACTCTTGATTTTTGTTTCTAGAAAATTTTGTCATGTTTACACAGTTTTTCCCATTCTAGATGGTATTTTTCTACCTGTACATTTTTGTTCTTGTCAAATCCTTCCTTGATGAGAGTTTGGTTGAGCTCCAAAATTTTATTTTCAACCGATTTCTTACCTGCAAAAATGTTTCCGAAAATATCCTTGTTCCAAACTTTTAGCTTCATCTTGATGTGCTTTAATCTTTTGTGTAGCAGGAACATTGACGATCCCTGAATCTGCAGATCTTTTGCCCACCAGTTTTCAATTTTGTTGATAAAATCTGGATGTGATAACCATGTGTTTTCAAATCTGAAAGGTCTATTTCTAGGGGTGCCTATGCCCTTGATCTCCATTACTACCGGCAAGTGATCTGAGCCACTAAAAGGGAGAATTTCTGCAATTATTTCCTGGTTTAAAAGCATGGGATCATCCGAGATCATGAATCTCTCTAACTTAGAGGCTACCTAGGAATTCCCTCCTCCTTTATTATTCCAAGTGCAGAGGCCATTGTTTGTCTTAATGTCAAATATCTTTATGTTTTCTGAAAAGAATTGGAAGACTTCAACATCCTTGTTTAGGGCTCTTGTACCCCCTTTCTTCTCCGAGAGAGATCTTATCATGTTAAAGTCTCCAACTATGACCGAGGGTAACCCTTTATATCTAACCCCGAGATCTACCAAGGAATATAAAAACCTAATTTTGTCATCCAACCTTTGAGGGCCATAAACATTCGTGACTAGATAGGTGTTCCTGTCACCTACTGGTTGTATGATCACTCATAAATAGTTCCTTGATGCCTCCGCATTAGTTATTCCAATCTTTAGGGGATTCGAGAGCGTGATGATACCTCCTACTGAGTTTTCAGCTTTAACTTCTAGGAACTCAAATCTGCTGACCCATTTACAATGGATTTGCTTTAATTTTTGTATAGAGAATTTTGTTTCTTGGACAAAAATTATGTCTCGAGCTTCTTGTTTCATTCTATTATTCAGCATTCTCTATTTTCTTCTACAGCCTAGACCTCTAATATTCCCACTTGTGAACTTCATAATTAAAGATTGGTAAGAGAATAACTGGTTAGATCTTTCATCTTACCTCAGTCTACCATGAGCATACCACATTCCATGAGTAGCTCATTCTGCCTTTTTCTGCAGGGATTTCTGGGTGCTAGCCCTGGAGTCGCTTTTACTGCTTTCCCTCCTTCGTTACTCTGTCTTTCTTTGTTATTTACTTCCTCCAAACCCTTTGGCTGCGTTTTCCATACGAATAGCTCTTGTACTCTATTGATCTTTTCTTGTGGCAGTGATTCTACCCCTCCCGTAGTTCCCTGATTCACGAATCCTTCTAGATCTAGGTGCTCTGTCAAGAATCTCCTCTAACTCATTGTCCTCCATTTCCATTTCACTCTCGTTCATTTCCTGATCCATTTCTAGTTTTGAGTCACTCATCATGTTCCTTTTCTGTTGTTCATTTTCCGATGTCAGATCATTATCTTCCTCCTTCTTCCTCTTCTCATAACCCTCCTTCATCACTTGATCTTCTGTTGCTGTTTCTTCATCCACTTCGAGAACTTGGTATTGATTCTGATATTCCTTTTTTTCTCCCGCTTGATGTTTCTTTGGCCCTTTCTTGCCACTTTTTCCTTTATGGAAAACTCTGTGAAAGCTGTTTGTATCTTTCATTGTGTTGTTTTCGTTTTTGTGTTTTGTTTTACTCAGAGGGTAGTCTCTTAGAAGTTGTCCATGTTCATGGCATTTACAACATTTGAATGGTATGTGTTAATAGTCTACTGTCTGCACCCATTCCCCATCAAAAACCTCCAAGATAACTTCATCCGGAAGAGCTCCAGATAGATCCATCTCCACAAATATCCTAGCAAAGGAGATATATTTTCCCCTTCTTGTGGCTTCAGACTCTTTGATAAACCTTGGTAACTTATTGCAGCAATTCTATTTGCCAATAATCAATAGGTAGAGAATAGAGTCTTACCCAAACCGGGACCAAGGTAAAAGTTTCCCTCTGCGGAACGAAGTTCATCTTCCATGGCCTCATATACAGCCCTGCTGCAGCATAGAAGTAGGGCCCGCCTTCAAAAACTTTGTCTTTGTCCTCGATGTTGGTGAACACCACAGTGAAGAAAACTTTGGGAACCATATGAAGGTCAATGCTCCCTTTGGGCTTCGAGTGGCATCGGATCCAGGATTGTAACACCTTTTGAGTGGGCCATAACCCCATAAATTTGCATATGATAGCGTACCTCTGCATGCTCTAGGAGTGATTTCAGCCTTGGGTTTACATGGTTCCTTGTGATTTTTGTCTTTTGTTCCCTATTTTTTGTCACTTTTCTCCTTGTCTTTTGTGCCCTCATTCTCTTCCAATTTGGAGCCTTCTGCTTACTCTTCCCTATTTCTCCTTCCTAGTGGTATCTTGCTCTTGTTGGCTACAGCTTCCTTGTAGGAAGGAGTGAAGCTCCCTCCTATACTCCCCTCCATGGTTAAACCTGCCACCATGACCTGTAACCCTTTCGCGCCTTCTGCTCCGGCTGTCCCTTTTCACCAAGACTCATTATACTCTTCTACTATGAAGAGCATCCTAAATTATTTTGGTAACTGTACGGTGATCTAGCAGTGGTGCACAATGCTTCTTTTCCAGGTATTTTTTTCATCTCTACCTTCACAAGTTATCCTACCCACGTTTCACCTCAATATCTAACTCAGTCTTTTGGGTTGCAGGTAAAGGTTCTGCTTCTTATGATGCTCCATTTGCGTTTCCTTTGGAGTAATGCACTTCAGATACACCAAACATTAACGGGGTGCCTCATTTTTCCACAGTTTCTGCGTAAATTAATTATTCTTCTTGGAGGATGGCGTATGTGGATTTATGACTTACTGGAACATATTTTCTATATTATAGAGTCCTTCCATCCCTAAGTAGGGATTATCTAGGGACTGAATCCCACTCTCCTTGGAATTCGTTAAGGATAAGAATGGTTTTTTAGGTTCTCGGTTTTCTGGATGTAATAAATATTTCCTTTTTTGAACTCGAAGATTATTATATATATTTTTGTTTACATTGATAGTGTAATTTACTTGTTGATGTGAGGGTTGGACCCTTGGTATATGAAACCCTATATTTCATGGGGTTATTCACATTCTATGCAGTTATCATTTTTGTGACAGTATTGAATTTTTAATTGCCATAAAGGTCTCTACTTGCCTTGCACGAACAACATTTTTCATGGAAAATGATCAAGAAATATTTTTGTCTCTCCTGTTACTATGATTCGCATGTAATACTTCACGGATTCTTTAGAGCTTAATTATGTGAAATTGCTGCACAAATAAATTTCATAATCTATGTTTTCTTATTCATATTTATTTGTTCAAAAGCAACATTATCAGTATGAGTTGTTAATAATTAACCTGCAATGTGTTTTGGTTCCCTAATTAGCGCATCAAACATATTGAGAGATGAAAAAGTGACAATTAGCATATTGAGAGATGAAAAAGTGACAATTAGCTCTAATGTGGATTTACTTTGCACATCATCCATTCAAAATTTAGCATGTTGATCCAATATTTCAAGTGATTGTTTCAAGGAATCCACAGGGAAAGGCATGATGTTATATTCTAAAAATTAGGTAGGAGAACACGAGGGTAGTAATTTTCCATGCTTTGATTTGATACCAATGCTAAAAAAAAGGTGACTCAAGTGATAAAATTCACATTAAATTGTAAATGGCAATTTATATTTTATTGTGTATATTCATATGATTAATTTACATTTATTATCATGTTGTGCTTCTGATTTACTAGAAGCACATTATTTAGATAAGAATTATCTATCAATGTGTCTGTATAAAGAATATTACCAGCGAAGCTATGAAAAACAAAAAAATTGTGTTGTGGGTATGGCTTATTGGAGGAAATGCAGCTCCAGGATAGAGGATTATAACAAAAATATATAATAATAATAAAACTCATACATGCAGTTGCTGGGAAGATTAACAATGATCTAAACTGATAATACCTACAAGTGATGTATCTGAGTGCATCAACACGGCTAGACATGAAGCACCTAGAACAAGCAACATGAAATTTCTAATGAATGGTTTTCTTATTCTCGGGACGTTGGATGGAGAAGTTGTTGAAATAGCAGAAAAAATAGGAGAGGAGAATATGTTCATATTTGATGCTAAAGTACATGAACTGTCAAAACTTCGAGCTCAATTACATGATTTTCAACCACCCAGTGAATTTAGGTGTGTCATTAAGATGATTCCAGATGGTTATTTTGGATTCAAAGATTATTTTAAATAATTATGTGACACAGCTGGGAAAAGACTTTGCAAGTTATTTAGAAACACAGACAACAGTAAATAGGATATTTGTTGACAAGGAAAACTGGACACGCATGAGTATTCTTGGCACCGCTAGTTCAGGGAAATTCAGTAGTGACCGAACAATTAGAGAATATGTTGAATAGGCTTGGGGTATTGAGATTTGCAACCGAACATGTTTAAAAAAAAAAATACTAGATGTCTCTCTCCTGTGTTTTGATGGTCAAATTAGACATTATGCAAAGAATCTTGTTTTAACTATTTAACCTTCCTTAGGACATAAAATCATTAACTTTCATAATTTTGTTGTCAAATCATGATTAGAGGTAAGTGTGTTGATGAGGGATCTTTGCGGCAACTATAAAGTCTCATTATAGTCGTATATTGCAAATTTTTAAGCCATGTAATATTGTTTTAAATATTTATTTCAGCCATGTATTGCAATTTGAAAATTTAATTTAAGGGTGGCGGCTAAACGCCTACACACAGGCACGGCCATAAGCAAAGCGACCAAACATTGGAGGCTGGCCAAAGCAACGGAAAACATAGCTGAGCTAGTTATGGGGATGAAGGGTCTTATCTTTCAAACAACCAGAAGAAAAGCGAATGGTCTTGCTGACCATCTGGCAAACTGTGGAGCAGACAACCCCAACATAGCCATTGACAGATGCTGGCGGGAGTTTGACGACCCAACCATAAAGGAAGCATGCATACAACTGGCAGCGAAAGATCTTACTCAGGCTACCCAACCTTAACCGAGGATGGCACTTGGCAACAATCTCGAAACTACGAGAAGACAGGTAAGGAGTGTCAACCTGAAACCATCAACGGGCTGATTGGACATAGGGGGCGGTGGTACTCCCGGCGGCAACAGCTCCTGCAGATTGGAGATCATAACGATTTAAGCGACGGGATCCGGCACATCAAACACTGTCCTTTCAGCACGCACGGAAAGGATTTGCATGGAAAGGAATCACTACCATTAATGGCAATTCTGAGTGGAAGACGGTGGTACAAGGCCCGAAGGATCAGCTTCAGGCATGATAGCACAGGGAGCATACCCACCCTCACGCGCCACCACCCTTTGCGAAGGTTTTTACCACACACTTGGCACCTGGCTCGCCCACCTTGCAGTTACATCATGAGCTCCAATTCCTCCAGGGACAGGCCCGCTTGTGCGACTCCTCAGATCACCTACCAGCAAGGTACCACCACTATCAGAAGCATTTACTCTGATCCCCTGAGGAAGCATCACTACTATCATTATAAAAACAGGGGCAATTGCCCTGTTCTCCTTATTGTTCTTAACGTCTGTGTTGAGAGTGGTTCCGCCTACAATTCTGGTTCAACTCGGGCAAGCCACGAGAGGTTCACCATGAAAGAGGGGAGCAGTCGCTGCGAGGCGGCTAACAGGGAACTTCAGGCAGCAAGAAGTGGCTACGAAACCAGGACTGCAACCAGGATCAAGCGCAAAATGGCAGAATTGGAGGCTGAGGCAAAGCGTGAGGAGGACGGTCGCTCGGAGATGGAGGTCGCCGCTGAGGTCAACTGGGTAACAGACCCCGGCACGCCTGCGAAGAGGGCCACACAGTTTGTGCGTACCAAGGCGGAATGCTGGCGCATGAAAACCTTAATTGCTAAAGCGCTGGAATCAGTCACAGAGGTTAATCTCACCACTCAGGTCAATCTCACCACAGAACAGATGGCCAGGATCACAGATTACAACAGCTCCCTGGACAGCAAATTAACCGCGGTGAATGAATCGATCAAAACCCAGAACCGTCTGATGATGCTGCTCATCCAGCTTCTCAAGAACTCCATTAACACTGCTCCTGTGGCGCAGCCAGCCACTTCCAACGTGAACTACGCTGCTCAGCCATCGACCTCTGTAGCGTTTCAGCCTGCATCCCTGGAAGAGCTGCAAGCGAGGATCGACAGCCAAGTCAAGAACAGTGGCTTGGATACCACCGCCCAGATGGGTAATTACTACCTCTAAAGTCTTCATGTCAGCCCCTTTCCTGACTCGCGCTCTGGCTTCTCTGTTATCTTTTTACTCTGTTATCTCGGCTTTAGTCTGTGTTTGTTGCTCGGCTAATACTTCTACCATCGACTCACGGTAGCTCCTGTGGTCTAGAAATGTTTTGCTCTGTCTATCGCCACCCTGCGTGGTGTGCCTCGTTTTGGTGTAATTGTAACACGTCTTCTGAGCAGGCGATTAGCCCAGGAATATTGTACATCCCTACTCACACTGCCTTTGCAGTTTTTTGTATTATACTTGTTATATAATATAATCTTATTACTTACAAAAAAAAAAAAAAAATAAAATAATTTAAGGGGATACTTTTTTTTTGTTGATAGTTTTTAAGGTTTAAAAAAATAAAATGAAATTTGATATACATTGATTTCATAATAATAATAACTTTTAATTTAATATACATTGATTTTATAAAAAAAATACAATGTTTTAATGGACATTGATTTTAATACAAAATATAGGTTTAATTTTATTATTTAAAAATTTGTAATCTAATATATTGCAATTTCAAAATTTATAATAAAGTGCTAATTTCTTTTATTAAAATAGTTCATGGTTTTTTAGTTATAAAAAAATAATGTGAAATTTGGTATACATTAATTTGATATTAATAATTTTTAATTTAATATACATTGATTTTATAAACATATACAATGTTTTAATGGACATTGATTTTAATACAAAACATTGCTTTAACCTATAATGGTTCCAAATCATTTTGATAGAATCCCTTTTTAGTCTTTAACACTCTCATCAATACAATAATGTGTAGTTTTACAATAATGTGTAGCTTTGTCATCAATACAATATTGTGTAATTCAATGTACATTACCTTTATATGATAATTTGTAATTTAATAAAATATAAAATGATTTAATGCAAAACATTGTTTTAATATATAATGATTTTATATATTACTTTGTAATTTATGTAATTTAATATATAGTGATTCATCTATAATAAATGCTATAAATAATAATTTAATTAATGTGTTTAGTAATAAAAATTAATGTTAGATCTTAGACTTTTGTGATCCATATTGATAATAATGTTGTCTTTGGTATTAATCACATTGTAGAGATTTGGTCTACATTTCGAACCAACTAATGTTGTTCATCCTCACGAAAAATCACATTTGTTGGATGTTTCACACCATTTGTTGTGCTGATCAAGCATATTAGTTGGTTCAAAAAGTCGACCAAATCTCTACAATGAGATTAATCCGAAAAACAACCTTATTATCAATAAAAATTAAATAACATATTAATTTTTTGATAATTACTTTAGTAATACAGTGCATTAATATATTAATGTTTAATATTTCACATATTGTAGGTTTAAAGTTGAGATTTGGTACAATTGACATATTTGATTTTATGTCTTTCAAATCAATCTAGGATAAAAAAATCTTAAGGGAAATATTGTAAAGAAAATCATATAAATAGATGAAATGGAAAAGAAATAAATATGGAGGAGTTACATTTTTTTTTTTCGCCCCACTATTTATACTTATTATAACACTAGCGTTTATATCCATAGTCAACCATGGACAATCATGGTCAATCATGGTCAACTATGGTTGATGATGGTAAACCATGTTTTATAGAATCAAACATGGTCAACCATGGTCAATTATGGTCAAAGATGTTTGAACGCCACATTGTAACAAAAATTGCCTTGATATGAAAATCAATCATGATCAACCATGGACCAATGCCGCATTGTGACAAATATTGTCTTGATATGAAAATAAACCATGGTAAACCATGGTCCAACATGGCATTTTCATAAGGATTGTCTCAATATGAAGATCGACCATGGTTAATCACGTTTACTTTAGTGTTTATAATATTTATCTTAGTGTTTATAAACATTGGGTTTATAATATTAGTCCCTTGGGTTTAATATTATTCCTTTAGGTTTGTAATCCCTTGGGATTTTAGTATTAACCGCTTGGGTTTACTATTCCCTTGGGTTTATAAGATCAATCCATTAGGTTTATAATATTAATCATGGTAAACGACCGTCAATCATAGGCAAACATATTCAACCATGGTCAAACCATATGGATATGGAAATCAACCATGGTCAACCACGATCCAACGTTTTTCCTCACAAATATTGTCTTGATATGAAAATAAATCATGGTCAACCATGGTTAACCATGGTTCAATGTTGCATTGTGACAAGGATTGTCTCTATATGGAAATCAAGCATGGTCAACCATTTTTATTTTAGGGTTTAAAATATTCATGTTAGGGCTTATATACATTGGGTTTCAATATTAATCCCTTGGGTTTATTGTTCCTTTGGGTTTATAATATCAGTTGCTTGCATTTATTATTCCCGAGTCAACCATGGTTTGCTATGATGCCCACCACGGTCCAACATGGAACTGTGATAAGGATTGTCTTAATATGAAAATCAATGATGGTCAATCATATTTATTTTAGTGTTTATATTATTTTTCTTAGGGTTTATATACATTGGGTTTATAATAGTCCCTTGGGTTTAATTTTACTCCCTTGGGTTCATAATCCCTTGGGGTTTTAGTATTAACCCCTTCGGTTTATTATTCCTTTAGGTTTATAATATCAATCCCTTGAGTTATTATTCCCTTAGGTTTATAGTATCAATCATGGTGAGCCATTATCAATCATAGCTAAATATGGTCAACCATGGTTGAATTTCGCATTATGACAAGGATTGTCTCAGCATGAAAATAAACCATGATCAACCATGGTCCAACGTCACATTGTGACAAAGATTGTATCGATATCAAAATTAATAATGGTCAACCATGGTCCAACATGGCATTGTGATAAATATTGTCTCAATATGAAAATCAACCATGGTCAATCATGGTTGCTTTAGCATTTATAATATTTATCTTAGGGTTTATATATGTTGGGTCTATAATATTATTCCATTGGGTTTAATATTATTCCCTTGGTTTCATTATCCCTTGGGGTTTTACTATTAATCCCTCGGGTTTCTAATATCAATCCATTAGGTCTATAATATTAATCATGGTAAACCATGGTCAATCATAGGCAACCAAGTTCAACCATGTTCAAACCACATGGATATAGAAATCAACCATGGTCAAACCACATTGATATGGAAATCAACCATGGTCCAACATTTTTTTTCTCACAAATATTATCTCAATATCAAAATCAATCATGGTCAACCATGGTTAACCATGGTCCAACGTTGCATTGTGATAAGGATTGTATGTATATTTAAATCAGTCATGGTCAACCGTGGTCAACATTGTTTGTTTTGGTGTTTATATACCTTGGGTTTATAGTTTTTATACCTTAAGTTTATTATTCTCTTGGGTTTATAATATCAATCCATTTGGTGTATTGATGTAAGCATTTATATTACTAGGGTTTAATATTATTCAACAATGGTCAACCATGTTCAAGCATGGTCAACCATGGTTAATTGTCGCATTCTCACAAGGATTTTCTCAATATGAAAAGCAACTATGCTCAACCATGTTTATCGTAGTGTTTTTAATATTTAGCTTAGGGTTTTTATACCTTGGGTTTATAATATTAGACCCTTGGGTTTAATAATATTCCCTTCGGTTCAAAATCCCTTGGGGTTTTAGTATTAATCCCTTCAGCTTAATGTTCCTTCTCGCTTATAACATCAAACGCTGAGGTTTATTATTCCCCAGTCAACCATGGTTGATTATGATGTCAACCAAACATGGAATTGTGATAATGAATGTCTCAATATGAAAATTAACGATGGTTAATCATGTTTATTTTAGTTTTTATAATATTTATCATAGGGTTTATATACATTGGATTTATAATATTAGTCCCCTGGGTTTAATATTATTCCCTTGGGTTCATAATCCCTTGGGATTTTAGCCAAACATATTCAACCATGGTCAAACCATATGGACATGGAAATCAACCATGGTTCAACGTTTTTTTCTAACAAATATTGTCTCGATATGAAAATAAATCATGGTTCAACGTTGCATTGTGAGAAGGATTGTCTCTATATGGAAATCAACCATGGTCAACCATGTTTATTTTAGGGTTTATAATATTGATGTTAGGGTTTATATACATTGGGTTTACATATTTTACCTTAGGTTTATTATTCCCTTTGGTTTATAATATCAATCCCTTAGGTTTATTGATGTAAGTGTTTATATTCCTAGGGTTAAATATTATTCAACAATGGTCAACCATGGTCTAATGCTGCATTTTGACAAGGATTGTCTCAATATGAAAATCAACTATGCTCAACCATGTTTATTTTAGTATTTTTAATATTTATATTATGGTTTTTATACATTGGGTTTATAATATTTCTCCCTTGGGTTTAATATTATTCCCTTAGGTTCATAATCCCTTGGGGTTTTGTTATTAGTCCCTTGGGTTTATTATTCCTTCTCGCTTATAATATCAATCGCTTGGGTTTATTATTCCCGGGTCAACCATGGTTTATTATGATGTCAACCATCGTCCAACATGTAATTTTCATAACGATTGTCTCTATATTTAAATCAACCATGGTCAACCATGTTTATTTTAGGGTTTATACACTGTGGGTTTATAATTTTTATACCGTAGGTTTATTATTCCCTTGGGTTTATAATACCAATCGATTAGGTTTATTGATGTAAGCATTTATATTCTGAGGGTTTTAATAGTATTCAACAATGGTCAACCACGTTCAAGAATGGTCAACCATGGTCATATGTTGCATTATGACACGGATTTTATTATTTTATTATTTTTAATATTTATCTTAGGTTTTTTATACCTTGGGTTTATAATATTAGACCCTTGGGATTAGTATTATTCCCTTAGGTTTATAATCCCTTGGGTTTATTGTTCCTTCTCACTTGTAATATCAATCACTTGGATTTATTACTCCATGTCAACCATTGTTGATTATGATGTCAACCATGGCCCAACATAGAATTGTGATAAGGATTGTCTCAATACAAAAATAAAAGATCGCCAATCATGTTTATTTTAGTTTTTATAATATTTATCTTAGGATTTATATATGTTGGTTTTATAATATTAGTCCCTTGAATTTAATATTATTCCCTTGGGCTCATAACCAATTTGGATTTCGGTATTAATCCTTTGGGTTTCTAATATCAATCCATTTGGTTTATAATATTAATCATTATCAACCATGGTCAATCATAACCAACCATGTTCAACCATGGTCACACAAGGTTGGATATGGAAATCAAGCATGGTCAACCATGGTCTAATATTCCATTCAACAATGATTGTGTCGATTTGAAAACCAATCATGGTCAACCATGGTTGACCATGGGCCAATGTTTCATATTTGTGACAAGGATTGTCTCTAAATAGAAATCAACATAGTCAAACATGGTCAACCATCTTTATTTTAGGATTTATAATACTAATGTTAGGGTTTATATACCTTGGGTTTATAATTGTTTTCCCTTAGGTTTATCTTCCCTTGGGTTTATAATACAGATCCCTTGGGTTTATTGACCTAAGGGTACATATTCCTATGGTTTAATCATATTCAACAATGGTTAACCATAATCAACCATGGTCGACCATGGTCCAATGTCACATTGTGACAAGGATTGTCTCAATATGAAAAATAACCATGCTTAACCATTTTTATTTTAGTAATTTTAATATTTATCTTAGGGTTTTATACCTTGGGTTTATAATATTAGTCCCTTGGCTTTCATATTATTCCCTTAGGTTCATAATCCCTTGGGGTTTTAGTATTAATCCCTTGGGTTTATTGTTCCTTATCGCTTATAATATCAATCACTTGGGTTTATTATTCCCTTAGTTTTACAATATCAATCAAGGTCAACCATTGTCAACTATGGTGAGTCATGGGGTTTTAGTATTAATCCCTTCAGATTATAGTTGGGTTTACCAATGTTGGGTTTATAATATTAGTCCCTTCACTTCAATATTATTCCCTTGGGGTTTTAGTATTAATCCTTTGGGTTCATAATATCAATTCCTTAAGCTTATAATATCAATCATGGTCAACCATGGTCAATCATAACCAACCATGGTCAACTTTGGTCAATCATCGTCCGATCTCATATTATGAAAAAATGGTCTCCACTTAGGGTTTATACACCTTGAGTTTATAATATTAGTCCCTTAGGTTTAATATAATTCCCTTAGGTTCATAATCCCTTGGGGTTTTAGTACTAATCCCTTGGGTTTACTGTTCCTTTGGGTTTATAGTATCAATTGCTTGGGTTTCTTATTCCCCGATCAACCATGGTTTATTATGATGGCAACCATGGTCAACCATGGTCCAACATGGAATTGTGATAAGGATTAGCTCAATATGGAAATCAATGATGGTCACCCATGTTTATTATAATGTTTATATTATTTATCTTAGGGTTTATATAAGTTGGGTTTATAATACTAGTCCCTTGGGTTTGATGTTATTCCCTTGGGTTCATTATCCCTTGGGGTTTTAGTATTACTCCCTTGGGTTTACTATTCCCTTAGGTTTATAATATCAATCATGATCAACCATTGTTAATCATAGCAAACCATGGTCAACCATCATTGAATGTCGCATTGTGACAAGGATTTTTTCACCACGAAAATAAACCATATTTATTTTAGTATCTATAATATTTTATTTCGGTTTACCAATGTTGGGTTTATAATATTAGTCCCTTGGGTTTAAAATTATTCCCTTGGGGTTTTAGTATTAATCCATTGGGTTTATGTTTCCCTTGGGTTCATAATAACAATCCCTTGGGTTTATTATTAGCTTGCATTTATAATATCAATGATGGTCAACCATGGTCATCCATAACCAACGTTGGTCAACTACAGTCAATCATGGTCAGATCTCACATTATGACCAAAATTATCTCCACTTAGGGTTTATATAGCTTGGTTTTATAATCTTAGTCCCTTGGGGTTAATATTATTCCCTTAGGTTCATAATTCCTCGGGGTTAATATTATTCCCTTAAGTTCATAATCCCTTGGGGTTTCAATATTAATCCATTGGTTTTATTGTTCCTTTGGGTTTATAATATCAATTGCTTGGGTTTATTATTCCCTGGTCAACCATGGTTTATTATGATGTCCACCATGGTCCAACATGGAATTGTGATAAGGAGTGTCTCGATATGAAAATCAACAATGGTCAATCTTGTTTAGTTTAGTGTTTATATTATTTTTCTTAGTGTTTATATACATTGGGTTTATAATATTAGTCCCTTGGGTTTAATTTTACTCCCTTGGGTTCATAATCCCTTGGGGTTTAGAGTTATTCCCTTTGGTTTATTATTCCTTTACGTTTATAATATCAATCCCTTGAGCTTATTATTCCCTTTGGTTTATAATATCAATCATGGTCAACCATTGTCAATCATAGCCAAATATGGTCAACCATGGTTGAATGTTGAATTGTGACAAGGATTGTCTTAGCATGAAAATAAACCATGATCAGCCATGGTCCAATGTCGCATTATGACAAAGATTGTATCGACATCAAAATTAATGATGGTCAACCATGGTCCAACATGGAATTGTGATAAGGATTGTCTCAATATGAAAATAAACCATGGTCAATCATGGTTGCTTTAGCATTTATAATATTTATCTTAGGGTTTATATATGTTGGGTCTATAATATTAGTCCGTTGGGTTTAATATTATCCCCTTGGGTTCATTATCCCTTGGGGTTTTAGTATTAATCCCTTGGGTTTCTAATATCAATCCATTAGGTCTATAATATTAATCATGGTAAACCATGGTCAATCATAGGGAACCATGTTCAACCATGTTCAAACCACATGGATATGGAAATCAACCATGATGAAACCACATCAATATGGAAATCAACCATGTTCCAACATCTTTTCTCACAAAGATTGTCTCAGTATCAAAACCATTCATTGTCAACCATGGTTAACCATGGTCCAATGTTGCATTGTTATAAGGATTGTCTCTATATTTAAATCAATCATGGTCAACCATCATCAACATTGTTTATTTTAGTGTTTATATACCTTGGGTTTATAATTTTTATACCTTGGGTTTATTATTCCCCTCGGTTATAACATCAATCCATTCAATTTATTAATATAAGCATTTATATTCCTAGGGACTAATATTATTCGAAAATGGTCAACCATGTTCAAGCATGGTCAACCATGGTTCAATGTCGCATTCTGACAAGGATTTTCTCAATATGAAAAGTAACTATGCTCAACAATGTTTATCTTAGTGTTTTTAATATTTATCTTAGGGTTTTTATACCTTAGGTTTATAATATTAGACTCTTGGGTTTAATATTATTCACTTTGATTCAAAATCCCTTGTGGTTTTAGTATTAATCCATTGGGTTTACTGTTCCTTCTCGCTTATAATATTAAACGCTCATGTTTATTATTCCCTGGTCAACCATGGCTGATTATGATGTCAACGAGACATGGAATTGTGATAATGAATGTCTCAATATGGAAATTAACGATGGTCAATCATGTTTATTTTAGTTTTTATAATAATTATCTAGGGTTTTACATAGGGGTTTATATACGTTGGATTTATAATATTACTCCCTCGGGTCTAATATTATTCCCTTGGGTTCATAATCCCTTGGGATTTCATTATTAATCCCTTAGGATTATAATATCAATCCATTGGGTTTATAATATTAATCGTTATCAACCATGGTCAATAATAACAAACCATGTTCAACCACGGTCAAACAAGGTTGGATATGGAAATCAAACATGGTCAACCATGGTCTAATGTTGTGTTCGACAATGATTGTCTTGATATGAAAATCAATCATGGTCAACCATGGTTGACCATGGGCCAATGTTGCATATTTGTGACAAGGATTGTCTCTATATGGAAATCAACATAGTCAACCATGGTCAACCATATTTATTTTAGGGTTTATAATATTGATGTTATGGTTTATATACCTTGGGTTTATAATTGTTATCCCTTAGGTTTATTATTCCGTTGGGTTTATAATACAAATCCCTTGCGTTTATTGATTTAAGGGTTTATATTCATAGGGTTTAATTATATTCAACAATCGTTGACCAAAATGAACCATGGTAAACCATGGTCAAATGTTGCGTTGTGACAAGGTTTGTCTCAATATGAAAATAAACCATGGTCAACCATGTTTATTTTAGTATTTTTAATATTTATTTTATGGCTTTATACCTTGGGTTTATAATATTAGTCCCTTGGGTTTAATATTATTCTCGTAGTTTCATAATCCCTTGGGGTTTTAGTATTAATCCCTTGGGTTTATTATTCCTTTGGGTTTATAATATCAATTAGTTGGGTTTATTATCCCCTTAGGTTTATAATATCAATCATGGTCAACCATTGTCAACTATGGTCAATCATGGGGTTTTAATATTAATCCGTTGGGTTTATCTTTCCCTTTGGTTGAAAATATCAATCCCTTGGGTTTATAATATCATTGATGATCAACCATGGTCAACCATAATCAACCATGGTTAACCATGGTCAACCATAATCAACCATGGTTAACCATAGTCAACCATGGTTGATCGTCGTCAACCATGGTTGATCGTAGTCAACCATGGTCAACCATGGTTGATCGTGGTTAACCATGGTCAACCATGATCAAATGTCGCTATGTGACAAAGATTGTCTCAATATGAAAATCAACCATGGAAATTACGGTCAACCATGGTCCAACGTCACATTGTGACAAAGAATTCATTATTATTATTAATATCATCATTATTAATTATTATTATGTAAAGATTAATTAATTATTATTATTTTTATTTAATTAATTAATATTCATATTATTATTATTTAATAATATTTAATCAAAAAAATATTATTATTGTTTAACAACAATTAAATATTTAACTCCTATTTATTAGTTTTTATTAGTAAAATATTATTATTATTATTATTATTATTATAAAATAGAATAAAATAAAAATATTTATCTTTTTTCTAAAAATAATATTAATTTTTTTTAATAAAATAAGTAATTATTTATTTACATTTTATAAAAAATAAATAACAAATTTTTATTATTATATATTTATCAATGGTTTGTGCCATAGATAGAAATAAAACCTTAAAAGTATATCAATCACATTTACTAAAATAATTATTGTTATTATTAAATAATTAATGTTATGAAGATTATTTTTGTTAGTTAATACTACTAATATTATTATGAATTAATATTATTATAATAATAATCATATAGTATTAGTACTATAATAATATAATAATAATTATATTATATTATGATATGATATAATATAATATATTGTATTATTATATAATATATAATATCTTATTATTATTATTATAACTATTATATTACATTTGAGATGACTATGGCAGGTGTTTGCGAGCTTAGGGTTTCAGCAGGTCCATATGTTGCCGCCGCCGCCCCCACATATTTGTTTGATGTTGGAACGGATTGGAGCCTGGCTGCGAGATCCTCAGCGCTCGATGATGCCCTCAGGACTTGGCCCGGAACCATTAACGAAAAGGAGCAACACGATTCGAAACAAAACAAACAGGTATTGGAGGTTTTCCCCCCCTCTTGGCACGGTTCGTTTTCCTCAGGGCGACTCTGGGCACCCCTCTTCATTGTCCGGGGTTTTATGTTTCAAATCTACCGACCCTCACACAGTCTCAGGTTGATACGCCCTCCTTCGCGGGTGACTTACCCTGGATAGGTTGCCCTGTCTGCGTCAATGGGAAACAGAGCCGATTGCCTATTCCTCTGCCCCTTCTTGGAATTCTGCGGGCCCGATCCACCACACTATGGCTGTCTTTAAATGGCCTGGTTGAAGACCAATTGTGGGGCGGGAAACTGGAGCTGGTATTCCAATGGTTTGAGGCTCCTCTGTCCTCGGTGGCGCAGATTTGGGAGACTGCCATTTTGACAGCGAAAAAATTAAGTCTCAAGACTCCCATCTCCAAGACTCCCTCTCGTCGAGAGATACAAGGCCCCCAGCCTCCTTCAGGTCCTCTCCATGGCAAGCCTACCCCCCTTCTTGTACGGGAGAAGCAACCAGCAGAAGAAATCAGGCAAAAAACAAAAGGTGAAATAAAAGAATCAGGTCATGAAATGATTCAAATTTTTATCAGAACCCTGTCAGGGAACACAATCTGCAAACAAATAAGAACAGGGATGCTGATAAAAAACCTAAAGGACGAAATTCAAGAATTACTGGGCATACCAGCAAGTTTACTGAGCTTGGTACATGCAGGACACAATCTACAGGAAAAATTTTCAGTGCAGCATTATGGAATAGTAAGAGATTCAACAATTTATCTGAGTATGAGGCTGAGAGGAGGAAGCTTTGGATCTAGCTCAAAGGGCACAGGCTCGTTCAAGGATGCTGTCAAAGGAAAAGGGGAAGCCACCAACAAGCCAGCACCACCACAGGATCTGCCTGGTCCTTATATAGTGGAGCAAAGTAAACAGAACCCAGTTTTGACAATCGACATGCCTGAGGTAAACAATTTTCATACACATTTATCTTCTTTGGCAATCATCTGTAGATTCAATGGCTTTTGGCCTAAAACAGATGCTTTACGGCATTGGATCTATTCCACATGGACTCCAAACTGTGACATCTTATTATGCTCCAAAGGATTTTTTATTGTACAGTTTGACTCAGTCGAGGTAAAAGACCATGTTCTCCATGAGGGGCCATGGTTCTGGGGCAACGCAGGGCTCTTTATGACCCCCTGGTTTCTGGGTTTTGACCCCTCCACTATGGTGGTCTCCAAAATGCCAGTCTGGGTCAGGTTACATAATCTCCCGCTTCACTTTTGGCATCCCAAAGTTTTTAAAGCATTGGGGAATGTAATAGGAAAATTTATCAAGGATGATGATGAACGAACTGCTAGATGCATTCACACATTTGCCAGAATCTGTGTCGAAGTTGACCTCAGTCAAGGGCTACCTGACAGCATCATTCTAATCCATAACAACTCCCAATGGAAACAACCGTTAGACTATGAAAACACGGCCTTCAGATGCCGAGGCTGTCAACAGACAGGTCATCTCCGTAATAACTGTCCTCAGGCCAAAAAGGAAAACAGAAGGAACAAAAAACCAGCAAAAAAACCAAGAGGCTGGCAAAACACAGAGAACCTAGCAGAAGAAACAGAAGACGAGGAGACAGAAAACCTTCCACCTGAACATGACGAGGATCCAATTGGGGGTGAAGCCGCGGCTCCCACCCCCTCAGCACCTAATCAAGTTCATATGACGACAGAATCAGAGAATTTGGCAGACCAAGGAATGTGGGCCTCCTTGTCGAAGCAAAACACAGTTCTTGAGGACAACAGCGGGGCCAAAAGACACCACTCCCCAGAACACTCTGACTCAGAAAAGGACGCGTCCCGTACTGTCGAGGATTCCTCACTAGCCCTTTATAAATCCTCTCCTACTCAAGGTGAGTGGCGAAAGGTTGAGAAGAAAAAAGGAAGAAAATCATAATTTCCTGAGACCTGGTAACTCCCTGCGTGGAGGCAACTACTGGTTTCTATGTTTCTTGTACATGGTTGTAGACAAAATTTTTACTTGCTACTATCCGGAAGGCGGCCAGCCTCATTATACATATGCGCAGGCATCTGCAAAATGTAATTTCTTATAATATAATAGAAATTACGACTTTTTCTACGGGAAAAAAAATAAAAATTATATTATATTATCTTGTAATAATAATAATAAAAATAATATATTATTCTAGTAATATAATAATAATATAATTTTCTTTTTATAATATTATTATCATTTAATATTATTATCATAATATTAGTATAATAATCATTAATGAATAAATATATAAGAATATGGTGGTTATTATTTATATAGTTATCAATAATCTTAATTGTTTTTTTTTTAAATACACATAATAATTATTAATGTGGTTGATATAGGCCTATTGGCATATATCAACCACATTGGAAAATGTGGTTTTATATATGCTTGATATACACCTATTGGCATATATCAACCATATTGGTAAATGTGGTTGCGCTAGTAAAATATGGTAATTAAGTTGTTAAAGATTAGAATTTAATTAATTTATTTGTTTTACTGTAAATTTGGTTATGCCATATTGATTTCCAAAATTTGAGATATCATAGATATAAGGCATCATTCATAGTATTTCACTTTTGCAATGTGAATCTTTAACTCAATTTATTTGTAAACTAAGCTTTGTAGCTTACTTTTCTTTTCTAATTAAGCATTTACGGAGTTCATAAATATTGTTATTTGTCATAAAGACATTGCAATGATGTAAAAGAAATTATGATTAGAAGCGAGGTTTCCCAATTCTACATACAAATAGGAAGATGCATGAGTAGACTTGGCTTCCCAATCTATAGGCACTAGATCACAATCTTAAGATAATAACAATAACCTAACACAAAAGTACTTGAATTTATATTCTTCTCATGTCTTTTTATTGAAATTTATGCACAAGTATCATAGTGTTTCTCTTTGGTTGTATTCTTGTTGTGTAATAGGTTATAAAAAACAAAGGAAAAACAATGAAATGTCCAAGAAGTGAAGATGGTTTTATAGCCTTCCTCTATAATGAATTGTTATAAGAATTAAGAATTAAAGATGATCCTTCAAAAATCATGGTTTTACATTGTTGCACAAATGTTGCTAAGGATATTCATCTATTTATTCAATCAAAACTAAGAAAACAAGATGGAAATAAGGCTATTAAGGGAGGTCCACATTTTTAGAAAATTATAATTTTACATTCTTCCTCTGCAACAAATTGTTACAAGTTTTAAGAACAAAAAATGGTCATTAGAAAGGAATATCTTTTCCATTGTTGCCCAGGTGTTGTTAGGCATTTTCATATCTCTCTCTATCAAAATTGACAAAGCAATGTCAAAATCAAAGACATTAAAGGAGGGCCATCATTTTAGAAATTTTAAATAAAGGGACATGAAGGCATTGAAGCATATAACACATGAAGAAACTAAATCTAACAAGCTAGCTTTAGAGTGAACAATAATGAGTGGGAAATATGCTATTCAAACTCCTTACATATAAGTTAAACAACTATTTTTTAGTTATTTTCTTAGGGTTTTTATTTTGGGGGGGCAGTGGGGAGGTGGACGGGTTGTATTAGTTATTTTTTGCAATATAATTTTCATTTGATTCTTTTAGTGGTATTTGAATTGTAAGAAGCATAATGATATCAATATTTTTTTTTTGTGGAATAATACAAATAATTAGAAGAAAAAGTAATGACATCCACTACTAACACAAAAACTATTGACTCTCTAAACCAACTATCTTATCTAAACTAACAATCTTATGCATGATTAGATAATATAGGCAAATGAAAAATCTATATATTAATTATTCTTTGATAACAACAATATGTAAATAAATAAAAATATTTGATTTCATTGTTTAGAACTAATACCTAATATACAACTTCTATTTGGTATCTATAGCTATATTATCTAAAATAATTATCTTATGCATGATTAGATAATATAAGGTGATGAAAAATCTATATATAAATTATTCTTTAATAACATCATGTTGATAAATAACAAATATTTAATTTCAATATTTAAAAGGAATATTTAATATACAAATGTTATTTGAAAATGAGAGAGTGAAGGACAATATACTATATAATGAACTAATAGTTATTATTATTATTGTGCCTACAATAATTAAGTGACTTGAGGGTTAGAGTCATAGTCATTCTATGCTTGTTTCATAGATATTTTTAACATTGCTTGACTAAGAAAAAACATATTAATTTCTAATAGTATATTTGTAGAAAAATGTAACAAACAAGGAAATAAAGTCATGTCTCCATGAAAGTAACTATAAAAAATTTATATAAAGTGCTTATGAAGTTCTTAAAAGAAAACAATGTAAATATCTTTAGCATTTGAAACACAAAATGCAATTTTCGTATTTAGGAAAGGGAAAAGGGATAATGATACTAGAGATATGGATTTAAAAAGGATAAGGTTAGATACTTGGACTATGGTAGTGGAACTAATAGAAATGTCAATCAATAATCATATGACTATAGTCGAACTATGCCCAGTGTGCCCAAGTGCATCTAACATATGTGTGCTTAATGGATGTATGCCCAACGAGTGCATCTCACTATTATGCTCTGTGGAAATGAAAAGACTACAAACCATTTTTGAAATTCATCTACTGATATCATCTGCCATATAGAGCAGATAAATACCTTCGAAACAAAGAAGACATGACTCCAATATTGAGTAGATATGTACCTCTACAAGGAATATACGTCATATCTTGGAAGGAAGTACCACTGAGAACAAATTGTGATTTCTTAAATGCTTTGTCACTTTCAATTCCAAAAGTAGAGGATTTCTGATGCATTTTACCATAGTTAATTTTCTCATGCACTTAAAGTTGGAAAACAAGGGAAATCATAGTTTTTCATCTCACTGTTCAAGAAATGTTGAATGTTAATAGAGCTTTAAAAATTCACCATGAAAAATCTAAAATCCATTCATGAAATGGTCTTTTCACTTGCCAATGCAATCCTACATTGGCTTGACATTGATCATGAAAAACGAGACTAAATTAAAGGTATTATGCGTTGGAAAGAACCTTTTTTAACTGTGGAGGAAATGCATTTCTTTTTTCTCAAGTTCACTTTTCTTCTTTTTCTTTTTAAAGTAAATTTCATCTTGACATCACAAGTTTTCATGGAAACAAATTACATAGATAAAGTCCCTCTATTTAAAATTGGATTGAAGGAAGTTATATCTGTGTCCTAATCATTTGAGCTTAGACATAGTATTGAAGTGAGTTTTCAAGGGGTATCTAGTGAACAATGGTTTGAGGGAAGCTATTGGGCTTCCATTCCTAGCTTGAGGAAGGATATAAGAGATCTTATATTTCCCATGTACTTATGAGTGATGCCTTGCATATAGATAAGAATAACCTCATTTAAGCTCATTATTTTATCATGATAATATAACCTTGGTTGATAACATATATTGGAGGGGGAGGGGTAAGGAAAGGTAGAGAGAGAGAGAGGAGGGATATAGGTATAGAATATTTGTTTATAAATACTCAAAAATTTAAGCATTTATATAGATCAGAAAAGAAGACTACAACAAGATGTTACTAGACAAAAGTACTCAATTGAGCCTTTGATGTAAAAAATCTAGGGAACAAATGTATAGACTAATGAAAAATGTATAAGAAGCCCCAATGCAAGGGTGTACATGGAAAATTGAATCCCAAAGGAAGTAAACTATGCAAATACAAATAGTTAGAAGAAAAGGTAATGACATCCACTATTAACACAAAAACAATTGACTCTCTAAACTAACTATATTATCTAAACTAATTATATTATGCATGATTAGATATTCAATTTCAATATTTAAAAGGAATATTTAATATACAAATGTTATTTGAAAATGATACCATGAAGGAAAATATATGATTTATCAAATTCATCAAACAAATAAAATTTTAATACCATATATTTTAAGTCTATATGTATGTAAATCTTAGAAATATTTTTTTAATGTATAATTATTATTTTTTAAAAAATGTAAAAATTTAAATTGTGGTTGACTTGCAACCTTTTAAAAGCATAACATAAAAATTTCAAGTCTTTATAAATACATAAACATAATGAATTATTATTATTATTATTATTATTCCTACAATAATCAAGTGACTTGAGGGTTAGAGTCATAGTCATTCTATACTTGTTGCATAGTATTTTTAGTATTGCTCGACTAAGAAAAAACATATCAATTTCTAATTGTATATTTGTAGAACAATGTAAGAAACAAGGAAATAAAGTTATGTCTCCATGAAAGTAACTATAGAAAATTTATATAAAGTTCTTATGAAATTCTTAAAATAAACAATGCAAATATCTTTAGCATTTGAAACAAAAAATGCAATTTTTCGTATTTAGGAAAGGAGAAAGGTATAATGATACTAGAGATAGGGAGTTGAAGGGGATAAGGTTAGAGACTTGGGCTATGGTAGTGGAACTAATAGAAATGTTAATAAACAATCACATGACATAATAATAATTTTTGCACAAGCTTTTAAATAACATGAATATCTCACCCCCTAAATGTACACACCCTCTCTTCATATCTATCTAGAGGGAGGGAGTGTGTATGTTTAGGGGGTGAGATAGAAAGACAAACAAGGAGAGATGGAGAGATATAGATGGATGGGGGAGAGAGAGAAGAATAAAGACACATAGAGAGGGAGGGAGGGATAGATAGATAGATATGGAAAGAGAGAGAGCATGTGTGATTGGGAGGGTGAGATAGAGAGACAAAAAAGGAGAGATGGAAGGAAATATAAATGTAGATCTTTTGTATATGTGCATCTTCCATACTTGGGCATATTTTCATTATGAACATATATTAAAGCTTCACATATATGGTAGGTTTTCTTATATACAAAGGATGTGCATATATGAAAGATATGCGTGTATACAAAAGTTGTGCAAATACGAAAGTTGTGCATATATATGGATGTTTTCGTATATGCATATTATGAAAGTTGTGCACTCCTTCTATATATGTGTAGCTTTTGTATATGTTCATATACAAAAGTTGTGCATATATAGAATATATATCCATATACAGGAGTTGCGCATATATGAGCATTGTGCAGAACTTTAGCCTATGTATAGGCACAACTTTCGTATATGTTTAGATCTTCTATATATGTGCAATTTTTATATATGTGCATATATTTTGTATATGCACAACTTCCATATATGAAAATATTTTTTGTATATGTGCATATATTCTATATATGCATAACTTCTATAAATACACATATACTAAAGTTGTGCATACACAAAATATATGTGATACAAAATATGCACATATATAGAAGTTGTGTGACTTTCGTATATGCACATATATAGAGGTTTCACATATAAGATAGATGTGCATATGCAAAATATGTGTATATACGGAAGATATGTGTGTATACAAAAGTTACGCATATACAAAAGTTGTGCATATATGGAGGTTGTCATATCTGCATATTATGAAAGTTGTGCACTACTTTTGTATATGAGTAACGTGTGTATATGCGCATACATGGAAGTTGCGGATATATGGAAGATATGGGAATATAAAAAAGTTACACATATACAAAAGATATGTGCATATATACAAGTTGTGCATATATGGAGGATGTGTACATACACATAAGATGTGCAGAACTTCAACCTCTATATAGGTGCAAATTTTTTATATGTGCAAATGGATATGCACATACACAAAAGTTGCGTATAATATAAAATTTACACATGTACAAAGACTTCATATATACACTAGTTGAAATTGCACATAAATTATGTATATGCACATCTCCAATATATGCAAACCTTCTTTATATATGCATCTACTTCCGTATATGCACATCTTCCATATATGGCTATGTATTTTGTATATTCACAGCTTCCGTATATGTGCATGTCTCTCAGATATGAACATATCTCGAAGTTGGAAATATACATTAGATGTGCATATACGAAAGATATGGGCATATACATAAGTTGTGTATATGTCTCAAACGACACCACAGAAATTAGCACCCGATAGGTAGTTGAGAGTACTCTAGCGAACTTGCCTGTTTACTCACACACTCAGTTATTCATAGAAAAAGAGTGAGACATCACATAGCATAAGGTAAATGAATTATTCTCAGCAAAGAGCTTCAAAGAAGATCTTGAAGACTGACAGGTGTATGCCAATGTCCATAGATCAGGGCTACACAAGATTGCATGCAGATACCTGGTTTCCCATGTGCATACATCATCAACTAGATACTGTCGCAGATCTGTACATGGGTGAGGCTATTTTTGAGTATCTTCTGAGAGGTCATTGTTTTGTCTCCCTTCTGTATATGTCCATATCTTTCATATATGTCCATCTACCGTATATGCACATCTAGTCTATATGTGCAACTTCTAGATATGTGAATATACAGAAGATATGCACATATACGGAAGAAGCGCATATATAGAAGATATGCACATATACCGAAGTTGTGCATATATAAAAGACATGCACATATATGGAAGTAGATGCATATATGGAGAAGTTTTGCATATATCGGAGATTTGCATGTACATAATTTATGGGAAACTTCACCTATTGTATATGTGCAATCTTCGTATATGTGTAATTTTTGTATTATGCACAACTTGTGTATATGCACATATATTTTGTATATGTGCATATCTTTTGTATATGTGTAACTTTCGTATATGCCCATATCTTCCATATATGTGCAACTTCCATATATCTACATATACATAAGTTATGCATATACAAAACTAGTGTTCAACTTTCTTAATAGGCATATACGACAACCTCCATATATGAAAACTTTCGTATATGCGTAAATTTTATATATGGGCATATCTTCTGTATATATTCATCTTCTGTATATGCACATCTATCGTATATGTGCAACTGCTATATATGCACATATATGGAGGATGTGCATATACAAAATTTGCGCATATATGAAAGTCACACATCTTCTATATATGTGCATATTTTGTATCACATATATTTTTGTATGTGTGCAACTTTCATAGATGCGTATATACAAAAGGTATGCACATATGCAAAAACTTCACACATACAAAAGTTATGGATATATATATAATTTGCACATATATGAAATTTGTGCTTATAAAGAGGCTAAAGTTCTGCACAACTTCTATATATGTGCATATCTTCTGTATATGCACAACTTCCATATATGGACATATTTTCTCTATATGCACAAATTTTTTATATGCTCATATGAAAAATCTATGCATATATATAAGCAGTGCATAACTCTCGTAATATGCATATACGTCAACCTCCATATATGCGCAACTTTCTTATATGCAAAATTTTTTCATATGCTCATATCTTCTATATATGTCCATCCTCTATATATGAAAATCTACCATATATGCGAAACTTCCATATATGCGCATATAAGGAAAATATGCGCAAATACGGAAGATATATGCACATACAAAAGTTGTGAATATATGAAATATGTACATATAAAAAGTCACAACACTTCTATATATGCATATATTTTGTATCGCATATCTTCTGTAGATTCTCATATCTTTTGTATGTGTGAAACTTTGATATATGTGTATATATGGAAGTTTGCACATATGAAAAGTATGAGCATATATGGAAGTTGTGCATATAGAAAAGTTGTGCACATATGGAAGATATGCATATATATGAAAGTTTCACCTATACAAACACTGAACTTCTGCACAACTTCCGTATATGCACAACTTCTGTGTATACACATATCTTTTGTACATATGAAATTTCTGTATATTCACATATCTTTTGTATATCTGCATATCTTATATTTATTTGCAACTTCTATATATGAACATATTTTCTGTATATGCGCAACTTCTATATATGCACATATACGGAACTTACGCATATACAAAAGTAGTGAGCAACTTTCATAATATGGATATATGAAAACTTCCATATATGCACAAATTTTGTATATGCATAACTTTTGTGTACGTGCATATATTTTATATATGCACATTTTCTGTATATGCATATTGTAACAACCCTCGTGAAAATTCCATGCAACAAAAGTTGAAAACAATAACTACAGTCGATGAGACACTTAGTCCAAGCTCAATGTTGTGAAAGACATGTTAGGGGGGTGCTCATTTGGTTGTTTATGGCTAAGGAAATGGCTAAGTCTTTGCGAAGGAAAAATGGAATTTTTGGCACATTTATTTATGAAAATAATGGAAATTATGAGAAAAAGGAGGTGAAAGGTAACATATTTCATGTGAGGAGAAAAATGAAGGAAAATAATGGAACATTAAGAAAATAGAGGCCTCATTCATAAAAAGGCTTATGAGGATAAGTTGGTAACCTCTTTTAAGTTCAGCGTTGGAGCTCTCTCAATATTCTCTCTCTCTCACAATCTTGGATACTTAGAGTTTTCTTGGAGCACTCTTGGAGGGTGTGTCATACTTGGATTCTTGGAGCAAGAAGGCAAAGGAAGAGAAGGAAAGTGGAAGGAGGCATCGAAATCAACAACTACATTATATTTTCTTGTAGGTACTAAGTTGCATGTATGATTTCTTGACTAGTTTTGACATGCCTGTCATATGCATGTGGATTTGTGGGTTGGGATCTGTTATTGGCATGGAGGATTAGCTGGATCGATAGTGGATTGCCTAGCCTTACCATTTCTGGATAGACATGGTGATTGTGGCTTAGTTTCATTGTTTTGTTTTTGGTTGGTTATCATGTTTCCTTAGCTTGGGTTGAGTTATTAGTCTTCAAAGTCCTCTTTGAACAAATGCCCTGGAAGCCCTGTAACAAATTGGGTTGAGATACTAGTTCTGGAAACCTTGGTTGGAAAAATGCTCTAGAAGCTCTTGGTGGGTTTAGTTACTAGTCGTGGAAGCTTTAGTTGGAAAAACACTCTTGAAGCCCTATATAAGTTGTGGGTTGATTTACTTGTTCTTGAAGCATTTTTTGGACAAATGATGTGGAAGCCTTGGAAGGCTTTGATAGAGACTGGAATCTAGTGATGGTTTTGGAATGTATGATTGTCAGGTGGAATCACTTTTTGATGGGTTGAGGTGGATGTACTCTAGAAGCCTTGAATGAGTTTTGATTAATGTGTTCTATGAGATCCCACATTCATGCTTGTAATATGGCATGGGGGTGAATTATTGAAGAGAGATTTAGCTCATCTATTCTATGGTCAGGTGGAAAATGGTACTCTAATCTCCTATTGGTTCATTGCATTCATTAATGTGAAATCTATTCCCTTCATTTTCATGTATAAAGGTACTGATGTATATATGGATTTTGAGGGTGGATATGTTTATTGTATTTATGTTCCTATTATGTTGGTTATATGCACATTTTATGACAACCACTATGTATGGCTCTCAACATGTTTCTACTTGTATATTAATGGATAATTTGTCTATGACCTGGCATATGATAATGAAACAAATGGCATGTGGGACCAATGGTTCATAGCAATTCTTAGGTAAGTATGAGACCCCTACACTTAATTTTGTTGTTTACCCATGTAGGTTACATGTCGATGATATGTTTCACCAAATGATTGTCATGGCTAGTAGGGGTCTGGTTAAGGTATTATTGATATTATTACTTTTTCTTGATTATGTCCCTGTACTTATTGTTTTCAAGCTATCATTCCATTTTGAGAAGTGGCCTGGTCTCTAGGCCTAAAAAAGTGGCTTAAATCCTGGGTTCATTGGCACAAAACTGGGAATTTTGGTCCACAGTCACTGGCATCCAGGCCTATGAGAGAGACTTTAGGTCTTTGATCACTCCCTTGCCCATAACATGAGAGCAACTATGTCTTAAGAGGTCCAAAACATTAGTGGGACCTAGGGACAAGTTGCCTAAGTGGCTGAATTATCTCCTAAGGTTTTTGTTGATGGTGTTAGATGACTCTATGTGATGTTCCATCGATTCCACTTCCTTAAGGTCACATAACAGGTTGAATCTGATCATAGTAGCCTCTCGTTTCATGTTTACCCCAGTTGGCATGGTTACTTTGGGTAGGCCTGGGAGGAGGGTGTTACACATATCTACCGTATAGGCGCAACTTCCATACATGCACATATACGGAAGATATTTTCATATACATAAGTTGTGCATATACGAAAGTTGTCCATTGAAGGAAAAATAATGTATATTGTATATTATATAAGAATTGATCACTTTTCCTTCGAAGAATTGATATTATATTCAATACGAAAGAATATCTTGAAGACCGACAGGTGTATGTCAATGTCCATATATCAAGGCTACATAAGATTGCATGCAAATGATACCTCATTTCCTTCATAGGAATCTGAGTTTCCTTGAGCTTGCCTAACCTATAAGGCTCAAAGCCCTATTTTCCACTTTATTTATTTCGTTTGAATGTATTTTACTCTTGCATCTCTTAGTTCTACATTTACTATTCATGCTTCTTTTGTTGTAGGTCATATTCGTTAACTGATTGAAGTGAACTATTTTGCAGCTTATTTATAGATTCAAAAGCATTATGCATCCTTATAACATCTCTAAAACGTCATATTTGTCATTGAGCTATTTGGATTGGTTTACGAGTTCACAAATCTAGGATGTGTGGAAGTCCCTTGTAGAAAAATAGAAGTAATTTTATGTTATTTTGTAGAACGTGTTAATGAGATTCATTTCCTTTTATTCAGATTTTATTGGGTCATAAAAACATTCAAGTTAATAATAAAATCTACCCCATAGAATTTTCACTTGATTAGGTTAAGCATTTGGTATGTTAACTAACTCACTAGTTCTTGAATTTCTAGTTTTTAGAGTAGTAATTTTCTACTGTTTTTTAGCAGGTGTTAATAGGGGTATTTTGGATTAATTCCACTTGGAACAAAGTCCTAGGAAATCATAATTAATAAAAAAGTCTGATCTCATTTTCATTTAGTTTACTTGGGTATTCAAAAAGTTATTTCACTCTTGTAGAAAAACAGGGTCTCCGGTAGCACCTCTTGTAGCACGTGTAAACTTGACCAAATTTTATCTAAAAGCTTGGTTTTTGGCTTTAATATAAATGACCTCTAGGATGCAAAACCATGATTGAGTAAGAGAATAAAACTCTTAAGCTCTATCTCTTTCCCATTTTAATTCACCTCTGTAATTATGGTTAGTGGACATATTCATGACTTGAAAAGCATAAAGATGATTTTCATGATTACTTTATGAAGCACCTCATGAAATTGCTTCACAAAATCTATCATGAATGTTGTGATTGAAGAATGATTTCATTTTGTTTCATACATCTTAAGTTATGGTTTATATTTCCATTATTTATATTTCTATTGCATAAACTAGGTTTCCTTTTGATGAACAATTTTCACTTTACAAATAGGTTAATGTTTACATTTCTCCAAATAGGATTAACATTTACATTCATGCAAAGTAGAATAGTATTTCTCTTATTCAAAAGTAACTAGAATTTCCTTTCCGCAAAAGTAATTAGGATTTCCTCTCCACAAAAGTAATTTTGTTTCCTTTCCGCAAACATAATAACATTTCCATTTTTGCAATTAGTTTAGGCTTGGATTTCATGGCATTCACTCCATTGAAATAGTTCAATGAAAGAGGTACAGATTTCATGTTGCACATATAGTTCCGACACCTCTTAAGTTTCTATGAACCCAAGGTTGAAAATTTAAGTTGGTAGCCTCAAGATTTGCAACATTCTTGTTGCAATATTGAGGCTGATCACTTTTTGGGGTCATTTCCTGTGGGGTGTCACAGTATGCTTTTTTTTATTACTTAGTTGATCCATTTCTATGAAAACAAAAAAATGCATTAGGCATATTTCATTTCAAAAATTGCATTACATTAGCATTCTTATTCAATTCTTTTTATAAAAAGATAAAAAAATTAATTCTTCAACACCTAACCCCCTCGTTTGATCACATGGTGTAGTATGAACCAAATCACCATCCACTTTTGAAGGTAGAAGAAGAGGAGGTGGAAGAGAAGGTAGAAGAAATGGATCGAGATTATGACAATGATGAAGGTCATCTTGGATTTCCCATTCAAGATACTAATAGCATTGGTCATCCTTCTCCCCTGCCCAACTTCCATGGTATGAGGTGAGAGGATCCCTAAAATTTTCTCTTTGAATTTGAAATCCTTTGTAGATATTATGGTTACTTACTAAACACTAAAAAATTGAAATTGTTTCCGACAACATTGAATCATAGAGCTCTTAAATGATTCATAAGAAAGGGAGGTAGATTTAATTTTTTTCATCCAGGAAAAAAGGAGGGGTCCACCATAGCCTCATCATTCATTTTTCACATAACTAAACCTCTTCTCCACTTTCATTTCCACCTATATCCATAAAAAATACCACTTTTTCACTGCTTCTTCTATCTCTTCTATGACATAAAATACCTTTGACCACTCTCAACTCGTTACTCATGAATTATCAGTATCTATAGAGGTATAAAATGAAGGAAATTATGATCTTAGTATGGTTTATGTGACTACTACAAGAAGACACACAGTCTTGTACCAGTCTACACATCCCTTGCCACACCATAGATAGAGCACCAGATCAAGAAGTAAACCACCATGGAGTAGTGGAGGATTCAAAACCATGATCTTGAGCAGCTATAGGACCTTGTGTAGGGTGTGACAAGATCATGATCGGAGCAGAAGAAGCATGCATGTAGTAGGTTCCTGAAGGAGTAAATCCTTGAAACAAGAATACCACAAATACAAACTCTAAAGTGTATTTGATCACCCAACCAATAATAACAACTGATTCCAAGAGAACTTGCATAAAAGACAAATAATTGCATCATCTAAGTTTTAACTGGTAGAAAGCATAAAAAAATATTATATTTTTAAAATTGTAGGAAGGAAGGGAGACAAAGAAATGACCTCTCAAAAGATACTTAGAAACAACCTCACCCATATCCAGATCTGTGACAGTATCCAACTGATGATGTCTACACATGGGAAAACTAGGTATCATCTACATGTAATCTCATGTAGCATGGATATCTGGACATCAACATACACCTGACGGCCTTCAAGATATTCTTTCGTATCCAATATAATATCAATTCTTGGAAGACAAAGACATCAATCCTTATATAATATCCAATATACTTTATTTTTCCTTCAATGGATAACTTTTGTATATGCACAACTTCGCTATATGAACATATCTTTCGTATACACATATCTCTTCTAAATGTGCACAAATTTCGTATATACACATTTACAAAAGTTGCGCACATATGGAAGATATGTGATACAGTATATGCCCATATATAGAAGGTGTGTGACTTTCGTATATGCACATCTGTTGTATATGTGCAACTTTTGTATATACAATCCTCTAAATGTGTATACCATCCATATATGTTCATGCATGGAAGTTGCACCTATATGATAGATATGTGTAACATCCTCCTCCCATGCCTACCTAAAGTAACAATGCCAATCGGGGTAAACAAGATACAAGAGGCTACTCTGATTAGATTCAACCTCCTGTGTGGCCTTAAGGAAGTGGAATCGATGGAACATCACACACAATCATCTAAAACCATCAACAAAACCCTCAGGAGACAATTCAGCCACCGAGACAACTCTTCTGTGGGTTCCACTGTTGTTTTGGACCTCTTAAGACATAGTCACTCTCATGCTATGGAAAAGGTGGTGATCAGAGACCTAAAGTCTCTCTCACAGGCCTGCATGTGAGTGACTGTGGACCAAAATTTCCAGTTTTGTGCTAACGACCCCACGATTTAAGCCACTTTTTTAGGCCTAGATGCGAGGTCACTGCCAAAAATGGAATGATAGCTTGAAATCAAGAAAATTACAAGGAAATAATGAAGCAAATGTAATAATCTCAACCAGACTTTAAACAGACCCCTACTAGCCATCACAGGAATTTCATGAAACATATCATCGACATGTAATCTACAAGTGTAAACAACAAAATTAACTGTAGGGATATCATACTTATAGTAGAATCTCTATGAACCATTGTTCCCCTATGCCATTTGCTACATTATAACATGTTAGGTCATAGACACATTATCCATTAGTATACAAGTAAAAACATGTTGAGATCCATACATAGTGGTTGTCATAAAATGTGCATATGACCAACATAATAAGAACATAAATATAATAAAAATATCACCCACAAAAATCCATAAATACATCAGTAACTTTATACATGAAAATAAAGGGAATGGATTTCACATTAATGAATGCAATGATTTTACCTAGATCATCCACAGTAGTCATTTGATATTTTTGACTCATTAAACTTAAAATATCATCCAAGCATTTGTCCTTCCAAGCTTGTTTCCAATCAAAAGTGATAGAGTCATCTTTTCTTCTTTCTCGACTCTAAAAATATGAAAGAGCACCAATTTATTTATGTGTCTTTAAAAATTGTCGTCGGTGATCTTATAACATCCTATTAGTCTCTTCAAGACCAAATCGTTAGTATTCTTTAATGTAAATTTTAAAGCCTTATAATTTACTCTCTTTCCTTGATACTTGAGACAAAAGCATCGTTGTCGAACCATCTGGTTCACCCAATTCCTCTTTCTCTCCTCTATCTGAAATATTGTTAGACGATCCATTTTTTGAATTACCGCAGTCACTTGAGGACCAAGGTGTTGAACTTAGAATTGTTATGAGAATTTAGCCTTTTTCATCTCATCCTCCACCTCCTTCATATGCTGGGTCACTGTATGATATTGGCCTAGAATCCTCAGACAATCTTCTTGCAACTCCCGAGAGTTCACCGACTACTGGAAGTCAGCTTGGATTGGTTGTATATCCTTCAAATCCTTTGTTTGACCGTGTTGAGATATCACTGCAGCATCCGTACTGTAAGTACGATCAGCTGGGTATTCCTTTCAAATTATCCCCTCAAACATCTTCGATCATTCATCGTTGCTTGTTTCCACCAATGGAGCTCAAAGGTGACGCTCCAGTCAGTCACCTCTTCGGATCAGTCAAAGGTTCCCACTGCACATACTGTCGAAGACGAAGAACATCAGTTTCCTGCGTAAGGTTTCCCTTAGACAAGAAGCATTTCTAACAGTATTTATAGTGATTTACCCCCTAATTATCTAACTTTAGCACAATTGGTCTGAGGTATACCCAGTCCCTCATCACTTTATCACAATCCTATTTGGGCAGCTAGCACTATGCCTACCACACGTCCATTCATTCAGAATCTGTCCTCCCAACAGATGATGATTTCTGCAGTTACCTCAGTCTTGGTGCAACTCACCATTCCGAACCCTCTTGTCTCATACATCCAAGTCAACCATGTGGCTCAACTGACGGTCTCGAGTCATGTTGTTGTTATTTCTTTGACCCCTCTAGTAAGTGGACAAGTTGTGCCACCGCCTAGGGGGAAGAATCTGAATGTTTCTATGGTGTTAGGCACAACCAATGTCAGTATCTCACAACTCACATGGTTGGGATGAATCTACATTCTTCTGGTGCTCTTCAAAACCATGCTGGTCCTGCTAGATCAAGCAATGTCCAGTACCAATAAGTCCAAAATCCCGTTGGCCCATCTTGGTCACGTAATTTCTAGTATTAGCAGCCTTATGAAACTCAGGTTCAGTCTCCTTATGTTCCATATGGTTCTCGAGGAATGGTCAATCCACGCTACATCCTACAGGTTGGATAGTATGTTCACCCTGGTCCTTTCTCCTTTCTTGGTGGTTATGGCAAGATATCATTCAGAAATTTTCAAGGTCTCAATTCGTGAACAGTTCAAGTACCCTTGCAGTAGCAAGGACAACCTCTGTAACAACAAGGGTATCCTTTGTTGCAGTAAGGGCCATCAGTGCAGCAACAGGGGAGGATGATGCCGCAGCAAGGACAACTGTAACAATCGTAGAGGTAACCCTCGCAACAGTTGGACTAAAACATGTAGCCACAAATGCAGTATGTTCAACAAACTTCCCATCCTATGTCTTTGCAAGGCCAACCTCTGCAGCCGTAGGGATAGCCTTTGCAGCTGTAAGATCAACCTTTGCAGCTGCAAGATCATCCTTTGCAGCTACAAGATCATCCCCTACAATAGTAGGGCCAAACCAGGCAGTAAAAACCCTCATATACATACCAAAAGGGTCAACCCTTGCAGGGACAAGCTCGGGGTCAAGTCCTGCAATAACAGGCTCAAAATCCTATTTTCCAAGGGAAACAGGTTCAGAATCCTTTTTTCCAAGGGAAGCAGGTCCAAAATTCCTATGTCCAAGGGTAGCAAGTGCAGAATCCTTATGTCTAAGGGAAGTAGGTCCAAAATTCTCTTGTTCACGGGCAGCAGGTTCAAAACCGTATGTCTAGGGACAATAGATGCAATATCCATATGTCCAAGGTCAACATGCTCAACAACCTTTTAACCCATATGTTACTTATTAGCAACCTATGGCTAGACAGTTTCAAGGCTTTCAAGGTCAAAATCCTCCCTATGGGAAACGTAACCTATAGTGGGGACAAAATCAAATGTTGTATGGATAGAACCCTCCACTATGGGGCCAAAATCCTTACTAGCAGGGATGGGTTCCTCCATTTGAACCGACTTATCAACCTCCAATGCCTTTCAATACTCAATTCTCATTCTTGGCTACAATAGAGTTTCCAAATGTGTCTTGGCTTACGAATGATCCAATTCTTCATTCACCATACTGGCCTCCGGCTCCATCCAATGTCCCGAGTGATTGTCCAGAGTTCAATGGAAAATCAAAAGAAGATCCCCAAGCCCATTTTATGACATATCACCTCTGGTGCTCTTCGAATTCTTATGTTTGACGATTCTATTTGTCTCCATCTTTTCCAATGAACTCTTACATGCACTGCGGCTAAGTGTTACATTGAGCTCCCTTGATGTAATTGTTTAGTCAATTTAGTGTCCTAAATTGCTTGCATAAATTATCAACTGAGGTTTGTAAACTCATGAAGCATGGTGCACTCTATGTGCTTAGTTAACCTTTCTCTTACTTTGTTGTTTTGTATTTTTATGTTTATTTTTGGGGGTTTCTATTCTTTGATGTCTAAGAATGTACAACTTGAAACTATGAGAAAATTTAACTGGATTTAATGAGTTTTAAAGGAAAGGAAATTTCCCTAAGTTAATCTAATTTCCTAAAAATTGACCAAGAACTGTTGGCTAGTTAGAACCTAATAAGAAAATAGAGCATCTATCTTATCTTATCGCTAGTCCTAATCCATGGATCTAATTATTAAAACTGAGAGTGATATTGATGCAGAAGGTAACTCAGTAATTGCATTCATTAAACGTTCCACTATTCAATTTTGGAATATGATTAAATCAATCTCCTTGAAATGATTTTTTGGAATATCGGCGATGCAACTAAGTAAGGATCTAAAAGAACAAAGGTAAAAGCATGTAAAACTAACAATGTACTGAGTAAATTCAATCACTTTATGAATTATACATTTAACCATTTAGTTTAGTATCATCATCATCTTGAAATGGATTTTGAAAACATCCAGTAACATAGTTAATTAACAATTGTGTTCTAAGAGAATGAATGAAAAAAGAGCAAGAAAACTAAGCAACTGTGTATCTTTATTACTTCATTCTTAATTCAGTTTGGAAACAAAGTCATTTTTCTCCACTAAGAAGAACAAGTGAAAACCTCTTTTAGTGCAAGGGCCTTCTGCAACTTATGTGGATAGAATGCTAGTTAGTTAAGGATGAACTTTAAACGGTCATTGACAACACGAAGTTTGTACTATGAAAAAAATGAATTCTGAATATAGAGTATGAGCAAAAAGCCTGAATGTAATTCCTTCTAACTTCCAACTACTTCTCAGTTCCATGCAACCGATACTTATAGGAAACTAACATAACTTTTTATGAGATAAACTTGCTATAGGTAGCTAATTCAAATTAAATCTAACATGATTGTTTATGAGAAAAACTTGTTACAGGTGGCTTAATTCGAATTGTAATAGGACTGTTTAAACTTATCATTAGCTACATGTGGCTGATTCGAATTAAATCTACAACATAACTGCTACTCTTTATTTGCTACGAAAGAAGAAAACAAGAGTCATACTACTGCTGGATAATGTATTTTGACTATCTTTGACCATGGCCTTAGGCTTTCTTTTCCATCGATCTAGACCAAGTGAATAGGATAGAATCCATGTGGAGATGATTCTAGAAATTTGCATGTGGCCCAATTCTTCATTTGACACCTGAAACCTGCCAAACCATGAGAGTAGCTACGAAATCAACAATTAGTTGTAGAATAGGCTATGTTTTGTAGCTAATTTGAAAAAATCTATTCAAATAGCAAGAACATGAAAATATAATATGGTGATCATTTTAATGATTTCCCTATGACAAAACCTAGCATTTATCTATGATTGGGTTTGTAGTCATATGAGAAAGTGAGAGAAAAATGCGAGAAAAATGTCAAGGAGAGGGTTATTCTGAGGTTCAACACTACTTATCATGACTTCAACTCTTTAGCCATGGCTTTCCTCGCGCATTTTCAGTTGCAAGTTCACTATGAAATTGGCACCTATTAGCTCACATCCCTCAAGAAAAACACTGTGACACACATTTCTGATCACATCCATGAATGTAGATGTAGGCGTTGCCTGATCAAGTTCGAGATTGTTAATCAATTACTGACCGAATGGTATACCAAGTCATTCGTCGCTCCAATTGCTCACGAAATAGATATGGGTGGGTGCATTACAGAGGAGAAAGCCATTTCTCATGCCGAGTACGTGGATATTATTTACTCCCAGTCTGGCACTTTGAATGAGTTATTACCCGATGCTCTGAGGCCATCATTCAATCCAATGACATCAAAGTCACAGGCTACACCTCGTGTCGCTGGAGTAATTGGTTCAGTGACTCAAGCCCCTACAAAATCTTCTTCCAAATAGAAGTCAATCTCAAACACTGCTTCCAATAGTCCCTCCCAAAATTCACCTAGCCCTGGTAAAACCTCAAAGGTCCATGCTGTCCAGTCTATCGCAGTGGACAAATCCTTGAAAGGTAAGAAGAATGGAAAAGGAAAGGGTAAAGTTGATGCCCTAAAATAGGGTCCTCCCAAGTCATCTGTTGGTGATGCTTCACAATAGAAGCCTAAATATTCATGCCTCATTTGTGAAGAGGATCCCTATAATAAGAACCGTACCTCACGATCTGATGTTAGTCGCTTGCTCAATGGGACCCTAGTTGTCTTGAAAGAACCATTTCCATCTCAGCAGACTCAAATGGTAAACCAACCTCAACCGTTTACTTCCTCAGGTTCATATGTGTTTATGATGAGTACACCAATTAATGTGGCTACTAGATCAAAAGATTATCAAACTCCTTCTCTGACAACCAAGAAAGAGAAAGAGGCCACCTCTTCTTATTCTACCCCGTCGAGTTTTGGTCCTCTCCATATAGAGTGACCTAATCCTCACACCACTATTCATCCACCTTCTCGATGTGTGCTAAGGAAGTCCTCATATAATCCCAACACTCAAGTTGCTCAACATTATAATATTGTTGAGGATTTGGCTCAGGCACCATCAACTATGTCTACTCTTGAAGTACTTCAAAGTTGTCCGTCCCATCAGAAGTCATTATTGTTAGCTATTAGGTGTATTGATCCTACTAATTCTAATATGATATGTTTTGATCTAGAGAACCACATTCCACGTTTTCCTCATCAAATTTCCTTTCTCATTCAGTTAAACATTAATGAGAAAACCATTCGTAGGACCATCATCAATGAAGGTGCCTCTACTTACATAATGTTAGTCGCTCATTGGAAGGCAATTAGTTCTCCCACTCTGAACCAATTCCCTAACACTTTGGAAGCTTTCAACTGACACAATTCGCTACCATTCGGTGTCTTACACAACCTTGTCATTACTTTGGAAGGCAAGACAGTACATGTCAAAGTGGAGATTCTTGACGCTAATCTCAACTACAATTTTCTACTCAGACAGAGTTGGACCCATGCCATGCATGCTATAGCCTCCTCCTTGTTCCACGTGATTCATTTTCTCCATCAAGTGAAGATAGTCACACTCTACCAACTGTCCTTTTTTTCCTCTTCCTCTTCAAATGACAACGTTCTGTATGTCAAGCACAGTGATGCTTGTTATGAGAGTGTGGGGGCAGGACCTTTTGAAGATTCTACTTTGATGGGAATTTTCCCACTCCCACCTCCTCATGTTGCCTCTATTAACATGATCTCGATTAATTATGATCCTTAGGTCATACCTTCACTGGATCTTGTCGATACTTGGGGCGAGGTTATGCAACTTAGTCCCGTTGAAATCAATTATGTGGAATTTTTTTTGGCTTTAAGTTTTGTATCCTCTAATTTTCCTGTTTCGAGGACATCTCTCGATACGTATTGTCAATCCTCATGGCTTGGTGCTTTGGAATCTCCAGATCCGTTAGCTGATAATTTTGTTTCTAACGAGAGTATCATGGAAGTAATGTCTCTAGAGGAACCACCTTGGAATGATACTCATCATCGTTGCTCGTTCTTGCCTAGCCTGGCGGTCATGTCTACCTGTCTCAAGTAGTTCTCTTCTCATTTCCCTTCCCTACCGCTTTAAGTGATGCTAATGATTCATGAAGTATGGTTAGAAGGAAATTTGGGTAACATTTCCCAAACGATACCAATTCATATTTCTATCAAGCCTAGTGTCGTTGAAAATGTCCATATTAGGGTAACATGTTCTCCATATGAGATCAAGCTCCCTACTCGTCTGTTCCAAGAATTCCGTGATGTGTTTCCACGGTCATATGAGGAAATGCCTAGCATTGATCCTAGTATTTTCGTGCACGAAATACTGACTTATCCTTACATGAAGCCCATTCACCAACGGCTCCGCCCAGTACACCCTAGGAAAGCAACCGCTATGAGGGTGAAGTTGGAAATTTTTTCCAAGCACGATCTATTTATCCAATCCCTCTCACAGATTGGGTGTAAGATATTGTACCGGTGGAAAAGAGACAAGGCACGATCTATGTTTGCATCGATTACCATGATAGCAATCATGCCTGTCCAAAGGATAACTATCCCACTCCCTTCATTGATTAGATCATCGATGAATGTGCTAGGAGCGAAATTTTTCCTTTATGGACAATTTTTATGGTTACAACGAGATTAACATTGCACCAACAGATCAAGAAAAGACAACTTTTATCTGTACATGGGGTACTTTCATGTACAAAAAGCTCCCTTTTGGCCTAAAAAATGGTGGGGATACATTTAAGGGGGCGATGTCCTATGCTTTTCACAACATTAGAAACATCATTCAGCCTTACTTGGATGACCTTCACGGTCATTCGCGTAAGCACCATGATCACCCTGATCATCTTTGGAAGATTTTTCTTCATTGTAGCCACTATAGCATTTGGTTGAATCCACATAAATGTGTTTTCTGTGTCGAATCTGGACAAGTCCTCGGCTTTATTGTCTCTAAGGACGACATTCGCCTTGATCCACTTAAAGTTGAGGCCATTGTTAATTTACCCCCTCCATCTTTGTTGCACCAACTGTATATCTTGCAAGGAAAAACAAATTTCCTCCATCGTTTCATACCTACTTATGCTAAGCTAGCTTCAGGGTTTACCCAGTTGCTCAAGCAAGCAATGCCCTTTTGTTTGTGATGAGAATGCCCAAATTTTTTTCGATGACCTTAAGGTTGTCCCTATAAATGCTCCTTTGTTGCATCCCCTCGATTATCATCAATATTACTTCCTTTATCTAGCTACAACCTCTAATACCATCATTATGGTGTTGGTACAAGACGATGACGAAGGAAATGAACATGTTTTTAACTACCCCAGTGGCATTTTCCTCAACATCAAAACACGTTATGCTCATGTCGAGAAGTTGGCTTTGGCTGCCGTAGAGGCTATTCAATGCTTTCAAAACTACATTCTCTTACACACTACTACTGTGATTTCTTAATGAAACCCCATGACCTACATCCTCACTCGTCACTTGCTGAGGGGAAAGTATTCTAAATGGACTGTCATCCTTCAAGAATTAAATTTCGTGTTTACTACTGCCAAATCTAAGAAATCATTGGTTTTTGCCGAGTTCATTTGCTCCCTTCCTTCTACATCTCTCCCCATTGGTGCCGATGAGTAGCTCCCAGACGAGACTCTTTTCCTAATTAGCACCCTCGATCTATGGTATGGTGATATCATCATGTATCTCCACATGTCCACATTCTGGTCTGCGTTGACTAAGGATTATCGCTGACCCATTTGGCATCAATCCCAACCCTACCATATTTTTGGAGATACTTTATACCGTGTCGTTGTCGATTCAGTTCTTCGTCGATGTCTTATTCTCTAGGAGGATGAGAGATTTCTCAATGACTATTGTCACACGGAATCAGTCAAAAGTGCGGACACAACCGACCTTCCTAGAAGTCTAAGACATTCTAATGACAAACAAAACAAACTGGAGCTATCCTTCTCTAAACATGAATTATGATATTAGAAATCAAGTGTTTCGTTCTTACCTTTGTCCAAACGCTGTTGTAGAAGTCCAAGCTTTGTTGATCTGGATGAGCTCCTCCTTTTCTCCAAAACCTGCAATCACCAACAGTCAAAAAATTAAATAGCACCTGATTATAACATAAAACAAAGCATATTCAACATATAGACCAAGGAGTACATGAAATAACCCATAAACAAGAAGTTATTGAGAAGAATGGACCAATTTGCATTAAAGGTAATCAAAAGGAACCATTACAACCTGAGCCTTGGTGTTGTGCAAGCTCCTTCCAGGGTCCACAAGAGTCTTCCTCTACTTTGACAAAGCTCACCCACTTCCAAATAGAACAAGCAAAGATGGCAATCTCTCCTCACAAGCTTCTAAATGGGAGTCCTAATTCCTGCAGCATTTACCCTTAGAAATTGTATAGCTTCAACCTCCCCTCCTTCTGGCCCAATGCCTGTATTTATAGTACTCAAGAGGAGGTTAATCAGGTCCACCATCAATGGGATAGTCCCCTCTTTGGATGGGATCACTCCCTTATTGATGGGATAAGTTCCTCTTTGTTAGGAGTGCATGAACCATCTGGAGGCGCCCAATACACGTCGAACAACCTTCTAGAATGCTCTAGAAATGACCACAAGTAACTTTTTAAAGATGAAACTTGCGCATTCTAACTTTTACAGGGGGACGCACCTGTCCCTTTACATACAGAGCGTCTTTGGAGGCAGCTTTTGTGAACATTGGGAGTGTCCCCGCAGGTAAGTTTGAGAGAACCTGCGTCCCCAGAGATAAATACATTTATACAAGACTTTCTCTCTTTTTGGAGTTTGACATGGAGAGCAGAGGCATAAGACTTGCCTAAGAGGGTAGCATGACTGTTGATTGAGCCATACTAACTGTAAATAGTCATGGTGACATTTTTTAGTGTAACAGATTGTCCCCTAAAGTGCGAAGCCTGGAATAGATTAGGGTTTGTAATATCTAGGAAGGGTGAAGCGCTTTATCATTTCAAGGATTATCACGTGGAGAGCCTGGTCAGAACCTGCAATTTTCAACACAAAATACATGTATAAGATTATATCATCACTGAGGTAGGCATTCCCATACTCAGATCAAAACTTTAACTAACAGACTAACTACTCTGATACAGGAATGATCTTGCAGTACATCACAATCATAGACTTTTGTAGACACAGTATGGACGCAGCCATCTATTTATGATTAGTCTACTTAGATAATGAATACAAAACTCCTCGCAACCTGGATGGTGGAAACTAGATCCAGGGTCTTCATCTCTACTTCCCGAATTGGTACGATTCTAGCCATGCGAATAAATGAGTTGATGTCGAACATGGTAGAAACCACTTGATTACCAGTCAATGATGTAAACTATTAACAAGCGTGAGAGAGACCACCAGTAGTGTCAATGGTTCTCAAAGTACCCAGTACAATCCATGAGATGTGAATGAATGAGTTGATGTCGAACATTTCACGGAATCCTTCGATCGAAAGTCAATGATGTAAACTGACGTCAAAGGCGAGAAACCTGCCATTGATGCATGCAGACTTCAAGGTACTGACGATTTCTAAGTCATCTCTCTAGATAATGCGTTGATGTCGATAGAAAGCGACCCGTTGCAGGCAAGCCCGCAACACGAAATCATTGTTCAAGTTGAAGAAATGTTGCTGTAAGGACTGACTCAGGGATGGTCAAATGGATGACAAGTATTTTGCAGATGAAAGTTTTGCTTGCAGACCTCTTGAACACATAACGACACGACAGATGGCTTGGTGACGAATAACTCAAAGTTAATCCCCGGAACCCGGTTAAAGACTTTCAAAGTGGTTTGATCAACTGTGAGGTAAAAGATTTCCCAACCCAGGTGAATGAAAAGTGTCGTGTTCAAGAGTGGTAATAAAGTTTCTTCTAAGACAAAAGGTAACAAACAGGTTCATTCTTCTCTTTTTTCCCCCACCATTTCTGGCAAGTACCTCTTTATTTTTAACAAGCTTGAGGAGGATAACATGTGCTTGATTATAAGCTCATCCTTCGGATGAGTCCAACCTAGTTTTGATTCGAACCCTAGGAAGGAGTGGTTCGTTCCTGTTTGTAATTGAACAGGTCCTTTACTGTGAAATGTTTAACGAGCCCAGTATAGGAGAAACTCGGTGTTTTTCAATTTTAGAGAGTCTGAAAAACTTAAGAAGACTCCAAGTTGAACTTTTTCGTAGATTTGTGTCCCTCAAGCCCAAAAAAGTATAAAATAATACCTGGGGGAACTGCTTGATCTTGCGACCAAGGAGTACTTTCATAATTAGTGCCACTGACCTGAAAAGTAAAAAGGGATCAAGGACACGTCGTTTTATTTCCGTATCGAGTTTGAAACGACAAAAACCCGACAATCTTTTCCTGATTTTACGGTCAGAAAAGAGCTATAAGGGGACCGTCTTTTAATTCTGTTTTAACGAGTGTAAAAGAAACGCTCGGCAATCTTTTCATATTTTAGGAGTCAGAAAAGGGCTTAAAAGATGACTCTGATATTTTGTTCGTGAAAAAATAACAATTTTCCCTCTAAGTCCCTTTGTCCTGCACAAAAGCGACACATTACTCATACCTGTTTAAGATAGGCAAAAATACATCGAAAAACATCTTTCCATGGTGAAAAATGAACAAATTCATCCAAAAAACCTATAAAAAGACTTTTTACCATGTCATTTTACCGTTTGACTGTTGAGGTTGAAAAAGGAGCTTTTGACAAGAAACTTCCCGTGGTCGCTGCGGAAAATCCGACCGTCAGAATCGAATGACGTCTCTTCCAGGTATTTTACAACATCTTACTCTTCATTTCTATCCGATTAAAATTGTTTTTTAGGTTTTAGTTTTGTTTTTTGGGAGGGTTTAGGTTTCAAAATGCGCTCCTCGGTGGACGCAGGTGCCCTTCGGGCGACCTGCGTCCCCCGACTTTTTCCTATACAGGAAAATGGTCGGGGGACGCAGCCCACCTTCAGGCCAGCTACGTCCTGACGCCCTGTGTTCCAAATGCGGGGTGCGTCCTCCGTGGAACACGGAAATTGAAACCCCAATCCTCACAAATAACCATTTAAATTTCCCCAAATTAATTCTAATCATCATTTCTTGGTGTGTAGGGCACTCACCATGATGGATTGGAGAGAAAGAGAGCACGAAGAGGTTGATGAAGCTGCAATAGAACACCAACCTTCCCTGGATGCCCTAAAAGCAGGCGGGTTATACAAATACTGGGCCATACCGGGCATGAGGGCTCAGGTAAGATTCTTAGAATGGCTGGTTGAGAGATGGAACGTTCAAGAGCAATGCTTTTACATAGGAGGGCACCAGCTCAAGATAGAGCCCTCGGATGTATACCTTCTCACTGGCTTGCGAAACAGAGGCGAGCAACTCAATCTAGCCGGGACTAGGCCGGGTGGCCAATCCCTTGTTAGTCTCCGGGAAGATTGGTGCACACCTGGGGCACACCATTGGAAAGGCGTGGAGATCAAACACATCTCTCTGCGTGAACTCAAAGTTATTGCTTTCACGGTTACCAGAATTTGCGGCGCGGCCGCTTTGCACATTGCTTCTGGGTCCCAAATGCGGATGGCAATTGACTGTTACCAAGGCACCATTTTCAACTGGTGTGATGTTGTGTCAGCTAATATAAAGAGCCAAATGACTAAGGCAAAGAACGGACGACTGAAAACTTTTGGATATGGGCCTTTAGTCGTGAGCTTTGCCTTAGAGAGAGTTCTGATGCTGATCCCTCAGCAACTCACTGTTGATATCTTGGGTCCTCGGGAGCCAAAGCTGGTACGATGGGTTGCGGTGATGGCCCGGCATCCTGACGAGGGCGCGGCAGTTGTTCGATTTTCTGATAGTTACTTTCACTGGTTGGAGGACCAGGTTTTCTCGATCCAGGATTTTCCGTACGTCGGAGTAGATTTTCGACATGATCTGGACATGGTTCTTCCACAGGGAGAAAAATGGGATGACAGAGGTACTTTATTTTTCACAAGTTTTCAAATTATGTATTTTTTTGTTTTTATATATATCGTCTCAAAACTGACAGTGAAAAGTTTCAAAATGCAGATGTTGGTCCACAGCGTCCAGCCAACCTCCGGCCTTTTGAGAGGAGACATCCAGCTGCACCGGTACCGGCCCCACAGGACGCGGCTGCAGAAGTACTAGCTGAGTTGGAGCATGATCTAGAGCGTCTGACGGCAGATATGCCTGAGACTACTATGGATGACATTCCTATCAGGCTTCAGCGCTTTGTAGTTGCAGTCCCTGGACCGTTTAGGAGATTTTTGCGTAAGGTAGCCCGTGCAGTGGTGTCATACAGGGAGCACCACCAGTGATTGGCTAGTCACTTTGTAGACACATGTGACATTTTGACTTTTTGTACTCTATCATTTTTGCCGATCATAAGGTGTTTTTCAACCTATGATCGAAGACGATGTATATTTTTTGACACACTCCTATCTATATATATATCACTATTACCGGCTTATCTTGTTTAACATGTATGATGAAATGTTTTTAAATTTACTTGCATGATTATCGTAAATGTCTCTCTAACATTCGAGAAGCAATTGCATCTGCTAATGTATTTAAAGACCTTGGAATATGCTGATATTCAATGTAATCAAATTCACGTTCCAAGAGACGCACTCTCAAAAACAACCTTAATAACACAGGATTTCTAATGGCATAAACTCTATTAAGCTGTAATACAACAAGTTCAGAATCTAACCTCACTATCAAACGTCGAATTCCAAATGAAATAGATTCGGATAATAATTCAACCACTGCACTGTATTCTGCAATGTTATTCGTTGTTTGACCGAGGCTTACCCCATGCATAGAAACTAACTCGTCAGAGGGTGAATAGATAACCCAAGCTGCGGAAGAGATATTCCGTGTACTACGACAAGCACCATCAGCAAATCCAATGTATGTTTGGAGAGGCGTCGACATCTGTAATATCAAGAGTAAAACCAAGATAAGCCAGAATAACGACGAAAAACACACTCACTAAGCTAAGCACACTGACTAACTAACAATCATACTAGCTAGAAAGAAAACCTAACCTAACTAAAAATTCTCCATACCCACCATTTAAGCATAATACCTCTTTAGGTAAAGTCCATTTCTGGGTTTACCCAAAGAGTCCCCATCAAAATCTACCAGCTCATAAGCCCCTTTTGCTAGCTTTCGCTTTACAATATAGGGTCCATGCCACATAGGAACGAATTTTCCAGCACCTAGCTTATCGTTAGCTTGATCATATAAAAGCACTAGGTCTCCCTCCAAAAAACTTCGAGGGGTCACATTTCTATCATACTGAGCTTTCATTCGCTTCGCGTGAGTCTCGATTGCCAATGCAGCGTCACGTCGAGTCTCATCTAATTTAGCTAAGTACAATAAACGTTTCTCCTCTTTGGAAGTAGCTGGAAGTAATTCGACAGCCATTTGAAGTGATGGGATTTCACATTCAATGGGTAACACTGCTTCCAAGCCATAAACTAGCTGGAAAGGAGTGAACCCTGTTGAGGTTTTCACTGAGGTTCGGTATGCCCATAGCGCCGAAAATAACATGTTGTGCCAATTCGACCGATGAATACCAATGGTTCGTCGAATCATGATAACTAGAACTTTGTTGATAGACTCAACCAAGCCGTTGGCTTGCGGATAATAAGGAGTAGAGCTGTCGTGGCGCAAACCAAGCTGGCTTGTAAGTTCAGTCATCATGGTGTTTCGAAAATGGCTCCCATGGTCAGTAATGATTGCTTGTGGGACACCAAACCTAGTTATTATATGATTGAATATGAAAACTGCAGCTGTTTTGCCGCTTGCGTCGAATGTAGGCATCGCCTCGGCCCATTTAGTGAAATAATCAACCGCGAGGATGATATACGCATGCCCCCCGGCCGAGTGAGGGTTACAAGTAATAAAGTCGATACCCCATTTGGCGAATGGACCAACGGCAATTAGGGTGGAGAGGAGCAGGCGGTGCGCGCATCTTTCGATCAAACACTTGACAGTTGTGGCACTTCCGGACTGCAATGATACAATCTTTAAACATAGATGGCCAGAAGTAACCAGCGCGCAACACCTTCTGAGCTGTGGCATACCCAGACATATGACCGCCACATGCTCCAGAGTGACAATCATTCAAAACTCTCTCAGCCTCTTCGTGAGTTAAACAACGTCGAAAAACTAAGTCTGCCCCCCGGCGATAAAGTGTATCTCCAATAATTTTGTATGGCTGGGATTGAAACCGAATTTTTCGACGTTCTGCCTTGGAAGCTTCAGGCCGAAAGGTTTGGGTTTGGAGATAGATGATTATATCCCCGTACCACGGATCTACAGTACTGATAAGAAACAAAGATTCGTCCGCAATGGACTCTTCTGCCACAGTCTCTGTGTCAGCACTCGGGAAATCACACATCAATTCCGCGAAAACTAAGGATTTCTTAGACTTGGACTTCTCGAACTCCAAGTCGAACTCTTGCAGGATAACGATCCATTTAGAGTACTTGCCCCCTAGCAATTGTTTTGTCAAAATGTAAATCATAGGGTTGCAATCCGAAATAACTGTAGTTTTACGGAGAAGAATGTAGTGACGAAAACGCTGGACAGCTTGAACGGCTGCCAGGGCCAATTTCTCCACATGCGAATATTTTAGCTCAGTGGGATTTAAGGTCCTACTAAGATAATATATCACATGCTCCGCTCCGAATTCATCTTCTTGAACTAACACCATTCCAATGGTGGAATGCGAAGCTGCGAGGTATAAGAAGTAGTCCTGGTTGTAGTTGGGAGGATGCAACAACGGTGCATGGGTCAACGCGTGTTTAAGTGCATCAAAAGATTGTTGGGCAATCTCGTCCCAAAAGAATTGAACGTTCTGTTTCAACAACCGTGTAAAACCTTTAGTGACCTCGGCGTAGTTTGGGATGAATCGGCGTAAAAAGTTCGCTTTCCCTTGCAAACTTTGGAGTTGGCGCAAACTCGAAGGAGGAGGCAATTTGATGATAGCCTCGACTTTCGAGGGATCGACGCGAATGCCGGCTTTTGAAACAACAAATCCCAGCAATCGACCTGTTTCTATACAGAAAACACACTTGTGGGGATTCAACCGAATTCGATAATGCCTACACCTCATAAAGATTGCTCGTAGGTGGACAAGGTGATCAGCTCGACGTAAAGAATGAGCAGGCAAATCATCGAGATACGGTTGCACAATGTGCTTGATGTCATGAAATGCATAAGACATCGCCCGTTGAAAAGTGGCCCCGGCATTCTTAAGCCCAAAAGGTAATTTGCAATAAGCAAATGTCCCCCATGGACAAATGAATGCCGTTTTTGGTTGGTCGGCAGGTAGAATATTGATTTGATTATAGCCCGAAAAACCATCCATGAAGGAAAACATTTCACTTCCGGCACAATCATCAATAATTTGATCGATATAAGGCGTAGGATAGTTGTCTTTTGGACAAGCTCGATTGATATCCCTATAGTCGATACAGATTCTTATTGTTCCTTGTTTCTTGTTGACGGGAACAATATTCGATACCCAATCCGTTAACGGGATCGGATAAATGAAACCTGCTTTCAACAGCTTTTCGACTTCTGCTTTAATCGCAGCCGCTTTTCGAGGGTGAATCTGACGCAACCGTTGCCGGACGGGTTTAGCATCCGGGTAGGTCTTTATTTCATGAACAACAATGGCAGGATCGATTCCCGGCATTTCCTCGTAAGACCAGGCAAACACATCGCGGAATTCTTGGAATAGGGCCTTGTAAATTTGGATTTCTTCTTCAGTACATGCGGCACCTATATGAATGTTCTCCTCAATTCCGGGCTTCACTGAAATATCAATGGGAATAGTACGAGAAATATTCCCTAAATTCAACTCTGAATCAGAATGTTTCGTTGGATCCTGAGCGTCTTTGACATATTCAGCGGTAAAGATAGATGAAAAATCATTTTCAAATGCATCATCCTTAGGTAAAAACGAAGATCTGTGATGGAGATCCTCCCATGGTAGATCGTCTACACTTAGGATTTCGCGAAGTTGTTCGTCAGATGACACGACTTCGGGAAACGCTATCCGTTCTAAGGGTGAGGTGAAAAGTGACTCTTCACTGACCACATTCATTTGGTCGACCTCGGTCGAATGAAAGTCGGTAAAAGACATGAGAGCTTCATAAGCAATTTCATATGGACTCAAGGGCATAGCATTACCGAGTGAGTCTATCTCAGAGTCAGATGGGACAAACCAAGGATCATCATAAATAATGTTTTCTGATGTAATCATATGAATTGTTGCAAACGAAGGTTCTACGCTGAGTGGAGGGAGAGGAAAAGTTCCCAGTAAACCGGAATCCTTAACTAAACCTACACCAACGTCCCTATAAGGGATTGTCGTCTTACCGACATGCTGGATACTTTCTGAAGAGGCTGGGTCGGATGAAAAGTATGTCAGCTGATCAATAGTCACGATCTTACCGTTATGTGGAAATTTAATTACTCTGAAGACCGATGAAACGACCGCTGTCATAGCATATGACCAACTTCGACCCAAAAGAAGGTTGTAGTCTAGAGGGGCATCAACCACTTCCACATCCAGACTAACGGTTTTACCTTCTACCCCTATAGGCAATTCCTGTAGAATACCAAACGGACGGAACCCACGGCCATCAAAGGCCTTAAGGATGGTGGGGGATTGGTTCAACGAAGGAGAACCAAGGGATCTCCAACATTGAATCGACATAATACACGTAGAAGCTCCCTCATCAATCACAGTCCTATGAATAGGCCTGTTTTTGACTATCACTGGAATTTGGAAAGCCATTTGATGGGGGAGACGCGGTGTACTATTTTCTAGATCGAAGATCATTAGATTCGGATCCTGAACATCAACAGCTCCTATAGCCGACAAAAGCAATTTTCGTTGTGCTGGACATGATTGCAGCACTTCTAACGCCGACATTGCTGAGGGTGAAACAGCTAAGTCCTCAACAATGTTGTAATTCTGGGCCGCTCTCGCATGTGGATTGAAAGCAGACCTTCGAAGTACACCCTTGGCGGGCGGTTTAATTACTAAGTCTGGGTTAGGTTTCTCGATCTGTAGTGGATCGGAACCAGGAGCTGAGGTTGATGGATTAGAATGAGAAGATTCTGCTTCCTTACCATCAACAGGATTCTTACTACCATAATCTTGCGATCGAGTCGCAATCCTCACATGAGACATCATCAAAATGGGTTCTTCACTGGCATTCGAGGAAGAACCTATCATCTTATTCTCCTGCTCCGGAAATGGATTTTTTAACACAGCAGGAGTGGGAGAACCTTTGACTATTTTCACTACCTCGGCCCGATGAGGGCAATCTCTCGTAAAATGATCCTCTTCACAAATAAGACAAGGATATCGAGGTTTGCGCTTTTCGTCATTGGTTTCCGACTTTTCTGTTTTCTCCTTCGGAGCCTTGTCTGCTTTAGCCTTCTTCTTTCCTTTCTTCTTTCCACCGTTTTTTGATTTGGCCGTAGATGACTCTACAGCGTGAATATCGGCGGTAAGTTCAGGAGAAGACTCTCCTGTCGGAGAATCAGGCAAAGTGATAATTGGAGTAGTTGAAGCCTTGGAAGACTTCTTCTTGCTCTTTGTATTCACGATACCAATCATACCATCAGCGGCATGAGATCCCGAAGGAGCAGCAGCGATTTGATTCGACTTTGGAAGATCCGGAATCTTCTCGTGTAACGTACCCGACTGAGTGTAAACTAAGTCAAGGTATTGCGCCTGAGCAATGACTTGCTCCTCAGTAACTACTCCGGCCTTAGCTACATCTTCAGTAATCCTTGGTAATAATGATTTAACAAACCATTCAGCTAAGATTTGGTCCGGGATAAAAACTTTCACTAGCCTTCTTCGACGTCTCCACTCATGAATGTGATCAGAAATATACGTGGAGGTTGATTGTTTTAGTGAAGTTAATAACTCCGTACCGTTATCGTATCTGACCGGTAACTGAAAGTGAGTTAAGAACGAGGTAGCTAACTGGCTAAAGTTGTAAAAAGAGGCCCGTGGTAACTCAATGTACCACTTGGCCGCGAGACCAATGAGTGTACGCTGGAAAAGACGTAGGCGGATCGAATCATCTGAGATAGAATTTGAAGCACACCAGAGGTGGTAAGTCATCACGTGATTGGACGGATCCTCTCCAGACTTACCTTCGAACTTGGGTATATCACTGGGCAACTTATTTGGCATTGGCGGCCAGAACTGAAGATATTGAATTGGATCGTTCGTTAGGCGCGTCAAGTCTGGTAAATCCAAAGTTGCGATAAACGGTAACTGCCGGTTAGGATCTCTAAAACTCTGGGTCACAATACCAGCCCCAGGAGGAGGATATCCAGGATAACTAGGAACAGGAGTCGCATTTGGGATATTATATCCTCCTGGAAAACCAGGATTAACCGGACCGTACTGGGGTTGTTGAGGTTGTTGATAAGTGTACCCAGGATACGGTTGATACTGGTAAACCGGTTGTTGGACAGCTTGCCCAGGTTGGTACTGTCCCTGGTACGGAGGTTGAACAAATTGAGGTTGAGTAGTGACAACCGTACTTATACCAGGCTGGCCTACAGGCATCTGGACCGTGGTTTGAATCGTAGATCCAGACAACGGTACAGATGTCTGAGGAGTGGTTACAGAGACAGTAGAAACGGAGCCGTCGATACTCCAGAAGTAAGTATGGTAGATGTGGCGGTAGTTGCAGCAGCCGTTTGAGATGGAGTACTAGGTGCAATTGGCGGCTGAGTAACTACCGAAGTTACAGAGGTTTGAACACTTGACTGGACAGGTTGCGGTTGCTGGGGTGGACCAGAAACTACAGGTTGTCCAGCTTGAGGTACCGACTGCATACTTGGCTGCAACATCTGTTGACCCTGTGAAGGATCCCACACTAACATTCCAGGGTATTGACCCATAACAGGTTGAGGATACTGAGATCCATAGCCGGATTGAGGATAGGATTGATAATTGTAAGGTGTAGTTCCCATACCTTGACCATATGATTGACCTTGAGGTGGTTGATAACCTTGACCTGAGTATTGACCTTGAGGTTGATAACCTTGAGGTAAATACGGGTACTGGGGTTGACCTTGACCTTGAGGTTGGTATCCTTGAGGTTGATACCCTTGGGGTTGATACCCTTGGGGTTGCCATCCTTGAGGTTGCCATCCTTGAGGTTGCCATCCTTGAGGTTGATATTGATACTGAGGTTGACCTTGGAGTACATATTGAGGCTGGGGTTGACCTTGAGGTATGTATTGCCCCATAGGAGCGTACTGACCTTGAGGTTGCCCCCCGGACACGAATGACGTACCTTGAGGTTGCCCCCCAGGCGGTAATTGGCCACCTTGAGGTTGGGAAACGGGAACTGAACCTGACATCATGTAAATGTCTCCTACACCCAATGGTACATTACCACTGTTTCCAACTAATAACCCATGATCAACGGGTTGAGGAGATGCTCCCGCAAAGGTACCAGAAAGAGATTGATACCCAGTAGGAACAGAAGGACCGCCATGTAAAAAAGATTCAGGACTTTGTGTAAACACGGACGACTGACCAGACATATTTACAGGAGTATGAATACCTCCAGGTGGAAAAGGAGTACGAGGTGTAGAAAAACCTAGCCCAAAGTTGTCTAGATAATTTGTTAACGAAAGGTACCAAGTAGTACTTCTAGGAGGACTGTAAAAGATAGATTCACGCTCCCTTAGATCAAGGGTAATTTGATCTTCAGGATCAGAGACGCCTATTTCTTCCTCTGGAACAAGTTCTTCAATAGCAATCAAACCAACAGGAAGATTTTCGGTGATAATTCTTTCTATTCTCGGTGAATCAGGAACACTAGGAGTCGGAGTAACAGGTTCGGATATTTCTGGTTCTTCGCCTGTATCACTAGCAGACGAAAAACTACCAACAAGCTCAGAAACTGTAACAGCTTCGGGATTATAACCTGTCTCTAAACTTTGGTAATCTGGATGGACCACCAAGGAAGATTCTCCTTCTTCAGGTGAACCTACTCTACTGCCACTAGGAGGAGTTACAAGGACCTTTAAACCTTCTAAATGACTGGACTCGTCTTGAGGAGGTTCACCCCTAAGTCTACGGGATCTTCTCAACAATTTGGCCACAGAAACAACTTCAGGAGACTGGCCCCGCAATCTACGGGACTGTCTCGGTAATTCCGCCACAGCTAAAAACTTTTAACTACTACACACGAAAACAAAATAAAATTTCAAATCAAACCACCTAAAGTCTCTAAAGAACCAAACAAATTTGAATCACACGCCTAAAGAATCTAGGGCGTCAAACCAAACACAAACAGTAGTCTTCCGGACCAAAAGCGCTAGTTGGTGATGAAGCCCAACCTCGCTGGATTCAGTACAGAAATGGCGGGTGGAACAGTTACCCCGGCAACCTGCTTAATGAATAGACTGGACCAAGTTCCTCCACTTTAACCGTCTCGAGTGAAGTGAACCCCCCAGAAAATCCAAGTGAGTATAACCGACGTCTGCTCCAGGTACAGTGGGACCTTCCCTCCACCGTCACCTCTGTAGAATCCTAAAGATAATGGCCACTAAGGTTACCAACCGCAACAAATGCACCTGGGGGAACAGTCTAAACTCCGACAGCACGCAAGGGCAGAGTAGCAAGCTCAATCCCCTTACCGGCTCCTTGACAATAATCCAAGGTTTACCGACAAGTGACCCCTGGCTCCTCGACAATGGTTAATCCGAGGTTTACCATTTGTAATACGTACTGTCTGGCGTCGTTCCCAACGAGGGGGGAATGATCCCCTCACTGGTTCGGACACGAGCTCGTGCTTCTCCTTTAAGAGGAGCTTTCCCAGAGTACAAGTGAGACAATTGGATTTATTCTATCACAAGATAAACTACTTGTTTGGTTTTGTTGTCTTGGAGAGTTAATTACTCACCTACTCCAAGACACTAGCCTGATCTAAATTGGTGCTTCAGAGCCCTAGTAAATAAAAGTTACTATTTCAATTTTACTTTAAGCGTTACTTTTATGGTTGTTCTTTAAAGTCACAAGGTAGTGGAAGTGAAACCAATGGTGTGTAGACTCGACTCCAACCACTACAAAGATGCACCTAAGATGATTTACGCTACTTTCCTTTTTCAATGAAATTCTTAACTAAGAGAGTTGAGAGAATGCAAATTTTAGAGAAAACAACTTCCTTAGAAAAGACAATCAAAGAAACAATTCTCTTTTTCTTTTCAAGCACACAAACATGACCACTCTTTACTTGCACGAAAAACTCTTTTTCTTTCAAAACTTTCAAAGCTACTTGAAACAAGACTTTTAAAGAAGATTTTTTTGTATTTTTCTTTTAATAAAGCAAATAAATCTAATTTAACAAAAATCAATCTCAACAACTATTAAAATCTACGAAAATTCACTCACAAGCAAACTAAAAGGTAAATTTACTCTAAGCAAACTTAACGAGGCCAAAACCTACAAGGATGTTTCTAGGTTGTTTTACTTGACCAAAATCAAATCAAGGACCAGCTATTGCAGAATCAAGAGCTGATCAAAACAAAACTCAAATCTTTTTGTTCTTTTTGTAAAATGGAATTCAAGACTTAATCAACAAGCACTTTGAAATTTGACCAAAGAGACAACTCAACAGGTTGGTTGCAAACATGGGTAGACTTACGACAGATCCGACTCTTAAGAAGGTTGACCAAACCAGAGAGATCTAAGGCTTGACAACTTCCACCATTAAAGTCACTACAGGATCTACTCAAAAATCAAACCCTAGGCTTAAATTTCAATGAAATCCACTAAAACACTTAATGCTATGAAAACAAGTTCAGGTGAAGATTCTTGGCAAGGGACTAATGAATCTGGGCAGAAAAAACTAAGAAACAACAAAATCTAAGAGTCAAAAAGCAAAAAATGGAGTTTTCTCAAATTTTAGCAGGGGGACGCAGGCAACCCGTTAGCACAAGTGCGGGCCCACTCTGTGCACACAGCAAAAGTGCGTCCAGGGACGCACTGTGCAGCACTCAGAGGGTGCGTCCTACTGAAAAACTCAAGAAAATGCAAAATAAAACTAATCCTAAGCTAACCCACCCAGAGACAGAATCACAAAGCCAAAACCAGAAAAATAAACCAATTTTCTCAAAGCAAAGTTCACACAAAAGAAAAGACTCTTCTCATCAATGGTTTCCCCAGCGGAGTCGCCAATTTGTCACACGGAATCAGTCAAAAGTGCGGACACAACCGACCTTCCTAGAAGTCTAAGACATTCTAATGACAAACAAAACAAACTGGAGCTATCCTTCTCTAAACATGCATTATGATATGAGAAATCAAGTGTTTCGTTCTTACCTTTGTCCAAACGCTGTTGTAGAAGTCCAAGCTTTGTTGATCTGGATTAGCTCCTCCTTTTCTCCAAAACCTGCAATCACCAACATTCAAACAATTAAATAGCACCTGATTATAACATAAAACAAAGCATATTCAACATATAGACCAAGGAGTACATGAAATAACCCATAAACAACAAGTTATTGAGAAGAATGGACCAATTTGCATTAAAGGTAATCAAAAGGAACCATTACAACCTGAGCCTTGGTGTTGTGCAAGTGCCTTCCAGGGTCCACAAGAGTCTTCCTCTACTTTGACAAAGCTCACCCACTTCCAAATAGAACAAGCAAAGATGGCAATCTCTCCTCATAAGCTTCTAAATGGGAGTCCTAATTCCTGCAGCATTTACCCTTAGAAAATGTATAGCTTCAACCTCCCCTCCTTCTGGCCCAATGCCTGTATTTATAGTACTCAAGAGGAGGTTAATCAGGTCCACCATCAATGGGATAGTCCCCTCTTTGGATGGGATCACTTCCTTATTGATGGGATAAGTTCCTCTTTGATAGGAGTGCATGAACCATCTGGAGGCGCCCAATACACGTCGAACAACCTTCTAGAATGCTCTAGAAATGACCACAAGTAACTTTTTAAAGATGAAACTTGCGCATTCTAACTTTTACAGGGGGACGCACCTGTCCCTTTACATACAGAGCGTCTTTGGACGCAGCTTTTGTGAACATTGGGAGCGTCCCCGCAAGTAAGTTTGAGAGAACCTGCGTCCCCAGAGATAAATACATTTATACAAGACTTTCTCTCTTTTTGGAGTTTGACATGGAGAGCAGAGGCATAAGACTTGCCTAAGAGGGTAGCATGACTGTTGATTGAGCCATACTAACTGTAAATAGTCATGGTGACATTTTTTAGTGTAACAACTATGATTCTAGGGCATGTGGTAGTCATATGTCTAGATATGTTATTGCTCAAAAATTCCTTCGCGCTAGTTATTTCTGGCCATCCATCTTTAAGGATTGCATCCTTGTCATGAATGCCAAATTTCCCAATGAAAGTTGCACACCCAGCTTGCTCACCTACACCCCATTATTATTGTTGGTCCTTTTTCCAAATGGAGAATTTACTATATGACTTGTAACCCTCGTTCGGCTGTGGGGAATGGTTATATTATCGTTGTTGTGGATTATTTCACCAAATGGTCCGAAGCGATGCCTACACACTCTGTAGATGGTAAAACAATAACTGAATTTCTATTCAATCACGTTATTTCCATGTTCGGCGTCCCTCGAGCCATTGTCACTGACCATGGCTCCGATCTCCAAGATTACATGATGGATGAGCTGACCTCTATGTTGGGTCTGTGCCATGATGGCTCAACACTATACTATCCTCAGGCCAATGGCCAAGTTGAAGCTATGAACAAGATCTTGGTTATAATGCTTCAGCGTACCATTGGGATGCATGAGTAAAATTGGCATCTCACGCTCTTTTCATCTTTGTGGGCTTACTGAATCTCGAACAAGGACACAACTCGTTTCACACCATTCCAACTAGTCTACAGTCTCGAAGCAATGTTACCGATTGAGTACAAAATCCCTTCACTCAAGCTAGTTGTCAAACTTCTCTCCGAAACCTCACCGCAAGAAGAAAGCCTATTGTATTTAGAATGGTTGGATGAGACACGTTGTCTTATTGCTTTGGTCATAGAAGCACAAAAGAAGCGAGTCAAGTCCCATTTCGATCAGTCAGTCTCCCCTCACCCATTCTTTGAAGGAGATTTGGTTTTACTATATGTTCAGACTAATGATAAGCTAGGGGCAGGAAAGTTTAAAGCTATGTGGCACGGACCTGAGATAGTTAAACGTGTGGTACAAAATGGGACCTATGAGATAATTGATTATGAAGGCAATACTTTAGATAAGCCCCAAAATGGACTATATCTTAAAAGGTACTATGCTTAGGTTATCTTGCATGGTCGCTTATGTACATTAGTGTGTGATTCATTTTTGTACAATGTGGCTCGATGTGTAGGTTTTCAAGCAGTTTTCATGCTCACTATGTTTTTTCCTGCTTTGCAGATGTTTGTGACTCCTCACATTGGTTTTACTGATGGTGCTTGTCATAGTACTAGGAATCTATTCTCCACAGCATGGGCCATTTATGATCCCCATGGTGAGTTGATTTATCTTCAAGGTATTTTTTTACGTCAAACAACCAACAACATTGTTGAGTAAAGCACAATTATCGAATTGTTGCTCGAGGCCATCACTCTTGACATTCAAGAATTGGTTATCAACCTAGATTCATAACATGTCATCCCTCAACACAATGGGCAATATTCCGTCAGAAATACTCAGATATTGAGAATGTATCTACGTATTTGTCTACTAGAGAGCAATTTTGATTATATTACATATCATCATATTCCTAGACATATGAATACATTCACAGATACATTAACTAATTATGCGTTGGATAGATAACTACGAAACATGTGAAAAGAGAGAACAATCATTTGTAACATAGTCAGCAAGAAAATACAACACAAACACACACACACACACAGATATATATATATATATATATATATATATATATATATATAGATATATATATATATATATATATATATATATATATATATATATATATATATATATATATATATATATATATATATATATATATATATATATATATATATATATATATATATATATATATATATATATATATATATATGTCCATAAGTGTTTGATACACCCAAAACCCCAAAAAATAATATGTGTGTCCAAAATACATCTGTGACTTATAGGCCTCAAAAATATGGAATGCTATGGTAGACCTATGCACTAAACATCATGATGCTCATGATAGCATGTAACTGCTTGAATTATGTGAGTGAGCAGTCGAAAGATCCGATCTGACACCCCCAACATATGCCTCTAGTACTAGAGTGGGACATCATCCATCCGAGCGTACTTTGGGATCCCATGGGTCAAACCCTCAAGATCTCACACAATCTCCTCCTCGTTGTCGCTCCCTTGCTGATAAGGAGTGACATAAAACTGTGGAGTGATGCGTCGAGTGATCAGGGACATCCGATCAGGGCATTCTGGTCCAACATTTGCATTAATAAAATTGAAGTGTCATGAACACATATATTTAAAAAAATAGTAAAAACATAAAAAACTTTATTTTTTTTTTACCTCCATCATCAAAATCCTCTCCATGGAAGTCGGTACCGTTGTAAGGCCAATTCGCCACTACGATCAACTTTCGTCTTCGCCATGAGAAGAAGGCCAACTTCTAGGACATTTGTTGGCCCCCCACAACCCTGGGCATCAACTCGCTCAAAAAGACCATCTGTGGGTCTCGTGGCATTGACAGAGCCACCTTAGTCAGCTAGTATTGGAACAGTGGAACCCTCTCCAAGAAGAAGGTCACTAGCACAAACCCAAAGAAAAATTGCTTCGGGTTTTCCGCCTTAGCTTTTGATAGCTGGCACTTCATGTTGACTTTCATAGGTTCTGCCCAGTTAAAAATAGTGGGCGTTGTGCACTTGATAGCAAACATGAACTTTGATTTGTTAGTCTCATGTGGCACTTGGGACCTAGGCACTCTATTGATGGTCAACAATAACACTCTCAACACAAGATCGCAAACAGTCGTGATCTCAATCTTGACACTCTTGGATTTGAGGGTTTCTAGGAAATGTTCAGCAAGTAACATGGAAATGCTTGCCCCAATTGTCCTCAATCCATATAGGTTGACTGGTTCCCCTCTCTCGGATAGTCCTCTGATGAAGTAAATATTTGAAGTCTCCAACTCCATCTCTTGGTCACCGATGATAAAAATTTCCCGATTAATGTTCGAGAGACTAATCAGGTACCGTAGTAGCTCATGTTAAGCCCGCATCCCTACTGTGACAAAGAAATTGAGGATCCAATAGTTCCTAAAAGCCTCCAAGAAATTTGGATCAAAGATGGCTTGGGTATCGATATCCTCATTCTCTCTTTCTTTCCAGTCCGTCATTTTCAATAGTTTTCTTCCTACATAAACCATTCAATCAAATCAATGATCATTTTTTGACAAAGAAATTCGGATTTAAATGCTGAATTAAAGAGAAAACATCAATTTTTCTTTATTCACTATGTCGGTGTGCCTGTTTTAAAAACAGTGGCGCCAACAACGCTGTTGGTAGTTTTAGCTACCCTCAGTCGATGCGATTCCATGCTTACAAATCGCGCCGACTGAGAGTGATTTTTTTTTGCTAAAACCTCCCTGAGAAACCTAAAAAATGGATAAAAATAAGAAAACGTAATATGAAAATGGAGCTTAAGGTCTTGGCTCTTACTTGCGACTGACGGCTTCACAAATGACCTCCCAGATCTCTTGCAATCTGCTCCGGAAAAATTAGGCCAAAAGTGGGTTAAAATTTCTTCACTCAAATGTAAAATGTTAAATGGTAGAAAATAATTTCTTTTCCCTCCTTGTATTCATTTTTTCATGAAATATTAGGGTTTTAAAGTATTATTGACCTATTTTTTCTCAGGAATTGGTTAATGCATTTACCTTTTGTGCAACAACAGGTCACCGATTTTCGACGATGGCACTAAGCCACATTTCAGCGCTTTTCTTGACTCATAAAGCTCAAATGAAAAGATTTCTAAGTATTTTTCCCTTTTGACTTGTAAAAGAGAACAAAATAGGGTTTCCACTTTCAAGCTATTTTTCGACCCATTAAACATGAAAAGATTGTCAAGCTCTTATCATTTTGAACTCGTTAAAGGATGCCAAACATCATCTACCCAATATATGTTAACCCCTTTTTTGGGATGTGATGCACTATTTATGAAAAACATAGTCCTTGACTAAAATGGTCAAGCGGTTCTCTTGAGTATTGTTTTCTACCTTTTCAGGCTCAAGAGACACAAATGTATGAAAATGGACCATGTGGAATTTTATCTTCCGTGTCTTTTTCAAACTTTCTAAACATGAAAAGGATACAGAGTTACACCTTTGTCAGACTCGTTAAAATATTAAACGACATCGGATTCATCACTGTGACAAACATGAGCTTCTCCTTCCTAGGGCTCATTAAACATACTGGGTTAGATTCGTCCGAAGGATGAACTTACAGTGCGATCACATGCTATCCCCTTGAAGCTTGTGATAAAAAATAATTGGGGTACCTGCGAGAAATGGTGGGGGAAAATTGGAAATTTGATGAGTCATGTCGATAGCTCACTCTTGGACATGACACTTTCTACTTCGTGTCAGGTTGGGATATCCCCCTGTTCATTATTGACCTTCATAGGTTGGGCCGCTCACTTTTTCCTTGCATTTGATCTCTGCCATGTCATCATGACCACCGATCTTACGGATCCAACACCTGCCAAATTTGGGAATCGTGTCACTGATATGTTCAAGAGTTTTCCTTCTATAGTTACCCTTACCTCTCATTCTCTATATCATCCGAAATCATCTGGATCCCTTTTTGCTGTGTTGATGATGTGGAATACATCATGGCCCTCCTTCGACATGGTCACTTCCCATCGACTTCAACTCATTATCCATGAAGTTGGTCGAGAGACTCCCTTCCACTATCTTGGAGCTTGCATGCCCTAAAAGAAATTTCTTCGCACATGATGATAAATTCATGTCATTGGCTTTCAATCGGGTGATTTCACGGATGTTCGACTTCACTTCCTTCATTCACATTCCATGAATTGTGGTTCTAGAACCTTGAGAACCATTGTTGTTATTGGTGGTTTCTCTCGCGCTTGTTAACATTTTACATCATTGACTCGTAATCAAGTGATTTTCTAGCATGTTTGATGTCAACACATCTATTCACATGTTATAATATGCACTTTGATCGGGTCATGTTGGAGCGCAAGACCCTGGGCTCAGATTACAAAAGTCGAGGTTGTAAGGAAATGCGACATGTTCATGTTGATATACACGTCTCTTTCATATGGATGGCTATGACCACACCATGACTTGGCATATGTGATCCTTCTGATTATTGGATGGTTGTGACCATACCTTGGCTTTGATATGATCCCCTTTATCGGATGGCTGCGTCCATGCCTGGATCCATTTACATGATCATTCTCTGGATGGTTGTATCCATAGCATGATTCATGTATGGTTTGACAGAGTTTTTAGTAAAGTATATGTATATGTACTTGCTTGGAAGTTATCTGACGACAAACTCTCGTTCCCCACACTGTGTTATAAAGAATTTCACCCCTGACTCTAGTTCGGCCTTCACACTTTAGAGGGCATCTATTACACAACATTTTGTCACTATCCCTATAGTTCCTTGATCTCGGAGGACCTCTAAAATGAACCATACATGCTTTCGCATCATGAAGAAACTCCCGTTGTGTCCCTCTTCATGAGAATAACAATTCCCTTTTGCATCAATTCCAAAAAATCTTCCTTTTATCCCGGTTTACAAGACCGATGGTACTAACCTGTGTCCTCCTCATGCTAATATGTAGGGTTTAAAATTTTCCCTAGCACTGAAGCTTTGTAACGGAAGTCGGGCAAATGGTTAGGCTGGATGGAGATGAGGAGGTCGGATTGGGCTCCTTTCCCCTACTAGGATGGAACTACCTCAAGAGATAAGACCGTCACCCATGATAAGAGGAACCATCTCCCATCCATTCAAGCTATATAAACTCCACTTTTCCCAAGCACAAGCTAGTGTGTGTGCGCTAGTGCTAATTAAGTTTTGTTTTGAGTAATGTGCAAGTTATACATACTTTGTAGCTCTCTAATTTGTGTTTAAGGGAGAATTGTGAGTTGGTTTGGTGTGAATCCTAAAGGGAAGATTCTTGCGACTATTATTATTGAGGCCATCCATGGAATTCTAGCACAAGTGTGTGGGAACCTGGATTTGTCAGAGGAGATAAACAACGTCAAGACGCCAATTGTAATCCCTTATTGATTTAATAAAGATGCAACTATCGATTGATTTCCTACATAAGACGTCATTTCACATGTTTATGGCTTAATGTTTCTTAACTCGTTAAGTAGGTTGAATATAATTTGTATATTATCGCGGTTGTTGTTTGTTGTTGTCTACTTGTTTCAAGTATTCGCAAAAAGAAACGGACGATAGCTAGAGCAAGGAAACATGGGCATCATTGAAAGGATGGCGTACTAAGAGGTAGGCCTTATTAATTGGTTATAACCTAAGGAAATATTCCATAGAATTTCTTGTTTGTGGCTAGGCTAGAACCACTCTCGGTCTAGAGGAATTATTTATGTCCACACTTAGAATTTTACCTACACCACAAGATGTAAGTTACCTGTTTGATTTGAGCTTTATCAGATCAATTATTTCAATAATCCAATATGCATGGCTTGTATTTCTCACCCAATGTTATTTACTTGACATGGTTGATATAACATTCAATTCTAGGCCAGTTTTATTTTAAGTCAGAGATTTTATTGATTAGAAGATGTTCATATTTTGATTGGTTTACTTGGAGCTTGATTTAAAAAAGTATTGTAAATTCGATATGGATGTTATTTCTTTAGGGTGAGCTCTTTACACGAGTAAGGTCATGTGAGTCCTATAACATAGGTATACAACAAACATATCTTTGGCCTTTATTGTGTATATGTTATTCTTTATATCATTGATGGATGGTTATTTATGGAGGTAAAACAGAGGGTGGGAAGGTACTACCAATTCTCTTGACAAAACAAAATCAAATGGAGTGGTAGAATTGTGTTTTAAAGGGTGATCCAGAAATGAGTACTTGAAACGTAGAACTTGGGAATAGCAAGCTATCTAATATGGATCTAGAGACACAACACGCTGTGGTAAAAAAATGACGGTATTGACAAGTATTCCCTACATATAGGCTCTAACTGTTAGACCACCGCCAAAATTTAAGTTACATGTAATGGAAATAATGACTCTAGCTTTATTTGTATGAATAAGAAATTTGGCTGTTGTTCTATTTGTTTCCTGTAAATGATTTTGACTTTCAAACTCCAACTACTTTGTTTTTAAACTAATTAAAGTTTTGATGACAAACACATAGTTTTCAAATCTCTTTTCTAAATCTATTTTCTTGAGCAAACTTGTCCTTTTACTTTAGGTACTATAGATTGCTATTGTGTGACATATGATATGATATAATTGCATGGATAAATAGGTAGAAGTGTTGTACAATGTAGTTTTTTATAAATATAAAGAAACAAAATTTCGAAATACAAAGTATATTAATTAAGAACATCTTTTAGACTTCTTAGCTAAGTTATGATTATATTTCAGTAGCGGATTTTGTGTACGTTGATATTGTGTTCTCTCTTTGGTTTTTGTTAGGTAACAATGGTTAATAAGGAATGTGTTCTTGACTAGCATACACACATCTTATTCTACTATCAACATGTATCTCCATGGTTTTCATGCATGGCAACAAAAACACACATGTTAGTTCGATCTACAACCTCTTTGTTGGATGAATTTAATACTAGTGATGATTTTGACTCTTTATCATATAACGAATGTCACAAATTAAATTCAAATAAACAGAAGCAACTCAAGGATGAAGGTGTAGCTATTGCTTTCTGTCCAAGTAATTTTTTTTACTTGTTGGTTGTTGTCATGTTTTGAGCGAAGACTTGTGAAATTCCAAATTGCATGTTGGTCTATGTGAAGGGGATATATATATATATATATATATATATATATATATATATATATATATATATATATATATATATATATATTATCATATGTCATTCATGGTTTCCGAAGATCTGTGTTACATTTGCAAAAAGATTTAGATATCATTCCGATATCTAAACAGCAAACAACAACAACATTGAGATTTTTCTTTTGCTAGACCTATAACATATTGCATCTCTCTTCATCAATTCTCTTCTTCCATATGCTATCCACTTATGACATTTCCTTTGCAATATTTTGTGCATTTGTTATTTATAGGTTATAAATGTATTGAGAGTTTCACTTCTAATTGAGTATTCAACTCAACATATTGATTATCTTATGCATAACTATTTTTCCCTGCACCCACTTTTCATAACTTTGATAACCATTAGGAAGAGACTTGTAGCTTCAATGTTTCTTTGCTTCTTTAGTAAAATATTGAGAAGACTTTAATTTATTCAAAGTTGTAGAATTTACAATTTATGAAGTTTCAAAGTCTAATTCTTTAAAGGGTGCTAGTTGAATGGAAGAACATATTCTTTACAAGCACGAGGTTGGTGGCTTGGTTCCATCGTGACCTGACATCCATATGGAATGATGATGATCAATTTTTGCTGACGGAGGCTATTTTTACCATCACCAATGAGCATTTGTGAAAATTTTCGACCCTCACCAAAATATGAAATGGCGACAGTCAACGAACGCCACCATATATACGCATCAATAGTGACTACCCTCAAAGGTCCGTAACTATGGTGATGGTGATTGTCCGTCATTATAGTCATTATTCGTGACAGACCTTGAATATCACCACAACACCTATACTTCTGGGACCACGGATTTTGGTGACGGTCAATGAACATCACCATATATATGCACCAATAGTGACAACCATGAAAGAGCCATCACAATAAGTCATTGCTCATAGGAAATGGTGACGGTCACTATTAGTCATTATAATCAATATTCGTGACGGACCTTGAATGTCACCATAACACCTACGCTTTTGGCAATGCCACCTTTGGTGACATTCATTTTTCGATGACTGAGGCTATGGTCTGTCACCATTTCTCGTATAAAATGGTGACGATCGTTATCCGTCATTATAAATCATTATTAGTGACGAAATTTGAATGTCACTACAACACTTATACTTTTGGCGACGCCACCTTTGGTAACGTTCGGCTTTTGGTGATGGAGGCTATGGTCCGTCACCATTGTTCATATGAAATCGAGACCGTCGTTATCTGTCATTATAAATCATTATTGGTGACAGACTTTGAATGTCACCACAACACCTATACTTTTGGCGACGCCACTTTTGTTGAAGTTTACTTTTTGGTGAAGAAGGCTCTTTTGACCATCATGAATGAGATTATGGTGAGATTTTTCGACGCTCATCAATGTCCTATTTTCTTGTAGTGTATGGACTCTCGGTGTCGAACAAGCAAGAAGTTTCCAACTGGTGGGATTGAGGAAGGAGGTCCTTTAGAGACCCAAAATTTAGTGAAAGATTGATGTGTTAGTCCCTCGAGGGAGCATCAACCTAGAATCTTCGATTTGGTTTGGCGTGATGATTACAATTAATTATGGTTGCAGTTGACTATGATTGGGTGGACAACCCTTGCTCAAGGTTCAATTTCTTTGCGTACTCTAAGATAAGAAACTGTGTCTTTTGTCTAATAAATGATCAATGATGCTAATGTGATTGTGGATAATGGTTTGAATGTAGGGAATACATTGTGCTGGTGAACACTCTCTTATGCATTATATTATTTGCATTTTATGTGATGTATTAAATGATTGCATATATGTATGTATCTGTGTGGAATATATGCAAAAATGTGTTAGAAAATTGAAGAGAAAAAATATGTGAATAATTAATAAACGACAAGCATAAAATTGTTATTAAATAAAATCATATGAATCACATGATAACTAAGGATAAGTCATAATACAACATCGAGTGATGAAATCTTGGGTTAAGAGTGGTCTTTTTGACCCTTTATTAATAGAAGATTGGTCTATATTCACTCATGAGTCATTCATAGTCATGTTACAAATCGTGGTATTGCTGAGTGAGCAAGAATTTAACGTCCAAGAGAGTTTTTCCCTGGTATCAGTTTAACCAACAACTTTACCCAAATGTCATTCAACCTTGCATTTTCAACATGATTTTTAAAGGATGGTTGAGGAACCTAATGGCTTTGCATATCGGTAAGTAGCTTTTTTAGGTCGAGCATAAGGTCTGGCACTGTGAGCATGTGGCACCCGAGGTTAGATCCTCTCTAAATTCTATGTGCAATTCTGTGGTTTGTAATCCATGCATGAGCACCTACCCCTCCCATTGAGAAATTTCCTCCTCATGGAATGGTTAGACTCGTAGGCAAACAACTCGCTAGAGAACCAATCACTCAAGCACGAGACTGATGATGTCATAAATCACCCTAAGAATGATCAAAAGCAAAGGTTTACAAACTATTTACCCCATTCCCCCAATGTGATTGAAAGGGTCGGGTTAGGTTAGAGAGTGGTAAGCATTTTTGTTCAATACTTGGACTAGATGGTCTTCATCACGAGCAAGTGAGGAATTTTTTTTACGTGATTATAGAAAGTTGAGTTAATTGGATTGTGCTCACTGATTTATTACTAATGTTATGTCAAGATATGTGAGTTGAGGTAAGAAATAGTAGTAGAGACATTATCAACCCTTGAGATCTAGAAGAGAATACCAATGGAGTAGATGGTAGTAGATCCTAAAAGATGTCTAGGTAGGGTAGTGACGACACTGTGTGAGGGGGTGAATATTTAAGTAGTCCCAACAAAAGGGTTAGAACATAGGGACCTCATTTAAGCCACCCATCTAGTTCTTCCATCGTAAGACGTCATCACTCTCACAACTACCATCACTTACCGAGCAAGGAGAGGTAGCTTATGCTTAAGGAATTCAAAAAGGTAAAGCCACCCACTTTCGATGGGAATGTGAAGGAATCTAAGGATGTAGAGGCATGTTTGCTAGAGATTAATAAATTCTTCAAGATACACATCTATTCAAATAATATGAAATCTAGAGTAGCCTCTTATAATTTAAAGGGAATAGATGATATTTGGTGGGAGGACCTGAAGAATACAAGAGCCATTACCTAAGACGAGCTGGAATGGGATGAGCTTGATAAGATTTTTAGGGAGCAATAAATGTCTCAACGGTACTATGACAATAAGGCAAGGGAATTTTATGAACACACACTGGGACAGATGACTAAGAAGGAGTATGTCACAAATTTTTTGGGGCTATTGAGATATGTCCATATCCTAAGGAGGAAAAGGTCAAAATGAATAGGTTAATTACTGGGTTGCCTATGGTATTCAGAGATAATATTGAATTATTGGAACACTAGACATTGAAGGAGGCTATTAAGAAGCTAGAGCAATGCTATGAGAAATCTAGGCATGGGTGTGAGACTCTGAATGACTCAATAGCCAAGATCACTCTGAGGAGAAATGTGAGTTGGCCCACAAAGAACTCAAAGGGAAAATAGAGGAAATGCCCATCTTAGACAAGTGAGTCTCAATAGAAGGACAACATTTTTGTTAAAGGGGATGTACAACAATTAGCATCAGTGAAACCCATGATTGAAAGATAGGAACCACTTAAGTGTTGGACCTATGGCGGGAACCACAAGAGAATGGTTTTTCCTTATCATTAGAATGTTTGGAATGAGAATCTACAATGCCCAAGAGGTGAGCATTGTGTGCGAAGTAGCACACAATATTCCTAATATATATGTAGCATTGGATAACCACCAAGTAGATTACAAGGCATCCATCATTTAGATGGAACGTAAGCTCCAAGAGAAATTTGTTTCTATTTTGGTTGATCTAGGTTTTAATTATATCTATGTCAACCCAAAGCTTTTAGAAAAGTGTAAATTGGACAAGGAACTACACCAAGAGACATCATTGGTTTCAGTTGGAAACACTGAGAAGGACGAAGATAGAGTAATGGGTGAAGTCATGCGTATTGGAACTCAATGGCATGATCATTATATCTCACATGATTGGAACTCAATGGAATGATCACTATATCTCACATGAATGTTTCACCATTGGATGGGTATAAAATGTTACTTGGAATGGACTCGATGTACCCGTGCTATACCATGGTGGATTGCTATGAGAAAGAAATAGATTGGATGAGCAAGGAACAAGAGAATATTCAAAGGAAAGAAAAATCCCATATTAGTGAGGATCAACACTATCAAACAATCCAAACATAGTTGTAGGAAGAGATTTACTCCTTTAGCAATACAAGTTTCCAAAGATGGGGAGAGGAAGGAGCAAAAAGGATAGGGAAGTTGAGATGCTCAGAGGGTATCTAGTCTTGGGGTAATAAACAAATGTATTTGTAGTAGAGATTTGTCAATTACCCCTTCTCAGAGATATATACTTCTCTATAGAGGTGACATTTAGAGCAACACCAACATTTCAGACCCCATATATAATGAGGACTCCTGAGTTGGTTGAGCGAAAACTACAATTGAAAGAAATGTTGGACAAGGGGTACACATGGCCAAGTGTGTCTTCTTGGGGTGCACTAGTGTGACTTTGATCTAATAAGTTGTCACTACAATATTTTTGGTTTCTATCATAACTAATGATTGCGCAACAATAATTTGAATTTTTTGGATACATTAGCATCTCTTCCAAATGATCCTCTTATTTTCATCATATTAGGTATAAAGCAATCAACACATTTCCAAAAATTCTACTGGAGGGAAAGAGCATTAATGATACCTCTCTAACAGAACCAAATTACCAAATTGACTGTAATTCTCAGATAACTTTTGTTTCATATAAATTCATGAACAATGTGAAAGTGTTATTCTTGAAGCACCTATCATCTTGAAATTTAATCAATAGTTATCAAAGTTATGTCTCATACTAAGTAGATATAGATATAACCAAAATACAGTGATGATGAAGAAATAAGTAATAATAATTGTTAAATAAATTTATTATATATGTTGTATTATACTATTCATATTATATTTAATATATTGTATTTCATATTAAAGTAATTAATATGATATTAAGTTATAATCTGATTTACTATTTCTATATAATAGTATTTACTATTTTTATTTTTAATTTGATATTTGTAATATTGTGTAAGACATAAAGATATTTTCTCACATTTTCAGTTTACAACTAACAATAAATCTAAAGTTCAAATCTATCTAAACCAATATGTTTCTTACAATTTAAATGCAAAGCAAGAACTATCTTAAAGAGTGAGAAATTCTTCAATCCTTCTAAACTAATATGTTGCCTGTAATTTGAATGCAAAGTAAGGAATGGTCCTCTTAGGTGTAATTCCACTGTAACAAGAGATAGATAGAAATATGCACTCTCAATGCACCGAATATATACAACCCACAATGTTTACAAGAAACAACTGAATTATATTAACTAATAGTTTAGAGTTAAACTAATAGTTTAGAGTCATTGTGAACTTGTGAAGTATCTATGCAATTTTGTAAGGGAAGGGACTAAACATTTATTACTTTATGCTACTTTGCCAAGAGAAATGGAAGTCTAAGCATATCATCCACAAAAAAAGTTCAAAAGCTCCATAATGTAAATAAAAATGAGGTTAAAGGCATTATGGTACCATTTTCTATGTGTTTGAATTTTGAGTAAAGTGAAATGGATAAACTCTTAACAAGAGAACTCTAGATTATATAAATAAGTTAATGAATATTTATCAGTATTATGTCCCCCTATATTATTTCTCATTCATATATTATAATGATATTTAAATTCAAAATCATCAATCAAACAGTACTACAAAAACGAAGATATAAACTAGACATTGAACCCAAATTACTGCAATCATGAACAACTTTTGTACAAGCAACTGAAAAGCTACGAACATGAAATTGTGATAGTGAGGTTGTCGATGGTGTGTGAATTATAAATTTTATTATTATTATATTTCCACTCTTATTTCAGCACTTACATTAAATTAAAATTAAATTATTATAATAATTTTATTATAACATTAGCATTACTTATCCAAATTAATTTCCCATCTAAACTTAAAAATTAGATTTTAATTAACATGTTCAATTTGTAATAGTTGAACTATAGCATAATAATTTAATTGTAACGGTAGCATTAGTTATTCAAATTAATCTCCACACTTACATTGGAATTAGATTTTAATTAACATGTTGAATTGGTAATAATTGAACTATAGTATAAGCACACAATAGAGTAGTATCTTAAATTATAATGTTTACAATGGAGTAGTCTCTTAAATTAGAATGTTTAAATATATTTCAGCTCACACAATAACATTTAATCTTTAAAAATGTAAAAAAAAATTAAATATATCATTTAGTTATGTTGAATATTGGTCGAGTAATAAATTCCATGAAATTCCGCTATGGCCTAAGCTTGGTACTATAATTAGGAAATTGATAAATTGGTAGAGTTGTTCATGGTATGCTGTGAGATCAAAGATTGAATAATACAAGTGATGAAACAAAGCTCTATAAGATGAGGATAGTTATAGATTTTCATGCCTTGATTTTATGAAAATAGTGTAACCAACTTGGTATTGCAAAGTGATTGGAGTCATTTCAAGATCTCAAACAAAACAAAATTATCTTGGAGCATGCAAGATAGCATCTTAATAACAATTCATAACCCAAATGATGGTATTTATTACACCAACACAATCATAAAGAATAGTTTTCAATAACACAAATTCATGACTTCAACTGAAGCATATACACAGTTGATTCAACCATGAAAATAACATAAAATATATCTAATGAGCATGTGATGCGATTTCTATCTCTTTTGGAAGTTGAGTTGTCGTCCAAAGAAAACATCAAATCAAAGGCAAAGTGGATACACACAAGAACTAGTGCTACAATTCCCAAAAAGTAGTGTCTCATGGCAAAATATGATTTTATGAATGTGGACGCCTTCACATTCCCATGTGTTGTCACCATCTAAGTTTTTACATCATCCAAATGTGAAGGAATCAAACCATAGAGTGTCCAACAAATAGGGGTTCCTAGTAGTACCATCTCGACCATATAGCCATTTTCTGTATTCAATAGACAACCTATTAGGAGCCCTCAATCCAAGGGGATTGACAACTACAGTCAACATTGCAATTCAAATAAATGCTACAGGGAAATATGGATGAAGATAATAATACTTGAGAAAATGCCGTACAGGTAGAGGAATAATGAAACTACATAAGAGATTCAATAAAGAATAAAAAGTTGATGGAATTATTGCACCAATAAGGTAATTTGGAGTCACAACTACTGTGAGCATTCCAAAATATGTAAAGTATAGAAAAGTGAAAAATATGATGAAGTAGAACTAAAAGAAATTGGAAGTTGTCCACTAGAAAGAAATCATAGACTAGACTAAAATGGCATATATTACACACTACATAAGAACATAAGGCACCTTAATTTCAACCTACAATGATTACAAGGATGGTAACGTCATGAATTAATAACACCAAGGAAAAGTACAAAAAAATACATTGATCCCATATTCAGTACATCTTGTTGTTTATATTGAAAAGAATTAAGACAACATTGAGCAGTTGAGGCAAAAGAAAAGTTTAGAGAACACGGAATTTACTAGGCTTACGAAGAACAACAGATAAAGTTTTCATGAGAACAACTATTAATTTAACTTGGAAGAGATATGACAACCTGAATTCTCAATATGCTAAGTGACTCTATGGACTTCAAACATGTAATAGACAATAAACTAATCAATAATAAAGAAAACAAAATGTCAAATCGACAATAAACTGATCAATAATAAAGAAAACAAAATGTAAAATTGAGGTGGCTTCTAGTTTGGCAGAAGAAAGTCCAAATTCTTTGTTCCAAGGTCCTAAGACAGGGTCCCAAAGAGTAGGGCAACCACTGTAGTGAAGAAAAACCGCCCAACATTATAGTGTGGATTCCTCCAATATGACCAATGTTGCTTCCAAAGATGGTCCATGCACATAATGTTGAAGGACTATGCATACTGAGTTGGAAAATTTAGATGTTGCTATCCAGGAGAAGGGGTGCTTAGCTCTTTAATAAGAGCTTAGATTCCATATTAAAAACAACAACAATCAAATAAGTTTTAAATAGTGGTGCAATACATTTATTTTGAGGACAAGATAGGGTAACTAAATTATCCATGCAGAATGAAAACCTCTTTCTCAAACAAGTTCCTACAATTATATCACATAGACAAGTTCCTACAATTATATCACATAGTCATAGAGCGCTGATTGTCTGTATGTTTTAGCAAAATCTACACAAGTCTTTCCTCAATAGCCATGGAACTCACTTCCACTACCCATGTTGCTAGATTGTATCCTTCTATAATCTGTGGAACTAGTGGAACAACCTAATCAAACAAACAAGAATTAGACAAGATCATTATTCTTTGGCATCCATTGATAAAGGAAAGAACAATCGATTACTAATATGTTCTAAGACATCGAACAACAAATAAACGATACCTCAAAATACTAAATGACTTTATGAGAAGGACAACCCATAGGACCTGCATAAATGACTTGGCCACCCCTTTTAAGGAGTAACAACTGCCGTTCAGCCAACCAATAAAACTGAAAATTTTGGAATTATTGGTTTCTAACTCTGCCTTATTTTATCTCTTTACACCCTTTCCTTTCTTAACCAAAGAAACATTAAAAACAAAGGCCTTTTGTTTGCAACCCATAGATTAACAATGAAATTATTTGAATTAACCTCATCAAAATCTTCAAAGATATCAATGATGTGTCAGTGGAAGGTACAATCAACAGTTCTACCTGTATTGACTGTGTTGCTAACAATCAGCATAACTATCATTGCGACATGGGAATATAGTCCTGAAGTTCGATCATCCATTGCTATGGTACATCTCTTCCTTTGCGTTGTATGGACTGTGTTGCTAACAATACGCATAACTATCATTGCGACATGGGAATATAGTCCTGAAGTTCGATCATCCATTGCTATGGTACATCTCTTCTCTTCCTTTGCTTTGTAGAAAGACCTGTCACTCCAGGAAGCCCTACAATAACATTTCTTAGAGGAGTGAGCTCTACAAGCTCCAAGACTCTTGCCACAAACATCTGCATTTATTGTAACAACAAAAATCTCTGGGATAAGTTTATTGAATAGTCTCATTAATAAGAGAGATTTTCACTCTCAAGAACTGCATCCGAATGGGAGAAATTTAGACCAACAGTTCTAATTTTCTCATCAACCTCGCAAGGAAGGGGGAGCCATGTGTAATACACAAGTGATTCAAAGACTGTGAGTATGGAGAGTGGATATCAATTCGTTCGTAGTACCTCGAGATGCTAGAAAATGTTATTAGATCCAATATTAAAATGAGATGATTTCCAAGCTTGCGCTAATTGGCCATTCTAAATCTCTATAGAAATATAATTATCTAGTGCCACGACATGATAACCTTGACTTAACTTTATATATATAAACTAACCCGCCGTAGCCAGAGGGATTAATCCTCCTCTATATGAAACAAGAGAAATCTGAGACTTTGGAGAAGGAAACTTTAAGAGGGTTTCTCCCAAATAGACATACAAAGAAAAACCTGAGTTAAAAATTAAATTACATCCATTAAAGGAATTCACAAATGTACATATATCAGATACGCGTTTTGATCATTCAATATATGGAAATATCTTCGGAATAATTATAAGGTATGAAAGGCGTATATACCTTTCCCAAACACCAACTTACAATTGTCAAATAAACCATATCTACGCCTATACCATGAGGATCCGCATTAAATGTTGATTGGATATGGTGAAAATACAATAATGATATTTCACATTAAGTTTTATATTGTGAATCGTTTGCAAATATATATATATATATGACCAATGCCAACGAACGATTAGTTTATTGCCATATAGTTTAAATTAAATAGAAAAAAATACAAACTGTTTATCGGTATGTGACTTTTAATAGATCCAAGGTTAATATGAGATTGATTTCTAAGCTTGTGTTAATTGGCCATGGTTAATCTTTTGACAATATCTTCATTTTCTTAATAAAGTTGACATACATTGTAGAGATGAAGGAAAATAATGGGCAATTACTAATGACTTTTTAGATTAAATACATATTACAGTAAATTAAGATTTATTTTATTATAAAATAGAATAATGATTATGTAACTATATTTAAATTCAATTAATAAACACATAAACTTACAATATCACAATATGTTTAACCACTGATATCAAGTTTTCCATACTAGTAAATAGGCTTTGTTATAGTATCATGGGCCAATATCATTGGTAATCAATACAACATTGCCAAAAACCATGTCTCATTTCATACTCAAAATATTTTATAAATATTTTATTTGAAGTAGATTTTAGAACATTTTAAAATTAAATTTAAAATAAAAAATATAATAGTGAGGAAATGTTTTTTTCACAACCATTTTTCTTGTTAATTTTAATAGAAACATGAATTTTAGAAATTGAGTTTAAATTGTTTGATCTGCATAATTTGAGTGATCATTCAAAAATATATTTTGAACAACAAAAAGTATTGAAATTGTATTGCCACATTTTTGTGAATTCTAGTGAAAAAATTTATTTCATAGACTACACCTATGAACTTCTCTATTACATGATATAAATAGTAAGTTTAAATTAAGATCCAATTCACCATATAAATTAGAATAATAATTTTGTAACCATATTTAAATTTCATTAATAAACAAAAAAAACTTAATACTTACAATATAACAATATTTTTAGGCATGGATATTTACCACCACATTACCATAGATATTAGTAGCCATACCATACTATGGGCCAAACATAACCAAAAACCATGTCTGATTTCACAATTGAAATAATACTTACAATTAAAAATAATTTTTACCATGGATATTTAGATGACTTTACCATGGATATTATTAAACATAAGATAACATTGTCAAAGACTATGGCTCATCAATACCACATGCTCAAAATCCATCTCTAATTTCAGAATCAAAATATTTTATAAAATAAAAATAAAAAATAAAGTTATTAATTAAAATAAAATTAAAGTAAAAACACTAAAATTACTAATTAAACCATCATAGATCCATTCTAAGTAGGTGTAAACCATTCTTCTTTTTGCACTAAAAAAAATTGCACCTTGAAAGGTTTGATCCCTCTAACCTTATAGATGGCGAGTTAACATAGATCTAGAGTGATTTGAAAGGGGGATGTGGACCATTCCATCTATCCCACCAAATGAACTAAAAATAATCCACATATTAAATCTATATAAACAAGAATGCAAAGGACCATTTCAAGGGTATTAATGCAAAGTACATGTTACTCTTGTGTGGTTGATGAGAGAGGATCATTCTACAAGAGTATGAACTAAAAATAATCCATTTGGAGGGTGTTAATCCAAAGTGCTTATTACCATTGTGTGGTTGAGCAGGAGAATCACTCTACAATACAACCCAGTATGATGTGCAACTATGTCTGTCATCAAAAGTTGAAATTTTTCCCATGTGTGCCAAAATAATTTTTTTAAATAATCTAAAATTAAAAAAAAAATAACTATACAAAATATTTAAATATATAATTTTTTAAATGTAAAAAAATAACTATACAAAACATTTAAATAATGTTGGGTCATATTTTTTTTGCTAATTCTAGTATTGCAGGAAATGTCACTTTTAGTTATTGGAAATTTTCTAATGTTAGTATTTCTAATGGAAATGTAACTTTTAGTAATTGGAAATTTTCTAATGTTAGTATTTCTAATGGAAATGTAACTTTTACTTGTTAGTATATATTTTTTTTCTAATGCTAGTATTGCTAATGGAAATGTCACTTTTACTTATTAGAAATTTTCTAATGTTAGTATTGCTAATGGAAATATAAATTTTACTTGTTAGTGTTGCTAATGTTGAATTATTTTTTTTGTTTAGGTTTAGGGTTTAGGAGGGTGAGATTTGGTTTTATGGCCAAGGGGCTATTTTGGGAGGAAAACAACATGTGGTTTCCCTTAAAACCACCCAAAAAAACTACCATTGAGGAACCAAAACTCCCCCACCCATGTGAGACCTAAAAATACTTGTTAGGGTTGGAGATAGGATTAACTTACACCCTTTAGCTACCAAACTAGTACAATCACTAATTTATGTTTCAAACATGCCCATTTCTTACCTTTTTACCTTGTTAGCTTTGCAGGACAAGGCCAAGAGATCAATGTGATGTTTTAGGATATGGATAGGTAAACAGTTGTGGATGAAGTTAATAGTGTAGTGCTTATACTAATAAATTCTGGATAGATAAAGGAAAACAATTGTAGATGAAATTAATAGTGGAGTGGTTATACTAATAAATTCCTTTATCACTATCACCATGAAATCTTAGACCAACCCCATGATCATGTTTATGAATTCCTAATATAACTATCATGAGAGCCCTTGTTCCATTAAAGCTCTAGGAAAATTCGAATGAAATTATTACATTCAGTCCTTGGAATTTTTGGATAAATTGAAGGAATCCTAATTGCATGAATATGTGGGTCACTTGTGGGTCAAATTTATTGATAGCTAATATTCCATTGTGCTTTGGAGATGCCATAAGCACATGAATTTACATATATAGAATGTATTTTGCAATTTACCTTGTTATGAAATGTATTTTATCTTTTCTTAATAGTATTATGAAATTACTATAATTTTTAATTATTTTCCTTACTTACATCTTTCAAATTATTCCTATGCTGGTAATGAATTCCTCCATTAAAGGTCCTGAGAAATTACATTAAACAGTTACATTGAAGCCTTATATAATTTTTAAAAAATGAGAGTCATTTTAAAGGAATATGTCCATGGCTAGTCTGCCAAATTTAATAATATCAAATCCTTGAAGCTTTTATTAGTCTATCCAACCACCAAATTTCACTTGCTTCATAGAAAAATTGGTATGCTTGTATGTAGAACTTTGAGGCTATAATCTAATCATGGGGATAGGACCCCTTCAGATTACTCCGCCTTCTACTCATCCTTCTTTTACTTTTAATTTTTAATTTATCTTTTGTAATGAAATCTTGATATGGATAGAATTGAGGGAAATTAATACAATGGAACAACAAAGAAATCTATTTGATGAGTGCATGAAATTTTGTGGTAAACCATGAACATGATTATATTGGAACTCGCCACTTTTAGTAATTGATTTGTTTTCATGTCTCAAACATGATTTATTTTTCCTGCAATTTACTTTCTTGCAAATGTGCTTTATAAGTGTGGTGTGATTTGTGAAACCATGTGCACTACACTTTGAAAGTTCAAACAAAAATTTATTGAAAATTCAAGTGCTTGCATAGTCAATTATTCATTAAGATAATTAAAAGTAATTGAAATGTCAATCAACAAGAGTAAAGTACATAAAGAGTTTCATGCTCTTGATAAAAATGGAATCTCATTCCTTCATAAATGAGAGAATCAAACTAAAACCATGCAATCCCTGAAATGTGAAATCACAAAGAGCTTCATTCCCTCCATCAAAATCCAGTCCCATACCTTCATAAATAACAGATTCAAATGGAAAGTTTGCAATCCCCCAAATAGTGAAATCCTAAAATTCAATAAATTTGTTGGATTTTGAGTTAGATTAAAAATTCTAGTTTCTCCATATGAGACCCAATGAGGTTGGAACCACTCAAGCACCTTGAAACAATAAATTAGAATGTAATGGTGAAAATGAAAGATATAGGAAATGCCACTTTTACTTGCCATCCCTAAGGTTGCATTATTGTTTTTGTTTAGTTTTAGGGTTTGGGGGGGGTCTGTTTTATGATCAACTAAAAAAATACCATTAACGGGCCCAAACTACTCTACCCATGTTAGATTTAAGGAGGCCTTTAAGACTCAAATTAGAATATTAGCATTAACCTTATATACCAAACTAGTATAATCACTGATTTATGGTCCAAACATGCCCATTTTTAAAATTATGATTGTATCTTGTTAAAGAAGAAGAGAATTATATCTCAATCAATGTGAAGTTTGAGGATATGGGATAAGTAAAGGGTAAAAGTCATATATTGATTTAATAGTATAGTGGCTATACTAATAAATTCATTTTTAACTATAAGTATGAACTGTCGGACCATTAGGATGACCATACTAATTAATTCGTCCCATTAACTATCACTATTAATTGTAAGACTAAGGCCATTCTTCCATTAAGAGTTTCTAAAAATTCAAGTGAAATTATTGCATTGGAGCCTTCAATTTTTTGGAAGAAAGAAAGCCATCTTACTTGCATGAATATATCCTAATTGTATTATAAAATTCCTTTTTATTTTAATTATTTTTTGCCTTATCCTTGCAAATTATTATTATGCTCTTCAAATTATTGCAAGCCGTTCTGTAGCTATTGGAAATAATACATTTTGGATGGTCAACGCTGAAGTGGGAATGGAAAATTTAACATACAAGATATTCTGGTGAGGCTCATTGGTCCTAGAACGATGCTGCTCGTAAGATCATTTTGGGAAAAAGCTAGATTGAAGAAGATGGGAAAAAGGATGATGCTCTCAAAGATGTACATTAAGGAAGCTCAAGAAGCAAAAGTATGGTAAGAGTATCAACCTTAATAGTAGTGAATGTCTAAATAAATTTTTAGGGAAAAAGATAACTCAAAAGGACAACAATGTTCTCATTAAAACTAATGAGAAGAAGCCAATCAAACCATCTGCAGTCAAGGATTTTACCTTCTGGTTGTGGAAGATATTCACCCTAGTGTTGCACATGAGAGTTATAAATATTTAGCACAGAAATCTCTCCCACCACCAGGTTCTTCTAGATATTATACCTTTGGTTATCCCCCAAATGAGAGTTATAAATATTTAACACAAAAATCTCTCCCACCACGAGGTTCAGCTTCTCGATATTATACCTTTTGGTTATCCCCCAAATGTCCCTTCAGAAAGCAAGGATCACTACAAATTATCTCCTGCCTCTAAGTCCCATAGTAATGGAGTTAAGTGAAGTGGTCAAAAGTTTTCCAAATTTAATAATCATTGAAGTGCTAAAGAAAACGTCAAAATTCAAGGAAACCTCTAGGTTAATTGTGTGAAACAAGAAGATGGTGCTAGAAACAAAGAAGATGGTTCTACAAACAGAGAGAAGAAAAACATGTTGTCTTTTTTAAATAATAAAAACATCTAGTCTTACAAGATATAAAACCATCAACCTTTGAAAAAATCATCTCATCTTTATTTCTCCACATTGAAAGAAGCTCTAATGAGGTGGCCCATATGATCAATAAAGAAACCAACCCTAGGACAATCTATAATCAAGGTTCAAGGGTTATGTTCTCAAAATAATACAACTCCAACCAATAAAGTAGCTTCATATGTGAATGTGGAAACACCCTTATATGAAGCCACTTTATTGGTTCCAATTGGGCAACACCCTTATAGCAAGCCACAACTTTATTGGTTCCAATTGTATTATGTTGAGAACATAACCCTTGAACCTTGACTGTAGAATGTCCTGGGTTGGCTTCTTTCTTGACCATATGGGCCACCTGTGTTCTCTGCACCTTGAAATGTTGCAACCTGCTTTGTATCTATGTCGACAAGAATGAATGTTGAAAAAGATAGCATGATTGCTTCAAGGGTTGGATGTTTTCATTCTTTGTTTCTAAAAGACAGCATGTTTTTCTTCTCTCTGTTTCCAAAACCATCTTCTTTGTTTCTAGCACCATCTTCTTTGTTCAAGTAGACCTGAGGTTTCCTTGAAATTTGGCATTTTTTTTAGCACTTCAATGATTTTTAAAATTAGAATGCTGTTGACTGCTGCCCTTAACACCACCCGTATGGGTCTCAGGGGAAGCGGATAATTGGTACTGCTCCTTCCTCACTGAGGGAACAATTCTACCATTACTAGAGGTATAATATGCAGAATCTGAAACTGGTGGCGTGAGAAATTTATGTGGAAAAGATTTATAACTCTAGGAGTCTCAGCAACCAGGAGGAAAATCCCTGACCACAGAGGGTTTGATTGGCTTCTTAAGCTTAGGAATGTGGTAGCTTTCCTCTGAAGCATTGTTGTCCCTTTCAAATATCCCTAGAATTATGGTCTCTAGAAATTTTTTTTTAGAGTTTCACTATGAAGAGGGTTGACACTCTTACTAGACTTCTGCTTCTTGAGATTACGTAAATTTACATTTTTCAGGGGATCGTCCATGTTCAGGTCTTCTTCAATCATGCATTTGCCCATAATGGTCTTAGCAATGGCATCATAGTGGGGGCAATCACCCCATTCCCACTTCAGGGTTGGCCAACGAGAATGTATTATTTCCAACAATTCGTCTTGTCCATATAAGAAAATGATCCATAGATTGGCAAATGTTTAAAAAAGATAGGTGCAGAAATCAGTAACACCGTAAAAACCGTGCAATAAGATTAATACCAGCATAGGAATAATTTGCAACTACATTAAGAAAAGATCAACTACGTTTCACAACAAAATAAATTCAGAAAGTTCAATGGATGTTTATGGCAATCTCCACAGGCAGAAGGTACCACTGCATTTGGTGTAATAGCTATAGTACATATAGGCCAAGATAATATTTCTTATGGAAGCAATAATCATTATCATCCATCCTAGGGTTTCTCTAAATAAAGGACGCACACAAATTGAATGGAAAAGACCGGTTTCTTTTATAATATCACGTGTATAATATCAACAAACTGGGTGTCGATAATGCATTCAATGAATGAAATCAATGACAGAGGTCCATGGTCATAATGTGGAGAAACGTCAATTCAACGAAAATTAAGAATATTGTTTATGCAGATGGCAGTTATGATGCAATGTGGTAATGCATTTTAATTGTTGCTCAATAGCGGTGACAAAACTTAGGATTTTATAGATCTATATTTTTTTTATGAATCTAAAAGAAATGTTTATACTGAATTAGGGAATAATTTATGCCACTCGAATGCAGTGATAGAAAACGTTAGAATTCTAATGATATGATCTAAAAAAATTGGTCGGTTCAATTGAAAATATTAGAATTTGGATTTAAGGATTTGTTTTTTAAATATTAGGATTTGGATTTAAAGAAAATGATCTTATTGGAATTCTGCACTCTAACCTTTTTGATGTTATCATCTAGATTGAAAGTATATTCTAGTGATCTCTACTCTATCCAAAAATGAAATTAAAAGTGATAACTTCCTTATATTTTTAAATAAAATGTTTAAATTTTTTAAATTAATTTTTTACCAAATCATCCTTGAAAATTTAAGTTATGTATTCAAAAAAATGAAATTAAAAATTTAGTGTGAAATATAGCTATAAGACAGATATCTTTTTTACATTTTGAAACATTTGCATGTTAGAAAGTGGAAGAATGGATTGCAATGTGGAGGAATAATACAAGGTTTCTTGGCCTAGCATTTCAAATTCTCATTAAAAACTCACTGTCCCTGTTACTCATCATGATAGTTCTCAGATTTTGATTAAAAGTGCAAGTTATTCATCACCAAGTATGATAATTAGATAATTAGTCAAAACTAAAGCTGAAACTAAATTTATAAAATATGTATTGAATTTTTAGATTTATGGCTATTCACATCTTGAAACTTATGTTAAAATTAAAATTATTTAACAACTGCATTAAATCTAGTGAATGGCCAATGGTGTGTGTATAAATTCATTTGTTGTGGTAATAAGCCAAGCTAGGTAATGGGCTCAAATACAAGCCTACAAGGGTTTCTGAGTTTATGTTGAAACTTTCTGTATTCACAAAGTTATGTTGTGAATCTTTATCATATATTTTGTTGTAATTGAATAATAAGAGTGTCTAGGATTAATATGAGATTGATGTCCAAGTTTGTGCTAATTGCCCATTCATAATATTTTGACAATACTGTGCCATAAATAGGGGGAAAATAGAGAGCTACACACATTGTTATGTAATAAAGATTTTATGCTATTTAAGACTCATATAGAGAATATAAAATTTAAGACTCATATAGAGAATATAAAATTTTCTTTAAAAAAATTATCTCTCATTTACTTTGAAAATTTCTATTGAACACTGAGAATTCTTTAAAAGGTTATAAATAATTAAATCTACTCAAACATTAATCCATACCAATAAGCATGGTTGTCCCTCCTTTCATCTCTAACCATAGGAGCCTCCCAAGACTGCTTATGGGTCTCTCTTTATATTGGATTAGGGCTCCTTCAGCTCAGTAATAAGACCTGATGTTAGGGCATTAGGCACCTCTAAGACAACGACCATACATCCTTAGGGAATGCCTAGATCTCCCTTTTGAATAGTGGCTAGGATTCCTCCATCAACTATGTATAGAACCCTTCCTGGAGTGCGTCTAGGGCTTCTCCCTATTGATCTCTCTACCCACCAAACCCACATGAGTTGAGAGATATATTAGGAGAACTGTGTGTGAAAAATGACTTGAAGATGTATTTTGTTTATAAGGAAAGGTTGAAAATAAGTTGGGGTAATTTGGTTTTTGGCCTACCTTGAAAAATTGTCAAGTAACACAAATATTTCATATATCCATGAATACATGTGAGAAATTGTTGATCTTTAGATCAATCCTACACCTCGCAATGAAAAATATCAACTTCCACCAATAAAAAGACCCACATGGATTTTGGCACTAATTTCCAATTTTAAGAGTTAAGCAATCTACCAATGTTTATGGCCAACCCCACCTGTATGATGTATAACGTGATTTTTAGAGGAGTCAATATTGGTTCAAGTGTAATGTCCCTCTCTCAATGATCACACCAAGGGAAGAAAATATATAAAAAATACACCGGTGGAATTTTGATGATAAAAGAGAGATGAAGCTCACTCTTTCTCATGATAAAAGAGAGATGAAGCTCACTCTTTGGGCATGCACAATCATTTTCTCATAAAAATTTAGAGATCTCTGGTGTCTTTTGAGTGCTAAGGGTGAAACCCTTGAATGAATTAATTTCTGTAGTGAAACAAAGCCACCCTGGTTGATTAGAAAAAAAAGGCCACTTAGATATTTCACTGGTATTTATTGCTAAAGATTCATCTCATTGCTAGGTCATGGGTACCACCACATACCATGGGACTTTTGGAGGTCATACTTTCCATTTGCAGTTCATATAGGAAAAAGGGGACTAATTCACTCATTGCGAGACTTTGGGATCACTTGAGGAGGTCGTACTAGTTATTGTGAGTAAGTTGAAGGTATTTGTTGTGGGTAGTTTCATCGAGATTTTAGCTGACCTATCTAGTGCCAATTGTTTCTTAGAAGTTCAAGCCATCATTTGCCACACCATGGCATCAAAAAGGAGGGTCAAACTAGACATCAAATATGCTCCAATATAGTAATTCACAAGATGTTCTTTCCTTAGGTTAGATACTTCTTTCAACCATATGCCCATTAATCCATTTACCAATCACATTAGACATTATATAATAGTAACTCACGAAAGAACATAAACGATAGATGTAGAAGACAAGCCAAGACAAAAAGGCACAAGAATATGTCTCACACGAGGGAAAAACCCCAAGATGTTGAAAACCCTTGATAAAATCTTCTTATTATTATCATCAAATGTTCAACAAAGAAAGAGAGACATTACAATGATATAAAATAACTTTCCAATATGAATATTAGGCATCACTATTCTTAAATCCATTCAATCTTGTAATCTGAGAAGTCTAGTCATGCAGGAAAAATCATATTGTTGTTGCGATCGTTATGGTTAGGGAAAAGACAATCCATTTCTTTCAAAGGTGACTCATTCCTCCTTTCTATTGCAACCTTCCTTATTTCACATGATGCTCCCTTTCACTTGCTTAAGGAGCTCGTTTATGACCACATTAAGGTCATGGTTGATATGATCGTTGTGGTTTTGGATTAGGGCTTTTGAAGCATGCTTCTCGAGCCCTTGAATATCTGCAAATAGTGCAACCTTTTTTTTCTTACAAGGATTCCACTATTTTTAGTAGTCCTATCATGTTTTTAAGTTTCCATGTCATCCTCAACAAGCACCTAAATACTATCATATAAGGTGAGTAACTTTCGGTTGTATTTTAGCTTCGTGGGTAACTCATTCAAGGTTTGTGGTCAAGATGTGAGAATATCTTCTAGCTGCGGAAAAACTATAGGGAAAAGTCACATACAAAACAAGTCACAACTTATATATAATATTGTCCTTAACCATAGTGAAACACTTCTTCCAAACTCTGACGTGTTATGACAAAGCCCTAACCAAAAGAGTGCCAACCATAACCAGAATTTTTCCTTCATTATATTCTCTGCCACATAGACATCTTTTTCTTTTGATTGATGTGTCCCAAATGAGAGAATTCTCCCATATATATATAATTCAGTGGAGTTGAGTGGGCTTGACTTTTGATCTTCTTAAGCTGACATATAGTTGAGACTGACCTAAATAATTTACATGAGAGAAACATAAATTCAAAATTCCACTTCTACTTATCCAAATTTGATGATCTTTATATCGATTTTGATCCTCTCGAAAAGAGGAATTTAATGCCACAATTATATTCCCCAAAGGATATGTTCAAAGTGGAATTTTGCCATATCTTCCATTCTTAACAAAAATAGCGATCAATATTTTGTTCTAGCATTTTGGGCTGAATTTACAATAGTATACTAAAAAGTGTCATTTCAATGTCTCGAAATTAGGATATATAAATGTGAGATATATACTCTACATCTTTAGGTTATATCCTTTTCAAATATGAGTTTTCTTAGGCTACAGGTTAATTTTTTGAGCTTCCAACTTTGAAGAAATTCTTGAATGGACTTTGTAAATACTCGAATGAAGCGACCAAGGTGGTGGTAGCATAAATTGTGTTATTTTAGAGATTCTACTTCAATATTTTCACAAATACAATGTCCTCAATAAATACTTATATGTATAAATACTTATGTTTAGGATTATATATGTGCTGGAGCAGTTTATGTTTTACTATAATCCTCATGTTGACAAGATTTAGTTGACTTTTTTAATAAATTCCTCATAGAATATGAAAAAGGAAATGATTGTCAAAATGTTGAAAGAATTACATTTCTCTTGATTTCTTTTTTATTGTTCATGACAAGATAATCATGTTGCAAGAATGAGTTATCCTACATTATGTTTCAATTTGTGGATCTTTTTCATCCCATTTTTTTACAAGGATGTAGATTTGATTTTCATGTTGATGGTTTTTGCATGTTACCTAGCCCAAAATGTTGGTAATGGAGTGGATCTTGATAAGTAGTCATAGACACACACTCTCTCAGAGGTTAATGTTACAATACCACTTCCACCTAGCATCAGAAAATGTTGAATGGTGTGTGACCTAAAGAAGAGTTATTTAACGACATGTTTGAAAGAGTAACCTCATGTCTTAGTTGTAAGTCATTTATTTTTGTTTCTTAGCTGTAAGTTATCTGCTTGATTTTGAGCTTTATGAGATCAATACTTTCAATAATCAAATATGCATGGCTTGTATTACTAACCCAATGTTAGTTACTTGACATGGTTGATATAACGTTCAATTCTAGGCCACTTTTATTTTCAGTCAAAAACTTTATTGATTAAAAGGATGTTCATATTTTGATTGGTTTACTTGGAGCTTGATTTAATATTTTTTTGTAAATTCCACTTGGATATTATTCTTTTAGGGTGAGTAATTTCCACAAGTAAGGTCAAATGAGTCCTAGAAAATAGGTATACAATAAGAGAATCTTTGGCCTTTGTGGTGTATCGATTATTCTTTATTGCATGTTGGTTTATGTGAAGGGGATATATATCTATATATATATATATATATATATATATATATATATATATATATATATATATATATATACATATCTAGAACTTTTTAACCATATGTCATTCATGGTTTCCAGAGATCCGTGTTACATTTTCATAGAGGTTTAGATATCATTGAGATATCTAAACACCAAACAAAAACAACATTGAGATTTTTCTTTCACTAAACCTATAACATATTACATCTGTCTTCATCAATGATTTTCTTCCATATGCTATCCACTTATGACATTTGCTTTGCAATATTTGGTGCATTTGTTATTTATAGGTTATAAATGTCTTCATAGTTTCATTTCTAATTGAGTATTCAACGAAACATATTGATTCTCTTATACATGACTATTTTTCTCTTCACCTACTTTTCATAACTTCAATAACCATTAGGTAGGGACCTGCAACTTTCATGTTACTTTTCTTGTTTAGTAAAATCTTGGTGAAACTTTAATTTATTGAAAGTTGTAGAATTTATAATCTATGAAGTTTCAAAGTAAAATTCTTTAAAGGGTGCTAGCTCAATGGAAGAGCACCTGATTTACAAGTAGGAGGTTGGTGGTTCAATTCCATCGTGCCCTAACATCTATATAGAGTAAAGACAATAAATTTTTCATCACGGAGGCTATTTTGACCATCACCAATGAGCATTGGTGAAATTTTTCAACCCTCACCAAAATATGAAGTGGTGAGAGTCAACCAATGCCACCATATATACGCATCAATAGTGATGACCCTCAAAGGTCTGTAACCATACATTGTTGTTGTTGATATGAAATTTTGATGGTCGTTGTCCATCATTATAGTCATTTTTCATGACAGACCTTGAATGTCACCCCAACACCTATACCTCTTACAACGCGGCTTTTAGTGACTATCAACGAATGTCACCATATATATGCACCAATAGTGATATCCATGAAAGATCCATCACAATAAATTATAGTTCATATAAAATGGTGACGATCACTATCCGTCATTATAATCAGTATTCGTGACGGACCTTGAATGTCACCATAAAACCTAAACATTTGGCGATGCCACCTTTGGTGATGTTCAGCTTTTGGTGACCGAGGCTATGGTTCATCACCATTGCTTATATGAAATGGTGACGGTCACTATCCGTCATTATAAATCATTATTGGTGACAGACGTTCAATGTAACTACAACACTTATACTTTTGGCGATGCCACCTTTGGTGAGGTTCAGTTTTTGGTGATAGAGGCTATGGTCTGTCACCATTGTTCACATGAAATAGTTACATTCACTCTCTGTCATTATAAATCATTATTGGTGACGATGAAAGATCCATCACAATAAATTATAGTTCATATAAAATGGTGACGATCACTATCCGTCATTATAATCAGTATTCGTGACGGACCTTGAATGTCACCATAAAACCTAAAAATTTGGCGATGCCACCTTTGGTGATGTTCAGCTTTTGGTGGCCGAGGCTATGGTTCATCACCATTGCTTATATGAAATGGTGACGGTCACTATCCGTCATTATAAATCATTATTGGTGATGGACGTTCAATGTAACTACAACACTTATACTTTTGGCGATGCCACCTTTGGTGAGGTTCAGTTTTTGGTGATAGAGGCTATGGTCTGTCACCATTGTTCATATGAAATGGTTACATTCACTCTCTGTCATTATAAATCATTATTGGTGACGAAATTTGAATGTCACCACAACACCTATACTTTTGGTGACGCCACTTTTGGTGACGTTGAGTTTTTGGTGACGAAGGCTCTTTTGACCATCACCAATAAGCTTATGGTGACATTTTTCACCCCTCATCAATGTCCTTTTTTCTTGTAGCATATGGACTCCCGGTGTCGACCAAGCAAGAAGTTTCCAACTGGTGGGATTGAGGAAGGAGGTCCTTTGCAGCCCCAAAATTTAGCAAAAAATTGGTGTGTTAGTCCCTCGAGGGAGAATCCCTGTAGACTCTCTCATTTGGATTGGGGGTGATGATTACAAGTAATTGTGGTTGCAGTTGACTACGATTGGGTGGAGATCCCTTGTTCAAGGTTTAGTTTCCTTGCTTACTCTAAGATAAGAAACTATGTATTATGTTTAATGTATGATGAATGATGCTAATGTTATTGTGGATAGTGGTTTGAATGTAGGGACTACATTTTTCTGGTGAATAGTTGCTTATGCATTATATTACTTGCATGTTATGTGATGTATTGGATGGTTGAATTTACATATGTATCTGTGTGGAATATATGAAAGAAAGTGTTAGAAAATTGAAGAGAGAAAATATGTGAATAACTACTAAATGACATGCATAAAATTGTTATTAAATAAGAGCATATGAATCACATGATAGATAAGGAACCCTTTAATAGTCGTGTTTGTGACCCTTTATTACTAGAATATTATGATGAGAGAGACATTCTGCATAGTAGGGTCTATATTCACTCATGAGTCATTCGTTCTCACGTTACAAATTGTGACGTTGCTTATTGAGCAAGAATTTAACGTCCAAGGGAGTTTTTCCCTTGTATCAATTTAGCTAGTAACTTTACCCAAATGTCCTTCAACCTTGCATTTCCAGCAGGCTTTTTAAGCGATGGTTGAGGAACCTAATGGCTTTGCGTATCGGAAAATAGCTTCTTAGAGGCCCGACATAAGGTCTAGCATTGTCAGCGTTTGGCACCCAAGGATAGTTCCTCTCTAAATTCTACATGAAAGTCTGTGGTTGGTAATTCACGCATGAGTGCCTACCCCTCCCATTGGGGCATTTCCTCCTCTTGGAATGGGCATACTCGTAGGTGAGAAACTCGCTAGAGAAAAAATCACTCAAGATCGTAAGTGATAATGTTAATCACCCTTAGAATGTTGAGGGCCCCGAAATCGGGTCAACAACAAGGGGGATACCCACCCGTTCCGGAACCTAGTTGGCGGCTTCTTGCCCATTTGGTGTAGCGGGTCCGACTAGGGATAATGGGACCAGATTCCCAATCTAAAGGATGTGTGTGTGTGTAGATTTTGATGATGCTAATTTAGAGGTAGTTTTTAAGCTAATTTAATTCTAAACTCTAAACTGACTCTATACTACTGTAATCTAACAAAAACAGCACATCTAATCGATACTAACCTCGGGTAGAATTCTTTCATTATGTGATCTAAAAAGATTTCATACAATAACTGGTAATAAAGATCATTCAGCTATCATAAGAATATAAATCAATTAAGATAAACCATTTTGCATAAGAAGTTAGGCAAAACAGTTGTGAACAACATATCGCATAACAGTTTATTCATATGTCAAGCACAAACAAATGACTCCACCGTACAAAAGTGCCAAATGGTAACCCACATATTCATACATTAACATATAAACAACTCAGCTGTATATCACTCTAAGAATATGAGCAGAAATTAATCAAGAGATAAAAGTAACATTTATGACTGATTTCACTCACAAACTTCAAGCAATAACGATTTATCTCTACTTACTTCTAACATCTACTAAGAGTACAGAAGTGAAACATCAGTAGTAGACATTAAAATGCAAACATAAATAAATCTCGATCCATCCATTCATCAAAAACCCCCTCCGAGGGTCCAAAAGTGCATGTTCTGAGGACAAGTTTTTTGACAAATTTCCGGACCCTTCTCCAAATGCCATGAGAAGGGTTAAATACTACTAACTAACTAATCTTAATTACACAAATTTAGGAAACGGCTTCAAATGACTGCCCTTTTACTAAAACAAATTTATTTCTAAAAATTGAATCTAATTTCTAACCGTTTCTGTATCTTCTCCTTAGTGCTGTAAGCAATGCAAGGTTCGCCTGAAAAGAGTCGGCTGGTTGTATTTTTCTTTTGCTCGTGTGATAAAAGTAGAAATAATAAAAGATGGCACCTCTTTCTGACAAACTACAAGATATTTTTGAAAATATTCCTCTCGCTGGGTGTATTTGCTGTGTGTATACTTAGTATAACCCAGATTTCTTTCAAACTGATTGTGCTATTGCTATTTCGGTTTCCGGCCGTGTGAATGACTCAATGAGTTAGGGATTTCGTCGCCTGAACAATCTTCCGTTCTTTTTTCCAGGCTTTTCTGGAGCGTCTTCTCTCTTTAGCGTTTTTCTTTTTGCTTTACCCAGTCTGAGCTTAAGGATCTTTTGCAAACATGCTGCTTTTGTGCGCCTTTGACTCTGAGTCTTGGATAGTCTATTTTCATCAGTGTCTGTTGATTGATACTCTGGAATCCGGCGGCCCTGCTACATGCGGCATCCATCTGCGAAGGCATCTCCTCTCTGTTCTTCTAGTATTGATGCTTTCCCCTTTTCCTTAGATGTTTCCTGCATATAGATTTATATTAGTTGCTGCCTTGCAGTTTACGCAAAGGAAAAGAGAAATGACGAAAAGATTGACATGAAAGCTTTAAGTTCTAATGAATGCATAATCATGACACTCATAATGACTTGACTCTTCGAAAAACGCAACACGATCATCCTTGGATACTCAGGCATGCAATCATTAATTTCCCTTAAGGTGCGCGCTCAATTTTGGGTTTACAGATCATGCCGAAGAAACTTTGCGATGAGTGGTTTCTGCGATTCGCATCGCAGCAATTAATAGTCTCATTCATCGCAGATCGCAAATCGCAAGATCGCAGGTCGTAATATCGCAGATCGCAATATCGCATTTTTCATTTGATCACTATGCGCTGCTTATGCGACGTTGCGATATGCGACGTCGCATATCGGCCATCGGTGATTCCTTTTTGTTTTCTTTTAAGGGCGCTTTCAAAATATGCGATGCGGTGAATTTCGCTCACTTCTTTGCAGCTTATTTATGCGCATAGGAAAACGCTTCACTCTCTCTTTGCGATGCAATATAGCTTTTAGGGATTTAAATACAAAAATTTTGATAAAAATATTTTTGGGATTTTTTGTTAAGGGTCCCCCTTTGCTTGATGTTAGTGATAATATCAAACAAAGAGGGGGGGTGTTGGTGACCACAACAATGGCGATTCACTGTGAAGAACCAGTTATCTCTGCTTTTCTATTGACATTTCCACTTCCGAAACAAAAAAAAAATTCATATGTCTAAATTTTGTTATGGACAGATAGAGTAGATTACCCCTTATCCTATCAATGATACTTTGTCTCAACCTTTATTTTATTCCAATTGTCTGCTTCCTTAGGCTTAGTTCTTGCATTCATACCAAACATTACTCGGTCCTTTTTAAAGATAAAATAAAGTCTTCTCTGCGTACTCGCTTTAAAATATGCTCATTTGTCGTAGGTAGAGCCTCTGCTGCCCGCAAGCATCCATAGCCTCGACAGGGTTACCATGTTATCCAGCAATGATCCTTTTTCCTGCTTGAGGTTATTTACAACATTTCAGAGAAAAATCCTTTTTGACACTTTTTCCTTTTTTATTCTCTAAAGAACAATGTCTTGGTTTGGTGGCCAAATTATGACACAGTCATTCACTTGATTTACACTTTTGCTGAACAAGCTGGCTCATGATGAGACCCCTTGTCTTTTGATTGCAACAATCTTTGAGTCGTTGCCCTGTTTTGATAGACAGTATTGGCAAAGTCAGCAAGTTATAATATCTGTGATCATGATAAGCCGGCTCGTGATGAGACCTCTTATTCTTTGAGATATAGTGTTTTCTCAAATTGTTCCTCTGAATGCTGTGGTTTCCTTTAGCAAGGAGGAAGTCATTGTTTTTCCTTAAGAAAGCTCTGGACGACAATAATAGAGTTTGAAAACAACAGCTTTACAGAGAATATTTATTTTATTATTGATGATACCTTTCATTATGCTGACATAAAACAATTTTTTACCAAAGGTTGTTTTCATCAAAGTTTTTTGAGAGGTTGAAACTAATATCATATTCAGGTTAAAGTTAACTCTATTTGTCAATAATAAAAATCAGATTTTTCGAAAAGTTTTGCTATTTGTACAAGTGAAATCAAAATCTGATAGAGAGTTGGTGTGCTCTTTCATGAATCCTTTTCAATGATCATTTACAACCGGTTTTATTTATAAGAAAGAGAAAAACAAAATAAAAGAAACTAAAACTATCCTACAAAAATAGAAGAATGATCTTCTATGGAAAATACATTTTAAGAATCTGTCCATTCACAGGCAAAGAATCTCTTCTACCTGCCAAATCCTGCAACACAAACTTCGATGGGCCTATGACTTCTACAATCTGAAAAGGACCAAGTCACAGCTTTTGAAATTTCGTATGTTTGCCCTTTTCTTCATGAGCCTTATCCCATTTCAAAACTAAATCTCCCATCTGAAAGTTCTTTCTGGTTATGATGTTTGAGTCAAAAGAGAATTTTATTAGCGCTTGGTGATGAGCATGGGTTTTCTTAGCTTGTTCTCTTCGTTCTTCTAGTTTGATTATCTCCATTTGTCTCAATTGTAAGGAGGAAGTAGATACCTCATCGATGTGTTGTACTAAAGGCAAAGAGGGAATGACTAAGTGAGTTGGAAGAACCACTTCTTTCCCATAAACTAAATTAAAGGGAGAAGTGCCGATTGAAGCTTTCTTCGTAATTCTATCTGCCCATAAAGCATTTACCAGCGCTTTGTGCCAATTCTTTTGGTTTTGGTCGACTCTTCTTTTAATAATCCTGATTAGGTTTTTGTTTGTTGATTCAGCCAACCCATTACCTTGCGGATAGTAATTGGCAGAATATTTCAGTTTGAATCCTATTTTAAGTGCAAACTTAGTCATTGCATTTTCAGAAAAGTATGATGCATTATCAAACATTAAGGCCGTTGGCAATCCAAACCTAGTGATGATAAATTGATCTATGAATTCAATAATGTTTTCAGAATTAACTGTCTTGAGAGGAACTGCTTCTACCCATTTAGTAAAATAATCTGTTGCCGTGAGGATATACCTATGCTGCTTAGAAGAGTGAGGAACGATCTCACCTATTATGTCCAAGCCCCATTGGCTGAATGGTTGCTCGATGTTAACCGGCTATAGTGGCATGGACGATTTCCTTTGTTTCCCTGCAGCAGTCTGGCAGATTTGGCATTTCCTTACGTAATTGTATGAGTCTTTGAACAGCGTGGGCCAATAATATCCTGCACGTAATATCTTATGCACAGTAGCTTCTCCAGCATAGTGTCCACCTGCTGGTCCATCGTGGAGTTCCTGCAAAACCTTTTCGGCTTTAGTTTTCTCAAGACACCTAAGAAGTACAGAATCGTAATTCCTTTTAAACAGAACATCATTTATGAGCTGATATTGTTTAGCTTTCAATCTCAGAGCTCTTTTCTTGGTGTGATCCAGATGTGATGGAGCATACCCGTTCTTAAGAAAATAAATGGTGTTCGCATATAATGATTTTGCGTCGTTTAGGCTTACCTCATATGTATGTACCTCTTCAGATGAGTTCTCAGGAATTTGCGATGCTCCAGCTAACATCTTGCAGAAGCCTTGACCTCTTACGATGTTTGTTGGCTTGATCTCAAGATCGTATTCTTGTAAAGTGGTAATCCAATTTGCTCTCTTTTCGCCCACATCCTTCTGTACTAACAGGTTTCTTACCGCTGGAAACGGTACTACGACTTTGGTGTGGGCCTTAAGTAAGAAAGGTCTGAAATATTTGATCGCTTTGAAAACAGCATATGCCTATTTCTCCATGTCTGAATAATTGATTTCAGCACCTTGTAAGTTCGAGCTAAAGAATGCGATTGGAGCTTCCGCCTTCTCTTGATTTGTTTGAGTTAAAATCGCGACATAAGATTTCTCTGAGGCAAAAGTGTATAAGATAAAAGATTCTGAAAAATTTGGGGTAGCTAAAGATGGAGCGTTGATGATAGCTTGTTTGATCAAGTTGAATGCTTCATGCTCATCTTGACCCCATTTAAAATTTGAATTATTTTTTATCATATTTTGTAAAGGAGAAATAATACGTGAAAAATCTGGGACAAACCTTTTTACAAAATTGATTTGTCCGAGGAAAGATTGCATGGCCTTTTTGTTATGGGGCATGGATATTTCAGAAATTTCTTTGATTCTGTCAGGTTCAATGTGAATACCAGATTTCTACACTATGAATCCAAGCAATTTGCCTTCACTTAATGCGAAAAACGATTTCTTTGGGTTAAGTGAAATCCCATACCTTAAGCATCTTTGAAAGATTTGTTTCAAATCTTTGAGATGGTCGCTTCGCTTCTTGGAGTACATTGTTATATCATCTAGGTAAATCACTACCGATTTATTGACTAAACCTTTAAACGCGATGTCCATGGCTCTCTGAAAGGTAGCGTCGGCATTGATCAGACCAAATGGCATCTTCCGATATGCGTATGTGCCCCATTTGGTTCGGAATGTGGTTTTTAACTGATCATCGGGATGTAAAAGCACTTGATTGTATCCTGAAAATCCATCAAGGAAAGACATTAATTCTGAGCCCGCTACTGCCTGTAATATTTTCTCCATAGGTGGGAGGGGAAAATTATCTTTCTGACAGGCTTTGTTGAGATTCCAGAAATCAATACAGATCCTGATATCTCCGTTTTTCTTTCTAACGGGCACCCTATTGGATACCCATTTGGAGTGTCTGACGGGGAAAATTATTCTGGCTCTCAACAATTTATTTAGCTCAGTCTTTATCTGATTTTCTAACTTGGGGTGGATTTTTCTAAGCTTCTGCTGGACAGGTTTTTCATTGTCAATCATAGGGATAGTGTGTTGAATGATAGAAGTGTTGTATGTCTTCAGCTCATCGTAATTCCATGCAAAAACGTTTTTGTATTGTCTCAGAAGACGGATATATGCTGATTTTTCTTGAGGGGCTAGGCTGTGGCCTAGATTAACGTTTTGCGGCTTCTGATCGGTTCCTAGGTTCACTAATTCATAGTTCAGAGTTGAACTGTAGAGTTTGGAATTGGCAGACCTTTTAAACCGACTTTTCAAATCATATAAATCTTCTAACTTAACCACCGATTTAGGTATAGCATTATCAATGCTATTTTGCTGAATTTGGTGATCATGATGGTCTTCCTCAATTATTTGATTTGAGTAGGAGCCTTCAGAAGTGAGGAAATTTACAATATCTGGATCGTCATTGAATACTCTCCAGTTGGTGATGTTGTCAGGGATGGATGGTCTAAAGATTAATTCTATTGAAAACCTATCTGGACTGAAATCTTTGAAGGGAATAAGTCTAGAGGCTACGTTACCTAACAGGTCTGCGCTCGCATTTTGGAGTCTTGCGATTGACGAAATATTGAATGCTATGAAATGTGAAGTTAGATCTTGAACTAAAGATTGATAGTGCTTTAAATGACTTGACAGGCAATGTATGGTGTTACGTACCTGCTTGACGACAATTTCAGAATCTCCAAAGACTTGAAGATACTTAACATTCAACCTGATTGCTTTGTATAGGCCTTGCACCAAGGCTTCGTACTCCACTATATTGTTTGTGCAATCGAACTCAAGTCTGCATGTAAGCATGATCTTGTTTCCGTCTGGGCTAATCAGAACGCATCTTGCTCCTGCTCCCTCGTTAGATTTAGAGCCATAAAAATATAATTTCCAAAATAAAGATGTATTTACAGAGTTATCTAAAAAATTAAAACACTTTGAATCATCAGTTTGGGAAAAATTTTCCACTTGGGACAAAACTGAATTTTCTAAGGTGAGGTGTGAGCATTGAAATTGCCGAGGAAAGAATCTACCGAGTAATTGCCTATGATACTGCTATTGTATGCTATTGCTTCGTTCTCTCCTTCCAATTCTGTCACTATGTACTTTTGGTGCAACTCTCGTTCAACCTTTATTTGATTCTGTTTACCGTTGTAGGGTAACCACATGTGCGACTACTCGGTTGAGAAATATCCGTGGAGTTTTTCGGACCAATCCCTGCTAAGAATTAAACCATAAAATTCAGGGATATCAGCTACTAGAATGTCGATAACCTGGCATACTTTTGGGTTAGACGACAATCTTATGGTCACCTCGTTAAGTTCACCAATCACTTCGACTTGAGATCGATCAAGTTGAACTATGCGCACTGCGGATTTTTGTGGCTGAACATTCAATTTAGCACATATTGATCTGTGTAGAATATTCTTTGAAGCACCAGAATCAACAAAGCAATTGTGCACATTTTTATTGAAAATTTCATAAGTGAGAAGAAAAGGAGGAGTATGGGATCTGGACCTTCCTCCAATCAAGGCAATGTCATTCGGATCAATCTTATTGATCATGTTGGTTGGAGGTCTTCCCATGTTGTGTGAAGCTACAGCTGTAGGTAAAGATGTAGTAGGCACGGCATGTAATTATTTCATCATTATTTTCTGTTGACATTTCAATTTGCTCAATTCGTAAAGAGTGATATTAGCCCTAGTCTTTTTCATGTCATCGATAATGTTATACTCCATTTCATCCGACACTATCAGTGTTCTTGATGGAGGTGCTTGATCATATTGGACTGGGCTAAATTAGGTCGCTCTAACAGTTGTTTTCTTTGATGCGACCTTATCTTTTGTTGCAGGGGTTGCGCCCTTCTGTTTAGGGGTAGTTTGGGGAGGATCAAGTTGATTTTTGATTCGTGTGCTAACTGGAAATGCTTCTTGATCCTCTTCTTGTGGGAGGATGAAATCCCACATTCCTTGTAGTTCCAAAACTTCTTCATCATCGGTCTGCCCTTCAGTGGTATTCTCTTCTTCTTCTTCTTCTTCTTCAGATTCGACGTTTGAGACAACATTGGGTGGTTTCACCTCCATGGGAGGATTTCTTTTAAAAGTTCTCTAGGGCTTTTTTGAAGAAGTTTCTGCTACTTGTTTTCTTATGTCAATCATCTCATTGGACATGGCCTTTAACACCTTTTGTAATCCTTCCATATCGAAAGGATCTTTCGTTTGCTTCTTCTTGGTGTCTTCTTTGAAAGAGATTTTCTTAGATTTGCGTTCTTCTATTGCAGATCTCTTTTCTAGGGCAACTACGCGTTTTTCTACTGCTAATGCCTCAGTTAAGTTTTCAACTAAGGTCGTTTTGTTTGCCCTATCTACGAAGATAGCCAAGTTTGATGGTAAGGCCGTGATGTACCATTCACATCTTACTTCCTCGCTGGGTTGAGAAGCAGCGGGAATTTTGTTGAGGATCTTATTGAACCGTAAATTAAAATCTTTAATGGGTTCTCTAGCCTCAGCTTTAAGATTAGATAGGTCATTGATCAATGTCGTTGTTGATCTGTCATTGCCAAACTTGGTGAGGAATTGACTTTGAAAAGTGTCCCAACTTGTGATGGACCCAGAAGGTAACGAAAAGTACCATGACCCGGCTGTTCCTTGCATTGTATAAGGAAAAAGCCGGACGACAGCATCCTCGTTGGTAACTCCGTTGAGATTAACAGAAAGCATGAAATTATTGATATGCTCTTCAGCTAGCATTCCTGTTTCAGGATTGAACTCAGGTAGCGATTTCTCAGGATGGGCCGGTATTGGGCTCAGGGGTGGAGGCATTAAAACCGCCCCAGGATTGTTCCATGGAGACTGGGCCATCGTTGAGCCGCTAGTTAATGAGAGTGCAGAAGACGGTCCCTGATGCTGAGAAGATGAAGGTATTATGATCTTTGATGATTGAAGAGGAAGTGTTGTGGAAGATGGATGAGTGATTTGGGATGAGGATGTGGGTGGTTGACTTCACGGTGAGGGTGTTGAAATGGACGAAGTAGATGAAAGAGTCTCACGGTCAGACTCTGGTGGTGTTTTCCTTGCTCTTTTCCTAGTAGGGAGAGGGAGTTGACTTGGTTGAATACCAAATTTCTCACTCTTCAATCTGGTAAGGGGATGAGCATGATTGTACTGTGAAGTCACGCTGCTGTGAGATTTATCAGACTTCTGAGAAAAAATAGAGAATCCCTGGAGTTTACAAATCAAAGTTTGAATTTCCGAGGGTTCAATGATAAGTTGGTCTGATATATTAGGGTAGGTAGCAGCGGTGGATACTCGAGCGACTTCTAACTCCGGGTTTAACCGTACTGGAGAAGTCGGGGGAGTTGATGAGGGTGATTTTCTCTCAGAATGGCGTTTAGATTTTGACTTAGTTGCCATTCATAGTTCGTGCCCTACTTCTAGTGCCAAATATGTTGAAGGCCCCGAAATTGGGTCAACAACAAGGGGGATACCCACCCGGTCCGGAACCTGGTTGGCGGATCCTTGCCCGTTTGGTGTAGCGGGTCCGACTAGGGATAATGGGACCAGCTTCCCAATCTAAAGGATGTGTGTGTGTGTAGATTTTAATGATGCTAATTTAGAGGTAATTTTTAAGCTAATTTAATTCTAAACTCTAAACTGACTCTATACTACTGTAATCTAACAAAAATAGCACATCTAATCTATACTAACCCGGGGTAGAATTCTTTCATTATGCGATCTAAAAAGATTTCATACAATAATTGGTAATAAAGATCATTCAGCTATCATAAGAATATAAATCAATTAAGATAAACCATTCTGCATAAGAAGTTAGGCAAAACAGTTGTGAACAGCATATCGCATAACCGTTTATTCATATGTCAAGCACAAGCAAATGACTCCACCGTACAAAAGTGCCAAATGGTAACCCACATATTCATACATTAACATATAAACAACTCAGCTGTATATCACTCTAAGAATATGAGCAGAAATTAATCAAGAGATAAAAGTACCATTTATGACTGATTTCACTCACAAACTTCAAGCAATAACGATTTATCTCTACTTACTTCTAACATCTACTAAGAGTACAAAAGTGCAACATCAGTATTAGACATTAAAATCCAAACATAAATAAATCTCGATCCATCCATTCATCAAAAACCCCCTCCGAGGGTGCAAAAGTGCATGTTCTAAGGACAAGTTTTTTGACAAATTTCTGGACCCTTCTCCAAATGCCATGAGAAGGGTTAAATACTACTAACTAACTAATCTTAATTACACAAATTTAGGAAACGGCTTCAAATGACCGCCCTTTTACTAAAACAAGTTTATTTCTAAAAATTGAATCTAATTTCTAACTGTTTCTGTATCTTCTCCTTAGTGCTGTAAGCAATGCAAGGTTCGCCTGGAAAGAGTCGGCTGGTTGTCTTTTTCTTTTGCTCGAGCAATAAAAGTAGAAATAACAAAATCTGGCACCTCTTTCTGACAAACTAGAAGATATTTTTGAAAATCTTCCTCTGGCTGGGTGTATTTGCTGTGTGTATACTTAGTATAACCCAGATTTCTTTCAAACTGATTGTGCTGTTGCTATTTCCGTTTCCGGCCGTGTGAATGACTCAATGAGTTAGGGATTTCGTCACCTGAACAATCTTCCGTTCTTTGTTCCAGGCTTTTCTGGAGCGTCCTCCCTCTTTAGCGTTTTTCTTTTTGCTTTACCCAGTCTGAGCTTCAGGATCTTTTGCAAACATGCTGCTTTTGTGCGCCTTTGACTCTGAGTCTTGGATAGTCTATTTTCATCAGTGTCTGTTGAGTGATACTCTGGAATCCGTGGCCCTGCTGCATGCGGCATCCATCTGCGAAGGCATCTCCTCTTTGTTCTTCTAGTATTGGCACTTTCCACTTTTCCTTAGATGTTTCGTGCATATAGATTTATATTAGTTGCTGCCTTGCAGTTTACGCAAAGGAAAAGAGAAATGACGAAAAGATTGACATGAAAGCTTTAAGTTCTAATGAATGCATAATCACGACACTCATAATGACTTGACTCTTCGAAAAACGCAACACGATCATCCTTGGATACTCAGGCGTGAAATCATTAATTTCCCTTAAGGTGCGCGCTCAATTTTCAGTTTACAGATCATGCCGAAGAAACGTTGTGATGAGTGGTTTCTGCGATTCACATCGCGGCAATTAATAGTCTCATTCATCGCAGATCACAAATCGCAAGATCGCAGGTCGTAATATCGCAGATTGCAGATCGCAATATCTCATTTTTCATTTGATCACTGTGCGTTGCTTATGCGACGTTGCGATATGCGACGTCGCATATCGGCCATCGACGATTCCTTTTTGTTTTCTTTTAAGGGCGCTTTCAAAATATGCGATGCGATGAATTTTGCATCGCTTCTTTGCAGCTTATTTATGCGCATAGGAAAACGATTCACTCTCTCTTTGCTATGCGATATAGCTTTTAGGGAGTTAAATACAAAAATTTTGATAAAAATATTTTTGGGATTTTTTGTTAAGGGTCCCTCTTTGCTTGATGTTATTGCTAATATCAAACAAAGAGGGGGGGTGTTGGTGACCACAATAGAATGATAAGAAGTAATGGCTTACGAACTATTTACCCCATTCCCTCAATGTGGTTGAGAGCTTCGGGTTATATTAGAGAGTTGTAAGCATTTGTGTCCAATACTTGGACTAGATAGGCTTCATCATGACCAAGTGAGGAATTTTTGTAATGTGATTATAGAATGTTGAGTCAATTGGACCGTGCTCACCAATTGATTACCAAATTTGTGTCAAGATATGTCAGTTTATGGTAAACGGCTCCATGGGAGCAAGAATTGTGATTGCAAATATGTTTTCTCATTACTTATGTACCAACTATATGATTGAATGACTCTTGCATGTAATTATAAATGCGTTGTATATTAACAAGGTTGTTTTGTTATCATAGGAACTCATGATACTTTGTAAATACAAGATCGTTATTCTAATTATGTTTAAATGTTGTTTTAGAATATCTAACAACATGTGTGATTGACAACACATCCTAAGAAGCATAAAATAGAAAAAGTACATTATAAAACCACCCACTTTCGATGGGAATGTGAAGCAATCTAAGGATGCACAAGCGTGTATTTTAGAGCTGAATAAATTCTTCAAGATACATGTCTACTAAAATAATATGAAATCAAGAGTTGAGTCTCATAATTTAAAGGGACAAGACGATATTTGGTGGGAGGACGTCAAGAATAGAAGAGCCATTACTGAAGAGGAGCTGACATGGGATGAGCTTGATAAGCTTTTTAGGAAGCAATACATGTCTGAATGCTACTATGACGATAGAGCAATGGAATTTAATGAACTCAGAATGGGAGAGATGACTAATGAGGAGTATGTCACAAATTTTTGGGGGTTGTTGGGATATGTTCCATATCTCAAGGATGAAATGGTAAAAATGTAGAGGTTCATTAGTGGGTTTCCTACGGTATTCAAAGATAATATTGACTTATTGGAACACTAGACCCTCAAGGACTATTAAGGAGCTAAAGCAATGCTATGAGAAATCTAGGCATGGGGCCGAGACTCCGAATGATTGAATGGCCAAGAGCACTGCCACAAGAAATGTGAGTTGGCCGAGGAAGAACTCAAAAGGAAAAGAGAGGAAATTCCCATCTTAGACAAGTGATTCTCAACAGAAGGCCAACATAGATGTTAAAGGTGATGTACAACAAGTGGTATCGGTGAAACCTAGGATTGAAAGCTAGGAAGCACTTAAGTGTTGGACTTGTGGTGGGAATGACAAGAGAAGGTATTTTCCTTATCAGTAGAAGATTGAAACGATAATCTACATTGCTCAAGAGGTGAGAATTGTGTGCGAAGTAGCCCAGAGTATGTCCGATATTTACGTAGAATTGGACAACCACCAAGTATATTACAAGGCATCCATAATTTAGATGGAACGTAAAATGCAAGAGAAAGTTGTTTCTATTTTGATTGATCTAGGTTGTAATTATATCTATGTCAACCCAAAGCTTTTAGAAAAGTGTAAATCGGACAAGGAGCTACACCAAGAGCTGTGACTACTTCAGTTGGAAACATGGACAAAGACGAGGATCAACTAATGCCTGAAGTCATGTGTATTGGATCTCAATTGCATGATCACTATATCTCACATGAACGTTTTACCATTGGATGGGTATAACATGTTAATCAGAATGGACTAGATGTACGCGCACTATACCAAGGTGGATTGCTATGAAAAAGAAATAAAATACTTGGATGAGAAAGGAACAGAGAGAATATTCAAAGGAAAGAAAAATCCCATACCAGTGAGGATCAACACTATCATGCAATCCAAACATAGTTGTAGGAAGAGATGTACGCTTTTCACGGTACAAGTTTCCAAAGATGAGGGAGCTAAAGGTGAAAAAAGGGATGGGAAAGCTGAGATGATTGAAAGGTATCAAGTCTTCGGATAGTAAACGTATGTATTTATAGTAGAGGTTCCTGGATTACCCCCTCTCAAAGAGATATACTTCTCTATCAAGTTGATATCTAGAGAAAAACCAACATTTAAGACCCCATATATAATGAGGACTTCGGAACTGGTTGAGATGAAACTACAGTTGAAAGAAATGTTGGACAAGGGTTACACATGGCAGAATGTGTCTTCTTGTGGTGCAACAATATTATTTGTTTAAAATAAATATGGAACTCTGAGGTTATGCATTAATTATAGAAAACTAAACAAGGTAACTATCAAAAACAAGTACCCATTACGAAGGATTGATGATCTCTTTCATAAGTTAAGGGAAGTAGCAATATTCTCGAAAATTTAATTGAGTCTAGGTTACCATCAAATAACAATCAAGGAGGAGTACATTTGTAAGATTAATTTAAGAACAAGATATGGGAACTATGAACTTGTTGTGCTAACCTTCGGGCTCAATAATTCTCCTTCCACTCTCATGTACATGGTGTTGTGACCTCACTTAGACAAGTTTGTCATCATATTTGTAACAACCCTCATGAATATTCTATGTAATAAATGTTAATAAAGGTAAAATAATAGCCATGGTTATGGGAAAATTATTCCAAGCTGAAAGTTAGGCAAAACATCCTAGTGTGGGTGCTCATTTGGTTTATTATGGCTAAGGAAATATGCAAAGGCAATGGAAATGGATTTGGAAAGGAAAGGCATTAATAGGCATTGTATTTATTAAAATAAAGGAAATTAGGAGAAAAGGAAGGTGAAAGGTCACAGGTTGCATCTGAGGAGGAAAATCAAGGAAAAAAGTAGAAAAATGAAGAAAATTGAGGCCACATTGATAAAAAGGCTTATCAAGACCAGTTGGTACCTTTTGGCAGTTCAGTTTTGTAGATCTCTCTTTATTCTCTCTCTCTCTCTCACTATTGGACACTTAGATTTTTCTTGGAGCACTCCAGGATTGGATCAAGAAAAGTAAAGAAGGTAAGAGGAAGTAAAGATCAAGTAAGGAAGAGAGTGATTTAGCAACTACAATGAGATTATTTGTAGGTATCAATTTGCATATATGATTTCCTTGTTAGTTTTGGCATGCATGGTTCTGCATGTGTGTTCTTCGTTCTTTTACTATCATGGGCATGGATTTTTCTAGTTGTGAAAATGTTCTTCAGCCTTGCCTTACCATTTCCAGATGGCCATGGTGTGGTAGGTTCTTTTGTATGTGGTTGAGTCAGATTTCTAGATGGACTCAAAGCTCAGTTTGGTCCCACAATTATTTACAAGGCCTAGGAATCTCATGATGGGTACACGAAAAAGGTTCAATGTGAACACCTCGATTGAGCCTAAGAATGGCAGGATACTGATAATGGTAGGATACATGGTAAAACTCAAAGGTGAGTACCCTTGAATGGGCCTCAGAATCCAACGATGGGACACACAGTAGAGACTATAGGGTGGAGACCTTGTAGGCTTAGGAATCCATTGACTCGTAATGACGGGATACATGGTAAAGCCGAGAGGTTGGGATAGATAAATCCATCACAGTGTAGGTGGAGAGATCTGGTGGCATCCATGTTTTTTGTCCGTACTTATGTAGTGAGGATTGTGGTAAACCTTGGTATTTTATGCTTATTGTATATGGCGTCGTGATTTGGAGGGGATTGTGATAAATCATGGTTCTACTATTGAGCATGAGGTGGTGTAGCCTGAGAAAGCCCTAGGTTATTTTGGTTATAAGTCCAACATTCAGGCATGGAGTATGGCAGGGGGGTAACTCACATGAGAGAGACGTGGCTCAGCCAATCTATGGTCAGGTGGAACATGGTAGTCCCATACCGAGTTGGACTTCGCATTCATTAGTAAGAGTTCCTTTCCTCGGTATTTTATGAGAAAATGTGTTGGTTCATATGATGCATTTATGACTAATGTATCCTTGTTATTTATGTTGGTTATATTTTGGTTATGAGCATGTGTTATGAGAGTAATAATGTATGACTCTCATCATGTTTTAATTTGTAAATGAATGTAAAATGAATATATCACCTAATAGATGACAATGAAATTAATGTCATAAGGAGTCAATGTTTCTTAGTGATTCTTAGATAAGTATGAGACTCGTACGCACAAATATGTTGTTATGACGTGTAGAATGCATATTTGTGACATTTTTGATGAAATGTATGTCATGGCTAATAGGGATCCATTCAAGTATTTGAATTTGCAACATATTTTTGATGTTATTGTTCATTCTTGAAAGTTTCATGAAGTTCTCGATAGTGGCCTTAGTCCTGGACCTGAAAAAGTGTCACAAAATCTGGGGTCACTTGCTTTAAAATAACTGAAAAGACCCTTGTTTCTTGCATTTCGATGCTATAAGAGTGACAAGAGGGCCCCAATTTCATGCATGCCCATGTCATGGGAGCGAGTGAGGCTCTAGGGCAGTGAAGTGTCAAATTTTTTGAGGGGTTGATGACCTCAAAGTCTTGGTTGGATCCTGCCAGTTCTGTGGTATGTGAAGAAGGTCGTATCAGTTGTTTTGTGTCAGCTCCACATCCCTAAGTTTACATGGGTAGTTTAATCAAATTGTAGTAGCCTATCCTCACATGTTTTCCCAAGTGGACCGGTTAAATTTTGTAAAGGTGGGAGGAGGGTGTTACAAAGTGGTATGAGAACATGGTTCACCCATTGGACTGGATGGGCGATGTGCATTGGCCACGCATTCATGTTGGTTGCATATTTGTTACTTATACTTATGGTCTATGTGTTTTTTGCATATGCATGGTGTTTGTTATGGTTACAATGATATCGCTATGTGAAAGTAGATGCTGTGTTGTTGTATGTGTTCATCATGGGTATAGGTTTTTTATGCATTCGCTATGCATGCCAATGTTTGTATGTATCATGTATGCATGCATGTCATCCATATGTTAATTATGCATACAAAGATATGGGTGTAGTTGTCATGCATGAAGTCATGATGTATGGTTGATATGGTCTTGCAATGATGACTCAATTATGGTTAGGATGATATATATATGCTGTTATGATTATGCTTATACATGTATTATGATAATCTGGTTGATCTTGCAAATGAGAGATCGTCCCCGAAATAAACAACATTATGTTGATTATGTTTATATTTTGGTTTAGCTGACATGGTATGCTTTGCACTAAGAAAAACAACAAAGATGACTAGCAAGATGGTAAAATACAAATTTTGAGACTCTCCTTGTGGATCAAATGAGTAGTGTGCTGTTGGGAATTCTTATAACTTAGTAGACATGTTGAGAAGCTTGAAGGAAAAATTAAGAAGTTGTAAGATACATAATGACAGAGTCATGCATGCACAGGAGAAACAAGAAGAATTCAATGCAGTAATCATTTAGATTTTGTGAGACTTGCAGAGACAAGGACCACTTTGGATCAACCATGGAGAGGAGAATATGACTAATGGGGCATATGGCAGTAGATCTCATGGTGGGAACAAGTCATATGGGTATGAAATGGTTAGAGATGGTTGGTTCTTGGATACTTTGGATCAGAGAGGTGATGGACACACATATTATTCTAGTTCTGGTCTCAAACTATAGTTCATAACCTGTTAATTCAACGATTACTAAAATTTATAAGTTGTGGTGTAAACTATATACATAGACCCAACCATCCGAAAAACATTTCGGTGCCTCATGCTCTAGGTGAGTACCTCTTAACTAGGGTCAGTACTTCTTAACTATGTTAATCACCTTACATTACGTTTGATGAACTTCCAAGGATGGTTGAACTTAGTCCCAATATTTTCAATTCATAGGTAATACAATTTTCTGAATGCATACATATGTACAATGGTTAGGTGTTGGTTGATGCTCACAACCTTGCTTTATTTTTCTTTATGAGGTTAAGTTCCAAATTATGGTGACACAAGACATTAACTTGTGAAACTTCTCGAACCCTAGATGTCCTTCGACGTGTTAGCCACATGTTTGCATCTTCACCTTTGATTTCTCATCCTTTCTCAACAAGTGTGGTCATTTATAGGGAAGTTAGGGTAGCTATCCTTCCAAACGGTTGTTGACAATGTTCATTATTTCGCCCTTACAGTCGCTGTGCAACTCATGGGTTTTTTTCTATGTTACGCTGAGGTTATACACCACAACACTCATATATTTATGTTACATGTCTGTTGGGTCAATTATCTTGGTCAGATTGCCACCCTTCTTTGTAATTTTTTTTTTTCTGGAGGAATCCCTCTCCCTTTAAGTCATCTACGAGTCTAACTCGCATGGCTCCTTGGCTATTTCGAAGGGGTTCTTATTCCATAATTAAGAGCTTGAGATTTCATCTCCATTCCCAGTTCCGACACATGGTACACCTTGACTCCATCACTTAAAGACTTACTCTACTCTTCTGGTATGAACTACATCCTAAATTATTCTGGTAACTGTAAGATGGTCTCGCAATTGTGAACAATGCTTCTTCTCTAGGTATTGTTTTTGCCTCTACCTTCTAAAGTTATCCTACCCATTTTTCACACGAATATCCAACTTGGTATTTTGGGTTGCAAGTAAGGTTCTCCTTCTTATGATGCTCCACTTTTGTTTCCACTGGATTAAGGTACTTCAAATATGACCGACATTAATGAAGTGCCTCCCTTTTCCAGTCTTTTGTGTAAATTAATGATCCATCTTGGAGGATGGCAATACAGATATGCGACCTACTAGAACATAATTTTTATAGTATATAGTCTAGCCATCCCTGAGTAGGGTTTAGATGGGCAATGTAACCCCACTCTCCTTGAAATTGGTTAAGGACACGAATGGTTTTATGGGTTCTTGGTTTTCTAGATGTAATGAATATTTCCTTTTTTGAACTCGAAGATTATTATACACATGTTTTTTTATAGTGATACTCCAATTTCTCTGTTGATGTGAGGGTTGGACCCTTGTTATATAAAACACTATTCATGGGGGTTTTTCCCGCTCTATGCAGTTATCATTTTTGTGACAACATTGAATTTTTAATTTCTCTAAAGGTCTCTACATACTTGCCTTGCATGCACAACGTTTTCCTTGGAAAATGTTCACGAGAAATTTTTGTTTTTTCTCTTAGAATGATTAGCATGGAATAAATATTCATGGATTCTTTAGAGGTTAGTGATGTGACATTGTTGCAGAAATAAATGTCCTAATCTTTGTAATTTTTTCTTCATTCATCCTTATTTGTTCAAAAGAAACATTATCAATTGCTAATAATTAACCTGCATGTTTTTACTATAATATTATGTTTACACTTTGAGAGTTTTCCACAAATAATTGGCTACACTATCCTCACAGCCCACGGGGTTTTCGTTACTTTTCATTGTTGATTTCACACCGTTCAAGCTCTCTCGTTTCCAATTGAGAGTTAAACTAACTTGAACAAATTTATTTGCCAAACTATCTAACAAGTCATGTTCTCGACTAGCTTTACCATGACTAAGCCTACAACCTTAGTTTACACACTTCAGTCAGAATAGTACCCAATTGTGAAGATATATTCTCATCTCTACGAGGGTTTCAACCCGGTTCATGTACAAATGTTCGTTTACACTACAATAATTTGAAATGGAAATTAGATTAGACTTTTGTGTGTATTACACCCTTATTGAGTTTAACAACAACTAGTGGTAATTTTATATCCACGGGTAAATTTAAATTACATTCGTTTAAATATCCTTGTGTTTCAAACAACAAAACTTTAAACAGACTTATATGTATAGGATTAGGAAGACGAGGAACTCAATCTCGAGAGTGCTCTCCTCCCTTCAAATGAGAAGGAGAATCACGCCCATATCTAGCCCCGAGCTTCCTAACTTTGAGAGTAGTTTTTGTGACTGCGACTGATTCAGTTCATTCTATAGGCATCAAGACTCCTCGAAAGTCGAGCCTAAAAATTTGCAAACCCTTGTCTATAGTGGATGCTTCCACTCCCTCCAACCTAGGTTGAGAATTGTACTCCATGAGGATGTACTCATACACTTACCATTACATGGGAGGTCTTGCATGCTATTTTCCTCTTTCCTTTTCCAAAAATTAATTAACAAAACACCCTCCCTTCCCACTATGATCTATTTTTCCCTAGGGAATGAGAGGAACTGAGAACTATAACTCTCATAACTCTCTAGAAATTAGAAATTCGTTCAGAGACTACCCACAGTTCCAAGTCGCCACCAATCATAAATAAATAAACTATATATATATATATATATATATATATAAAAGTTTCATTAAATATTATCTTTGAGTTCATTATGATTTCCTCTAAGCCTTTAATCACAAAGTCTCATTTACCTCAATTAAACAGAAGCAAATCATACTAACAGAATTAACTTACAAACACTTGTAATCACTAGAGAATTTATAGAGGGACTAATGCTATATTCGTAAGCTTTGCGTCTAAATCAATGATTCATGAGTGCACTTAATACCTTAACTAAATTTTGACACATAAGGTGTAGACCACTTAATCTTCAGGGCTTAGTCCCCTAAGATCAACAAAAATGAATTTCTAACCTAGACAAACCTAATATCAATTAGAAAAACATTTTTACATGGCTTAATATGTTGAAATTACATTAATATGTCCAATTTATAATAGGTAAATTGGTAAACATTTACATATTGGTTAAAATTAATATAGAGCACAAGAGATATTGTAGTGCTGCAAAAATTTAAAAGTAATAAACGTACTAAAATTCAAATTTCTTACATTGTGATTTTGGTTTTATTAATAAAATTATCAATGAATTTTTAGATTACAAAAATCATTATATACATATTACATTAAATTATATAAATAGAAATAATAAATTTAGATCCATTTTACATTATAACATAGAATAATGATTATGTAATCATATTTAGATGTAATTAATAAACACATAACTTACAATCTCACAATATCTTTAACAAAGGATATTAAGGTCCACTTTCCCACACTAGTAAATAGGTTTTGTTACAATATCATGCGCCAATATCATGTGTTATTAACACACTATGGCCAAAAACCATCTCTCATTTCACACTCAAAATATTTTATAAATATTTTATTTGAATTTAATTTTAGAACAAATTTTAATTCAATTTAAAATAAAAAGAAAATATTATATTGCGGAAATGGTTTTTTTGATTACCATTTTTCCATTTAATTTTAATTTAAATATTTTAATAAATTTTACAACATTTTTTAATTAGATTTATTTGAATTGAATTTTAGAACATTTTTTAATTAAATTTAAAATAAAAAAATATTATAGTGAGGAAATATTTTTTTCACCCCATTTTTCTAGTTAATTTTAATCAAAATATGATTTTTTTAAAATTGAATTTAAATTATACTTACAATATAACATTATTTTTAAGGATGGTCATAGATATTAGTAGCCATACCATATCATGGGCCAATATCCTGTTTATCATTAGCACATGCCAAAAAACCATCTCTCTTTTCATAGTTAAAATAATAATTATAATTGAAAATACATTTGACCATAGATATTCACCCCACTCTACCATGGATATTATTAACCATATCATACCATGGTCCAATATTAATTAAAATAAAAATTAATTTTTCATGTTCCAAGAGAATAAACCTTCAAATTTTACGATCATAAAAAAGATTTTTAAATTTGATACTCTAACCATCATAGATCTATATCTAGAGTTAGAAATAAATCTAGAATGATTAGAAAAGAGAAAAAATAGAAATATTAAATCTATAAATAGAAGAATACAAAAGATCAGGTCGTGGTATTAATCCAAAGTGCCAATTGCGGTCTGTGTGGTGATATTTTCAACTCTAAGCGCTGTAACTTCTCCACACGAAGGGGCGTGTTACCCTGGGTGACGGGATCTGCTACAAGACAAGCCCTTGATCGACCTGTGTAAGAAGCCGCTTATTGTACAATGTTGCTCTACAGCTCAACTGCGATAGGGAAATGGCAGCAGTAAGTTAATCGTGTAGTAAAAGATTTTTTTAATAATTTGGTAGAAATGTAGACATTTTCATTATAATTCAAACTTTGCAGGATAGACTTATGCTTCTTGATTTTGTTCGGTTGAATCGGCCAACGTTTTTTTAGATTGTCAAAGTTCTAGATTGGTAAATGTTTCAGATATGTCAAGATTTTCTTTAGAATTCAAATTCTAATATTTCAAGATTGTGTTTAGCTGAATCGAAATTCCAAATTCTAGATCTGTAAATTATTACGTTTCTATACTCGCATTCGACCATCGTTTGTAAATTATTAGATCTATAAATAGAAGAATGCAAAAGATCATTTCGTGGTATTAATCCATAGTGTCAATTGCTGTCTGTGTGGTGATATTTTCAACTCTAAGCTCTGTAACTTCTCCACACGAAGGGGCGTGTTAGCCTCGGTGACGGGATCTGCTACTAGACAAGTCCTTGGTGACGGGATCTGCTACTAGACAAGCCCTTGATTGACCTGTGTAAGAAGCTCAACTAACGTGATCTAGTGCGATAGGGAAAGGGCAGCAGTAAGTTAATCATGTAGTAAAAGAATTTTTTAATAATTTGGTAGAAATTAGATCCATAACTGCCCTCAGCGTAACCGTTTCTTTTAGATTTATCAAAAATTCTGTCACCACATCCGAGCAACAACCAAATTTCATTGAATTAACGTATGACAATGGATCTCAGCCATTGATTTGTCTCTTTAAATGGGTTATGACACGCGGCTTGTTGTTGATAGTCATAAATACGTATGTTCACACTATTTTGAGATTCATACATGTTAGCGTAAAAAACCTGGTCTTTTGTTCTTAGCGTTTTCATCCAATTTGTATGTGTGATTGTTTGGTCAGATCCCTGCTAAAAAGTTTCAATAATTAGATTTGTATGTTTGATTGTTTGGTCAGATCCCTGCTAAAAAGTTTCAATAATTAGACAATTCTACTTGCAGCTCAAGTTTGTCCACTTTTTACTTTTAAAAAGTGGATCTTAATAAGATTTTTCCAATAATGAATTTATCTATTGTAATCAAATATTGATATGGATAGAATTGATGGAGCAACTAAAAACTCTATTTGATGAATGCATGAAATTTTGATGCAAACCAGTAACATGATTATATTAGAACTTGCCACTTTTATTAATTGGCTTGTTTTCTTTTCTCAAGCATGTTTTATTTTTCTTGCAGTTTACTTTCTTGCAGGTGTGTTTTATTTCCTATAAGTGTGGTGTGATTTGTGAAAGCATGTGCACTAAACCTTGCAAGTTTCAAACAAAACTTTATATTGACAATTCATGTGCATACTTCATCAATTGTCCATTAAGATAATTAAAAGTAATAGAAAGGTCAATCACCAAGATTAAGGTTGAAGCTCTTGATCAAAATTCAATCTCATACCTTCATAATTGACAAAGCCAAATTGAAACCTTGCAATCCCCTCTTGATCAAAATCTAATCTCATAGCTTCATAATTGACCCATTTAAACTAAAACCTTGCAATCTCCCAAACTGTGAAATCCTACATAAAGAGCTTCATGCTTTTGAACAAAACCCAATCCCATACCTTCATAAGTCACAGAGTCAAATGGAAAAGTTGCAATCCCCCAAGTGGTCAAATCAGAAAAATGATTAAGTTTGTTGGAGTTTGAGTGAGATTTAAAATTCTAGTTTCTCCATATGAGATCCAATGGGGTTGGAAACACTCAAACATCTTGAATCTATCAATGAGAATGTATGGGTGAAAATGAAAGATAAAGGAAATGTCACTTTTACTTGCCAACATTGCTAATGTTGCATTACTTTTTTTTTACCTTTAGGGTTTATAAGGGGGAGGGTTGGTTTTATGGTCATTGATACTATTTTGGAAGGAAAACAACCTCTGGTTTACCTGAAAATCAACCAAAAAATTACAATTAAGGGGTGCAAACTCCTCTACCCATGTGAGATCCAAGGAGTTGTTCGATCACCATCACTATGTTTGGATCAATTCTAGAACATGGATCATCTGAGACTTATCTCGGATTATTATGGTAGAACTAGGATTATTCTAGTCACTTCATTGACTTGTGAAATGCTACTCTGATATGAGTGGTGGATGTTTCAAATATATCCAGATTTCAAATAGAATCCAAAGTCTAGTACTTAAGGGCTTTGTTAAGTTGAATCCACCCATTGTTTTAGATTATTAGAATTCTGTATGGTAGAACTCTGTGTCTTCTATTAGTGCATTCTAGCAACAATAAAATTTTATTACCTATGAGATGGGTAAACATTTTAGTGCATTCTAGCAACAATACAATTTTTTTACCTGAGTAAACATTTCTTTTAGATTCATAAAAAAAGTAGGAGGGTAAAATCCTAAGTTCTATCACCACAGCCTAGTAACATCAACAACCTAAAAAAATATTCCTAAATCCATAAATTCCATCCACTTTTAGTAATCTTGCATTAAATTGGTTTGACAATGGATCTGAGTTGTTGATTTCTTTCCCTAAATCAGTTATCTTCACCCATCTCAACAAGGGATTGTTGATTTCTTTTCCTAAATGAGTTATTTTCACCCAGCTCAACCAGCCCTTAGTGCTGGAAAGTCATAAATACTTAAACTACACTGGTGGTATTTCTCATTATTGTTTCCTTCCAATTTGTGTGTGTCTTCCATTTGTATTGCTTCCATTTTCTAAGGGGAATGGGTGGCTTCACCTATTCAGAAATATTAGCCTCTTTCTACTGTAATAACACAGGGCCCTAGAGTTTTCCCTTGTGTATTTGGAGATGCCATGAACATCTAAACTTTATGAGATAAAATGTCTTATGCAATTGATTATGTTGTGAAACCTAGTTTATCCTTTCTTAATTGTATTATGAAATTCATTTTTATTTTAATTATTTCCTGCTTGATTCTTGCAAATTATTAGTATGCTCGTAACCCTATTGCAAGGGGATATGGTGTTTCTTATCTAGATAGGTCAATAGATTGCAAATAATACATTCTGGCTAAGGGTGAAGTGCGAATGGGGAATGTAACATACATAGATATTCCTCACCTTTTATTCTTTTGATGGTAACCTTATTGCAGGTGGTTATGGTGCTTCTTATATGGATAGGTCAATTAGTTGGAAATAATACATTCTGGCTAGCCAACACTAAAGAGGGAATGAGAAATTTAACATATACAAATATTCTAGTGAGGCTGATGGCCTTGTTAAGAGCATTTTGGGCAAAACTATGATTGAAGAAGACTTGAACAAGGACAATGCTCTCAAACATGTACATCTAAGGAAACTCAGAAGAAGAAGAAATATGGTAATAGTATCAAAGCTAATAGTAGTGAAGCTCTAAATAAACTTTTAGGGAAAATGACAATTGAAAAGGAAAACAATGTTCTAGTGGAAACTGACCAAAAGAAGTCAATCAAACCAATCAAACCATCTGTAGCCATGGATTTCCTTCTAACTGTCGAAGATATGCACCTCCTGTTGCACATGAGAGTTATAAATATTTAACACAAATCTCTCCCACTTTCAACTCCTAGATATTGTACCTCTGGTTATCCCAGAAATGTCACCTCAATAAGCAAGGAGCACTACCAATTATCTGATGCCTCTAAGTCCCATTGTAATGGAGTGAAGTGTAGAAGTGAACAATTTTCCAAATTTAATATTCATCCAAGTGCTAAAGAAAGTGTCAAATTTCTAGGAAACCTCTAGGATAATTATGTGAACCAAGAAGATGGTATTAGAAACAAAGAAGATGGTTCTACAAACAGAGAAAAGAAAAACATGTTGTCTTTTTTAAACAGAAAGAATAAAAACATCCATTCTTGTAAGATATAAGACCATCCATCTATTGAGAAAATTATATCATCTTTCTCCACATTCTAATCAAGTAAAACATAAAACCTTGCAACCACCTAAAACAGAGAGGGTTAATGAGGTGGCAGATATTATAAAGAAAAAAGCCAACTAACTACATTTTACAGTCAATGTTCAAGAGTTATGTTCTCAGCATAACAACCCTGGAACCAATAAAGTTCCTTCATATTTGCATGCTGCAACCCCTAAAGTGGCCTCTCATTTAAAAAATATGTCAGAACCAAAGATCAACTCAACAATAATGTGGCTTCATATAAGGGTGTGGTAACCCCTAAAGAGCTATGTTTAAAGAATGTTAGAACTAGTGATCAACTCTATGCGCCTAAGGTTGTGACAAATGCCCCAAAGCTTCCGACATCTAAATCTCTCACTAATGTCCGGTCAAAGGTTAGAGAAACCTTGCTATTATTTCAAGTGGTTGGCCGGAAATCGTTACATAATCAGGGAGCCCAAGTTAAGGACCGAACTGTATTCAATGGTATTCACTGCAAAAATGCATTTTCTCTCTTTGCCACCAGAAATGTCCTTAACGCGAAGACCTTCACGAATTGGATATTTGTTAAAAGCCCAACTGTAATCAAGGGTATTCACTGCACAAATGTATTTTTTCTTTGCCAGATGCCAGTGTTGTTGCACATCATAAAGCCCATCATATGTATATATTATATTGACGTTGCCTTTTCTGTTTTCTTGAATTACGGTACTCTTTTGCTTGTATCCACGGATAACTGTCAAGGGTATCTTCCTGTCTATGCTGTTCTTAATAGCCGAGTTTCCGCGTTCAAGTTTCTGGTGTTTGTTCTGCCTTTTGTCCCCACTGTAGTTATTTCCACCATGGCCAGTGTATATCAACAAATACCACCGTCTATATCATCTTCATAACCACTTGATGCAACGATGCTGATAGCTAGTCGCACATTTCCTCGTTTCAAGATATCAATCCCACTCTGTATCTGCGGGTGAAGACCTACAATGCAGAGTTCAATTCTATAATGAAATTGGTCGCCAAATTCTACTACAAGAACAACTCCCAAATTTTGTTTACCCGTATTGACATAGATTTTGGACGCCTTTAGATCGACACGCAAACACTTACCAGATAGTGCAGGTTATTGAACTTGGGCTTCATGATTCTGCAACAATTTCCGGCCAACCACTTGAAATAATCACAACATTTCTCTAGCTTTTGACAGGGTATGCGCCTCTCGGAATTTAGGAACTGCACTAATCAGAGATTTAGATATCTGAAGCTTTGGGGTATTTGTCACGAGCTTAGGCAGATAGATTTGAAATATGGATCTGGCAGTCTTTAAAGAGAGCTCCTTACGGGTTGCCACACCCTTATATGAAGCCACTTTATTATTCAGCTGATCTATGTTGATCACATTATTTAAAACCCTTATATGAAGCTACTTTATTGTTGAGTTCATCTCTGGTTCTGACATTCTTTGAAGAGAGCTCCTTAGTGTTTGCCAATCCTTGTTGTTGAGTTGATCTCTGGTTCTGACATTCTTTAAAGGGAAGTCCTTAGGGTTCGCACAAGGTTATATGAAGCCACTTTATTGGTTCCAATTGTCTAACCCTTCAACCTTGACTGTAGAATGTCCTAGGTTGGCTTCATTCTTGATCATATGGGCCACCTGATTAACGTTTTCTGTTTTATGCCTAAGTGTTTTGTATCTATCTTGACTAGCCAAGTGTTTTGTATCTATCTTGACTAGAATGAATGTTGAGAAAGATAGCAAGATTGCTTCAACCCTGGTCTACAGGGTTGGATGTGTCATTCTTTGTTTTTAAAAGAAAGCATGTTTTTCTTTTCTCCCTTCTTCTTTATTTCTAGCACCATCTTCTTTGTTCACAGAAGTAGAGTGGAGGTTTACTCTAAATTTGACACTTTCTTTAGCACTTGAATGTTTATTAATGAATGATTATTAAATTTGGAATACTGTTGACTTCTGCCCTTAACACCATCAGTATGGGACTTAGAGTCAACAGATAATTGGTACTGCTCCTTGCTTATTGATGGAACATTTCTACAGTTACCAGAGGTATAATATCCAGAACCTGAAACTGGTGGCCTGAGAAATTTCTCTGACAAAGAATTATAACTCTCAGGGTCTCCTGCAACGAGGAGGAAAATCCCAGACGCAGATGGCTTGATTTGCTTCTTAAGAATATGGTCGCTTTCCTCCGAACCATTGTTGTACCTTTCAATTATCCCTAAAATTATGGTCCCCAGAAATATTTTTAGAGCTTCACTATGAAGAAGGTTGACTATGTAAGTGTACATGTTTCAGGGATCGTCCATGTTCCGGTCTTCTTCAATCATGCTTTTGCCCAAAATGGTCTTAACAGTCTCATCATAGTGGGAACAATCAGCCCATTCCCACTTCAGGGTTCGCCAGCCAGAAAGTATTATTTCCAACAGTTCTTCCTGTCCATATAAGAAAATGATCCATTGATTGGTAAATGTTTCAAAAAAGAAGGGTCCAGAAATCAGGAAGACCGGTTTATTTTATAATATCACCTGTATAATATCAACCAACTGGGTGATGATAACGCATTCAATGAATGAAATCAACCGCGGAGGTCCATGGTCCTAACGTGGAGAAACGCCAATTCAATGAAAATTAGGAATATTGTTTATGCGGATGGCAGTTATGATGTAATGGGGTAATGCATTTTAATTGTTGCTCAATTGCGGTGACAGAATTTAGGATTTGATGGATTTATATTTTCTTTTCGGAATTTAAAAGAAATATTTATACTGAATCAGGGAATAATTTATGCTCCATTAAATATTAGAATATAGATTTAAAGGAAAAAATATTAAAATATTAAAATTTGCATTTAAAGAAAAAGATTTTATTGGAATTAGCCATTTTTAATCTTTTTGATGTTATAGTGTAAATTGAAAGTATATTCTAGTGACTTCCACCTAAAGTGATAACTTCCTTACATTTTTAAATAATATGTTTAAACTTTTTTAATTAATTTTTTACTAAATCATTCCTGAAAATTTACTCCATGTATTCAAAAAAATGAAATTAAAAATTTACCCCGAAATATCACTATGAAACAAATATCTTTTTTACATTTGCATGTTAAAAAGTAGAAGAATGGATGGTAACCTCCAGGTATAACACAACCTTTCTTGGCCTAGCATTTCAAATTGTCATTCAAAAATCACTGTTAGTGTTATTCATTTGTACATATTATTCATCATGATAGTTCTCAAATTGTGATTAAAAGTTGAGGTTCTTCATCACCAAGTATGATAATTAGATAATTCATCAAAAATAAATTGAAAACTAGATTTATAAAATAGGTATTGAATTTTTAAATTTATGGCTATTCACATCCTGAAACTTAAGTAAAAATTAAAATTATTTAACAATTGCATTAAATCTACTCAACCACAAATGGTATGTGTAAAAATGCATGTGCTCTGGTAGGTAATGGGCTCAAATACAAGCCTACAAGGGTTTCTGAGTTTATGTTGTAACTTTTTGTATTCAGAGTTGCATTATTTTTCAAAGTTATGTTGTGAATATTTATCATATATTTTGTTGTAGTTGAGCAATAAGAGTGTCTAAGATTAATATGAGATTGATGTCCAAGCTTGTGCTAATTGCCCATTCATAATCTCACACACATTGATGTGTAATGAAGATTTAATGTTATTTAAGAATAGAATAGAGAATAAAACTTTTTTTTTTACACATTATCTCTTATTTCATGTGAAAAATTTCATGACAGAATTCTTTAAAAGGTTGTAAATAATTAAATATACTCAAACATTAATCCATGCCTATAAGTGTGGTTGTTCGTGTTGTCATCTCTAACCATAGGAGGACTTAATTTTCCTTGAGTATCTTCTCTTTATATCCACACAACTAAGATTAACTAGGATTAGAATAACAGATGACATTGGCTGCAAAACAATTACATTGAAGAGGAAGTGGGCATTTATGTTGTGTGAACCAAAGGGTTGAAATAATTTCACTGTTTGTTTTTTGTGACAATCAATGCAATTCAAGGTTGTGAAATTAAATTGGTGTCAACCATCCATCCATATTGTATGGTTCCTAATGTCAAAATAAATATTGTCAAGAATTAACTATTCTATGACTACAATAATTAATCAGCCATAAATTGTGATGCTTGGGCTAAGTATTAACTTAAAACTATACAATAAAATCTATATAATAATTAAATATTATAAAAATTGCAATTTTATGCACATATGGATTAAAATGGATGAATAGTGTTCAATTTCATAAATTGCCTTGAGTTCCAATTGAGATAACTTTGATAATAAAATATATTTTCTGCACTTAGTCAATCTAGATACTTTGAAAACTCAACATTCTACATATTGTAAAGTTCTTTGATGATTATATACTATATGTTTTGACAACATTAATACTTATATTTATAAAATTTAAGAATCCTCCGAATTTGAAAGTATAAAAATGTATATCTTAAATAGTGAATTTGGTTGAATGTGGCCAATCAAAGTAGAGTAACCCTTTGTTGCAATTGGAGGAGCAAAACTTGCAACAAAGTACAATCTCTTTATAGAATTAGACATTTAATAAAGATGAATAAATTATACAAGATATAGTGTTATTATTTAAAATTATTATTAATGTTAACATATCAATGTTAATAACATATTAACATAACAATATTAATATAATTATGTTAATACTAGTGTTAATATTAATGTTGGCTTTTTGGTTAATATTAACATTAATGTTAATAATAATATCAATATTAATGTAACATCACTCTTTTCAAACATGCTTCATAATTGTAAAAGGAAAATTATTATTTAATATGAACATTATAATATATGCATAAATTTTTAAATTGATATTGACATTAATTTTGATATGAATGTTAATGTGAATACTACTATTAATATATTAATTTTAATTTTAATATATTATTAAAGTTAATTATTAATACTATATGAACACTCATATTAATATTAAATAATAATGATAATATTAATGTTATTATTAACATTAATGTGTCATAAATGATTTATATTATTATTATTGGGTTTTATATTTTCTTTAGGCATGATAGGGTTTATAGGATCTACCATAGTAAACAATTAATTTTCTATAAAATATTGTTTATAGTATTAGGGTTCAATAGGAATATAAGTATTATTGGATTATTAATAAAATAATTATTAAATTAATTCAATAAATTTAAAAAATTCATTAATTTTACATAAGAAAATTTAATTTATATATACAATTTTTGAATATATGTTTTACTTAATTGATATTAGAATTAACATTAACACATCAATGTTAATGTGACAACCCCACTCTATGATCCCATGTGAATGGAATTGTAAATATTGTACGATGAGTTGAAATCAAAATGGGGACTTAGTCATGGACACACATTCCAGAGTTGGGAAGGGAGTCACTTGCTTGGGAAGCCTTGTTTTCTTGTGAAAGGGAGAAACTTGAAAACCCACCCCAACCATTAAATAATGGACATGTGTCAAAATTGAAGAAAACAACCCTTGAAAATAAATGAGCAGAACAAAGAGGTATGCACGCACATGCCACTTAGGAAGAAACCACAAGAAATAAGGGACATGAATTAATGGAAAGGGGCAAGAGTAGAGAGGAAGAAAACCAAGGTGGAGTACACCAACTCTTTGTAGGTAGTACTGAAGAGAAGTGCATAGAGGTATGTTGTCTTTTGATCCCTAGAGGTTGTGTGTTGAGCTCCTAATCTCTAGAGCCCTCGAAAAGCTTGGGGGTTTGTCAAGGCTATGGGTTGAGATATAATTCCTTGAGGCATGTAACAACTTAGGTCCATGGAGGCTGTGGGTTGAGACATAGGTCTCTCGAACCCTATAATAGGGGAGGTTGTGGGTTAGAATAGAATCTCAAGAGCATTGTAATAGCTTGGGTCCCCTCAAGGCTATGGGTTGAGATAACAAAGTCTAGAGCCTTGTAATAACTTCAGTAAAGGCCACCATGAAGAAAAAATTGTGGAGGACGAGAAAGAAGACTAACGGTTACTGTTCTGATAGCACAATGGATTGTAGATTCCTTGGAAGGTGGTGAATCAATGTGATGGTACCCTCAAATGAGGTTTGGTTTGGCACCTATAGACTCCGAGTGTTGACCAAGCAAGAAGTTTCCAAACCATGGGATTGAAAAAGGAGGTCCTTTCGAGCCCTAAAATTTAGTGAAAGATTGGTGTGTTAGTCCCTTGAGGGAGAATACCCCTAGACTGCCAAGTTTGTTTTGGGGATAATGATTGCAAGTAATTGTGGTTGCAGTTGACTACAATTGGGTGGAGAGACCTTGTTGAAGGTTCAATTTCCTTGCGTACTCTAAGATTAGAAACTGTGTATTATGTTTAAATTATGATGAATGATGCTAATGTGATTATGGATAATGGTTTGAATGTAAGGACAACATTGTGTTGGTGAATAATCGCTTATGCATTATATTACTTTCATGTTATGTGATGTATCAAACGGTTGCATATATGTATGTATGTGTGTGGAATATATGCAAGAATGTGTTACAAATTTGAAGGGTGAAAATATTTGAATAATTGCTAAACTAAAAGCATAAAATTGTTATTAAATAACATCGAGCCATGAAATCTTGGTTTAATAGTGGGTTTTGTGACCCTTTATTAATAGAATATTATGATGAGAGAGACATTCTGCATAGCAAGGTCTATATTCACTCATGAGTCATTCGTGGTCACGTTACAAATCATGGTGTTGTTGAGTGAGCACGACTTTAACGTCCAAGGGAGTTTTTCCTTGGTATTATTTTAACCAACAACTTTACCCAAATGTCCTTGAACCTTGCATTTTGAGTAGGGTTTTAACTGATGATTGAGGAACCTAATGGGTTTTTGTATTTGCATGTAGCTCCTTGGACGCCCGTCATAAGTTCTGCGTGTGGCACCTGAGGTTAGATCCTCTCTAAAGTCTATGTGTAAGTCCATGGTTGGTAATCCATACATGAGCACCTACCCTTCCCATTGGAGCATTTCCTCCTCATGGAATGGTGAGACACATAGACCAACAACTCGCTAGAGAACAAATCACTCAAGCTCGAGACTAATAATGTCATAAACCAACCTTAGAATGATAAGAAGTAAAGGCTTATAAACTATTTAACCCATTCCCCCAATGTGATTGAACGGGTCACGTTATGTTAGAGAGTGGTAAGCATTTGTGTTCAATACTGAGACTCGATGGGCTTCATCACAAGCAATTGAGGAATTTTTGTTACATGATTATAGAATGTTGAGTAAATTGGACTGCGCTCACCGATTGATTACTAAAGTTATGTCAAGGTTTGTGAGTTGATGGTTAACTGCTCCATGGGAGGAGGAATTGTGATTGTAAATATGTTTTCTCATTTGTTATCTACCAACCACATGATTGAATGACTATTGCATGTAATTAAAAATGGCTTGTATATTAACAACGTTGTTTTATTATCACACGAACTCATGATACTTCATAAATACAAGCTCATTATCCTCATTATGTTTAAATGGTGTTTTAGAATGTCTAACAACATGTGTGATTAACAACAAGTCACAAGCAACATAACATACAAAAAATACATTGATCAGAAGTCAAATGGTTGAATATAGTTGTGATGAGACATAGCATGGAAGTGATGAAGTCATAACTAATGATGAAGATAAATTAGTTAGGGAGAGGGGAGGAAATCAATCCTCAGATTCGATGAACAGTTTGAGAAGCCTTAGAGATGAGGTGAGAAGTATTAAGGCCGATAATGAGAGGTTGGTAAGAGCCCAATAGAGGCATGCTAAGATTAATTTGGTCATCTTGCAATGTGTTAAGCACTGGTAAAAGCAAAGGCGATTTGAAGTAAGGAAAAGTAGTAGAGACATTATCAACCCTTGGGAGCCAAAAGAGAATACCAATGGAGTAGATGGTAGCAGATCATGAAAGAAACCTAGGCAAGGTAGCGAGGACACTGTAGGAGGGGGGGAATATTTAAGTAGTCCCAACAGAAGGGTTAGAAAATAGGGACGTCATTCAAGCCACCCATCTAGTTCTTCCATCTCAAGATGCCATCTCTCTCACCACTACCATCACTTAGGGAGCAGGGAGAAGCGGCTTATGCCTAAAGAATTGAAAAAGGAAAAGCCACCCACTTTCGATAGGAATGTGAAGGAGTTTGAGGATGCAGAGGTAGGTTTGTTAGAGATGAATAATTTCTTCAAGATACATGACTACTTAAATAATATGAAATCCACAATCCCCTCTTATAATTTAAAGGGAAAAGATGATATTTGGTGGGAGGACGTGAAGAATACAAGAGCCATTATCGAAGAGGCCTTGACATGGGATGAGATTCATAAGATTTTTAGGGAGAAATACATATCTCAACACTACTATGACAATAAGGCAATGGAATTTTATGAACTCAGAATGGGACATATGACTAATGAGGAGTATGTCATTATTTTTTTGGGGATATTGAGATATGTTCCATATCTCAAGGACGAAAAGTTCAAAATGTATAATATCATGAGTGGGTTGCCAACGGTATAAAGAGATAATATTGAATTATTGGAAGGCTAGACCGTGAAGGACACTATCAATAAGCTAGAGCAATGCTATGAGAAATCTAGGCATGGGGCCAAGACTCCGAATGACTGAATAGCTAAGGTCACTCCCAGCCGAAATTTGAGTTAGCCCACGAAGAACTCAAAAGGAAAAGAGAGGAAATTCCCATCTTAGACAAGTGAGTCTCAACAAAAGGAAAACATCGTTGTTAAAAGGGATGTACAACAACTAACATCGGCAAAACCCATGATTGAAAGCTAGGAAGCACTCAAGTGTTTGACGTGTGGTGGGAACCACAAGAGAAGGGATGTCCTTTTCATTAGAAGGTTGGAATGAGAATCTACATTCCTCAAGACGTGATCATTGTCTGTGAAGTAGTGAGGAGTATGCATAATATTTAGGTAGCATTGGACAACCACCAAGTGGATTACAAGGCATCCATCATTTAGATGGAAATTAAGCTCCAAGAGAAATTTGTTTCTATTTTGATTGATCTATGTTCTAATTATATCTATGTCAACCCAAATTTTGTATAAAAGTGTAAATTAGACAAGGAACTACACCAAGAGCCATGACTTCTTTAGCTGGAAACACAGACAAAGAGGAGGATCAACTAATGGGTGAAGACATGCGTATTTGAACTCAATGGCATGATCACTATATCTCACATGAATGTTTTACCATTAGATGGGTATAACATGTTACTTGGAATGGAATGGATGTACACACACTATACCAAGGTGGATTACTACGAAAAAGCAATAGAATAGTTGGATGAGCAAGGAAAAGAGAGAATATTCGAAGGAAAGAAAAATCCCATATGAGTGAGGGTCAACACAATCAAACAATCCAAGCACAGTTGTAGGAAGAGATGTACGCTTTTCATGGTACAAGTTTCCAAAGATGAGGGAGATGAAGGAGAAAAAAAGGATGGGCAAGCTGAGATGCTCCAAAGGTATCGAGTCTTGGGATAGTAAACAAATGTATTTCTAGTAGAGGTTCCTCGATTACACACTCTCAGAGAGGTATTCTTCTCTATCGAGCTCATATCTAGAGCAACACGAGCATTTAAGACACCATATATAATGAGGACTTCGGAGTTGGTTGAGTTGAAACTACAGTTGAAATAAATGTTGGACAAGGGGTACACATGGCAAAGTGTGCCTTCTTAGGGTGCATGAGTGTGACTTTGATCTAATACGTTGTCACTACAATATTTTTAGTTTCTATCATAACTAATGATTGTGCAGAAATAATTTGAATTTTTGGATACATTAGCATCTCTTTTCAATAATCCACTTATTTTCATCATATTATGTATAAAGAAATCAACACATTTCGAAAAATGCTACTCGACGGAATGAGCACTAATGATACCTATATGATAGAACCAAATTATGAAATTGACCATAATTCTGAGATAATCCACGAAGGGGGTGAATCAACTCGGGGTGAGGTTTGGCACCTAATGCAGAGGCATGTTTGTTAGAGATGAATAAATTCTTCAAGATACATGTCTACTCAAATAATATGAAATCGAGAGTCGCCTCCTATAATTTAAAGGGAAAAGATGATATTTGGTGGGAGGACCTCAAGAATAAAAGAGCCTTTACCGAAGAGGGGCTGGCATGGGATGAGCTTGATAAGATTTTTAGGGAGAAATAAATGTCTCAACACTACTATGACAATAAGGGAATGGAATTTTATGAACTCACAATGGGACAAATGACTAACGAGGAGTATGTCACAAATTTTTTAGGGCTATTGAGATATGTCCATATATCAAGGATGAAGAGGTCAAAATGTAGAGGCTCATGAGTGGGTTGTGTTTGGTATTCAAAGATAATATTGAATTATTGGAACACTAGAGAGTGAAGGACGCTATTAAGAAGCTAGAGCAATGCTATGAGAAATCTAGGCATGGGGCTTAGATTCCAAATGACTCAATAGCCAAGATCACTCTGAGGAGAAATGTTAGTTTGCCCACAAAGAACTCAAAAGGAAAAGTGAGGAAATGCCCTTCTTAGCCAAGTGAGCCTCAAGAGAAGGATAATATCATTGTTAAAGGGGATGTACAACAATTAGCATCTGTGAAACCCATGATTGAAAGATAGGAACCACTTAAGTGTTGGGCCTGTGGTGGGAACCATAAGAGAATGGTTTTTCCTTATCATTAGAAGGTTGGAATGAGAATTTACAATGCTCCAGAGGTTAGCATTGTGTGCGAAGTAGCCCATAGTATGCCCAATATATAAGTAGCACTCGATAACCACTAAGTAGGTTACAAGGAATCCGTCATTTGGATGGAAGGTAAGTTCCAAGAGAAAGTTGTTTCTATTTTGATTGATCTAGGTTCTAATTATATCTACACCAACCCAAAGATTTTAGAAAAGTGTAAATTGGACAAGGAACTACACCAAGAGACATCACTAGTTTAGTTGGAAACACGCACAAGGAGGAGGATCAACTAATGGGTGAAGTCCTGCTTATTGGAACTCAATGGCATGATCACTATATCTCACATGATTGGAACTCAATGGCATGATCACTATATTTCACATAAGTGTTTTACCATTCGATGGATATAAAATGTTACCTGGAATGGACTAGATGTACCTGCACTATAGCAAGGTGGATTGCTATGAAAAATAAATAGAACATTTGGATGGGCAAGGAATAGAGATAATATCCGAAGGAAAGAAAAATCCCATATTAGTGAGGATAAACAGTGTCAAACAATCCAAACATAGTTGTAGGAAGAGATGTACGCTTTTAGTGGTACAAGTTTCCAAAGATGGGGGAGAGGAAGGAGCAAAAAGGATAGAGAACCTGAGATGCTCTGAGGGTATCTAGTCTTGGGATAATAAAAAAATGTATTTGTAGTAGAGGTTCCTCAATTACCCCCTCTTGAAGAGATATACTTCTCTATGGAGGTGACATCTAGAGGAACACCAACATTTAAGACCCCATATATAATGAGGACTCCTGAGTTGGTTGAGCGAATACTACAGTTGAAAGAAATGTTGGACAAGGGGTACACATGGCCATGTGTGTCTTCTTGGGGTGCACCAATGTGACTTTGACCTAATAAGTTGTCACTACAATATTTTTAGTTTCTATCATAACTAATGATTGTGCAGCAATAATTTGAATTTTATGGATACATTAGCATCTCTTTTCAATGATCAATCAATACAGTCCAAAAATTCTACTCGAGGGAAAGAGCATTAATGATAAGAGCATTAATGATACCTGTGTGACATAACCAAATTACCAAATTCACTGTAATTCACTTTTGTTTCATATAAATTCATGAACAATGTCAAAGTATTATTCTTGAAGCACCTATCATATTCACATTTAATCAATAGTTATCAAAGTTGTGTCTCATACTAAGTAGATATAAATCTAATCAAAATATAGTGATGATGAAGAAATAAATAATAATAGTTGTTAAATAAATTATTATATATGTTGTATTATACTATTCATATTATATTTAATATATTGTATTTCATATTAAACTAATTAATATAATATTAAGTTATAAATTGATTTACAATTTCTATATAGTAATATTTACTATTTTAATTTTTAATTTGATATTTGTAGTATTGTGTAAGACATGTAGATATTTTCTCACATTTTCAGTTTACAACTGATAATAAATCTAAAGTTCAAATCTATATAAACCAATAGGTTTCTTACAATTTAAATGCATAGTAAGAACTATCTTAAAGAGTGAGAAATTCTTCAATCCCTCTAAACTAATATGTTTCCTGTAATTTGAATGCAAACTAAGGAATGGTCCTCTTAGGTGCAATTCCATTATAACAAGAGATAGATAGAAATATGCACCCTCAATTCACAGAATATATATACAACCCACAATGTTTACAAGAAACAACTGAATTATATTAACTAATAGTTTATAATCATTGTGAACTTGTGAAGTATCTATGCAATTTTGTAAGGGAAGGGACTAAACATTTATTACTTTATGCTGCTTTGCAAAGAGAAATGGAAGTCTAAGCATATCATCCACAAAACAAGTTCAAAAGCTCCATAATGTAAATAAAACTGAGATTAAAAGCATTATGGTACCATTTTCTAAGTGTTTGAATTTTGAGTAAAGTGAAATGGATAAACTCTTAAGAAGAAAACTCTAGATTATATAAATACCTTAATGAATATTTATCATTATTATGTCCCCCTATATTATTTCTCATTCATAGACTATAGGGATATTGAAATTCAAAATCATCAATCAAACAGTACTACAAAAACCAAGAAATAACGTTGTGGTAAACAGAAACCATACATTGAACCCAAATTACGCAATGATGAAAAACTTTTGTACAAGAAACTGAAAAGATACAAACATTAAATTCTGATAGTGAAGTTGTTGATGGTGTGTGAATTATCAATTTTATTATTTTTTTATTTCCACTCTTATTTCAACACTTACATTAAATTAAAATTAAATTATTATAATAATTTTATTATAACATTAGTATTACATATCCAAATTAATTTCCCCACTTACCTTAAGAATTAGATTTTAATTAACATGTTCAATTTTTAATAGTTGAACTATAGCATAATAATTTAATTATAAAGGTGGCATTAGCTATTCAAATTAATTTCCACACTTACATTGGGAATTAGATTTTTATTTTTTTTGGTAGGTAAGCGCCCATGGGGGATTTGAACCAGTGGCCTATCACAAGGAGTGCCTTAACAATGCACCCATTCACCCTCAATCCAAAGCCCCATGGGTCCAGGAATTAGATTTTGATTAACATGTTGACTTGGTAATAATTGAACTATAGTATAAGCACACAATAGAGTAGTATCTTAAATTATAATGTTTACAATGGAGTAGTCTCTTAAATTAGAATGTTTAAATATATTTCAGCTCACATAGTAACATTTAATCTTTAAAAATATAAAAGTCTTTTAAATATAACATTTAGTTATGTTGAATATTGATCCACTAATAAATTCTATGAAATTCCACTATGGCCTAACCTTGGTACTATAATTACGAAATTGATAAATTGGTAGAGTGGTTAATAATTCATAACCCAAATGATTGTATTTATTACACCAACACAATCATAAAGAATAGTTTTCAATGACACTCATTCATGTCATCAACTCAAGCATATTGTTGCGTGTACACAGTTGACTCAATCAACAAAATAACATAAAATATATCTAATGAGCATGTGATTCGATTTCTATCTCTTTTAGAACTTGCGTTGTCATCCAGGAAAAAATCAAATCAAAGGCAACTGGGATACACACAAGCACTAGTGCTACAATTCCCAAAAAGTTGTGTCTCATCCCAAAATATGATTTTATGAATGTGGACACCTTCACATTCTCATATGTTGTCACCATCTCAGTTTCTACATCACCCAACTGTGAAGCAATCAGACCATAGAGTGTCTAAGAAATAGGGGTTCCTAGTAGTACCATCTAGAACATATAGCCATTTTATGTGTTCAATAGACAACCTATTAGGAGCCCTCAATCCAAGGGGATTGACAACTGTAGTCAACATTACAATTCAAATAAATGCTACATGGAAAAAATGATGAAGAGAATAATAATTGTGAGCATTCCAAAATAGGTAAAGTATAGAAAAGTGAAAAATACGATGAAGGAGAACTAAAAGAAAGTGGAAGCTAGCCACGAAATCACAGAATAGAATAAGATGGCATAGGTTACACACTACATAAGAACATAAGGCACTTCAATTTTAACCTACATTGATTGCAAGGATGGCCATTCTATAAATTTGATCTGCATAAAATTTATAATGTGACTAGTAGTTATTTACATTTAGCTTACCTCTCCAAGGACATAAGACATTGCTGAATACATTCCAAGGACTTCTTCTCTGTAAAAGATAGTTCTTTCAACCTCCATAATTGACTTGAAACTTCATAAATTAATAACAGCAAGGAAAAAGTAGAGAAAACTACATTGATCCCATATTCAGTACATCATGTTATTTACCTCTCTGAAAGAACTTCAAAAAGTATTATGACAGCATTGAGTAGTTGAGGCAAAAGAAAATTTTGGAGAACATGGAATTTTGTAGGCTTACCAAGAACAACAGATAAAGTTTTCATGAGAACAACTATTAATTTAACTTGGAAGAACACCGTAAATTCTCAATATGCTCTATGGACTTCAAACTTGTAATAGACAATAAACTCATCAATAATAAAGAAAACAAAAGGTCAAATAGACAATAAACTTATCTATAATAAAGAAAACAATATGTCAAATTGAGGTGGCTTCTAGTTTGGTATAACAAAGTCCAACCTCTTTGTTCCAAGGTCCCAAAAGATGGTCCCAAAGAGTAGGGCAACCACTGTAGTGAAGAAATACTGCCCAACATTATTGTGTGGATTCCTCCAATATGACCAATGTTGCTTCCAAAGATAGTCCATGCACATAATGTTGAAGGACTATGCGTATTGAGTTGGAAAATCTAGATGTTGCTATAGGGGTGATTAGCTCTTTAATAAGAGCATGATTCCATATTAAAAACAACAATAGTCAAATAAGGTTTAAACAACCCTGCAATACATTTATTTTGAGGAATTATATTATCCAAGATAGGCAATAAAATTAGTGATGGAGAATGAAAAGCTCTTTCTCAAACAAGTTACTACAATTATCTCACATAGTCATAGAGTGCCAATTTTCTGTATAGTTTACCAAAATCTACACCAGGTCTTTCCTCATTAGCCATGGAACTCACTTCCACTATCCATGTTGCTAGATTGTATCCTTGTATAATCTATGGAACTAGTGGAACCACCTAATCAAACAAACAAGAATTGGACAAGATGATTATTCTCTGTCATCGGTTGATAATGGAAAGAAGAGTCGATTACGAATATATTCTAAGACATAGAACAACAAATAAACCATACCTCAAAATACTAAATGAGTTTATGAGAAGGACAACCCATAGGACTTGCATAAATGATTTGGCCACCCCTTTTGAAGAGTAACCCTCCCTTATTTTATCTCTTTACACCCTTTCCTTTCTTAATCAAAGAAACATAAAAAAAGGCCTTTTGTTTGCATCCCATAGATTGACAATGAAATTATTTGAATTCACCTCATCAAAATCTTCAAATATATAAATGATGTATCATTGGATGGTACAATCAACAGTTCTACCTTTATTGACTGTGTTGCTAACAATACTCATAACTATCATTGCGACATGGGAATCTAGTCCTGAAGTTCGCTCATCCATTGCTATGGTACATCGCTTCCTTTGCTCTGTAGAAAGACCTTTCACTCCAGGAAGCCCTACAATAACATTTCTTAGAGGAGTGAGCTCTACCAGCTCCAAGACTCTTGCCACAAACATCTGCATTTATTGTAACAACAAAAATCTGTGAGATAAGTTTCTTGAATAGTCTCATTAATAAGAAAGATTGTCACTCTCAAGAATGGGAGAAATTTTGACCAACCATTCTATTTTTCTCATCAACCTCGCAAGGAAGAGGGAGCCATGTATAATACACAAGTGATTCAAAGACTATGAGTATGGAGAGTGGATATCCTTTCGTTCGTAGTACCCTGAGATGCTAGAAAATGTTATTAGATCCAATATGAGATCATTTCCAAGCTTGCGCTATTGGCCATTGTAAATCTCTATAGAAATGTAATTATCTAGTGCGACGACATGATAACCTTGACTTAACCATATACATATAAACTAACCGGCCGTAGCCAGAGGGATTAATCCTCCTCTATATGAAAACAAGAGAAATCTGAGACTTTGGAGAAGGAAACGTTACGAGGGTTTCTCGCAAATAGGCATACAAAGAAAAACTTAAGTTAAAAATTAAATTACAAGGAATTCATAAATGTACATATATCTGATACGTCGTGTTTTGATCATTCAATATATGGAAATATCTTCGGAATAATTATAAGCCTTAAGGTATGAAAGGCGTATATACCTTTCCCAAACACCAACTTACAATTGTCAGATAAACCATATCTACGCCTCTACCGTGAGGATCCACATTAAATGTTGATTGGATATGGTGAAAATACAATAATGATATTTCACATTAAGCTTTATATTGTGAATCGCTTGCAAATATATATATATATATATATATATATATATAATCAATGCTTTGTAAATCAACGATTAGATTATTGCTATATAGTTTAGAAAAAAAAAAAAAAAACTGTTTATGGGTGTGTGGCTTTTAATAGATCCAAAGTTAATATGAGATTGATTTCCAAGTTTGTCTTAATTGGCCATGGTTAATCTCTTGACAATATCCTCATTTTCCTTATAAAGGTGCCATACATCCTAGAGATGAAGGAAAATAAGGGGAAATTAGGAATGACTTTTTAGATGAAATACATATTACTTTAAATTATATAATTTAAAATCCATTTTACCTTATAAAATAGAATAATGATTATATAACCATATTTAAATTCAATTAATAAACACAAAAATTTACAATATCATAATATGTTTCACAAAGCATATTGAGATCCACTTTTCCATACTAGTAAATAGGCTTTGTTATAGTACCATGGGCCAATATCATTGGTCATCAATACAACATTGCCAAAAACCATGTCTCATTTCACACTCAAAAAATTTTATAAATATTTTATTTGAAGTAGATTTTAGAACATTTTAAAATTACTTTAAAATAAAAAATATTATAGTGAGGAAATGATTTTTTTCAAAACCATTTTTCTCATTAATTTTAATCAAAACATGATTTTTAGAAATTGAGTTTAAATTGTTTGATCTCCATAATTTGTGTGCCCAGCATTTTGACTGTGTTGAATTCATTTATGCATTCAAAAATTTATTTTGAACAACAAAAAGTATTGAAATTGTATTGTCACATTTTTGTGAATTCGATTGAAAAATGTTATTTCATCCATAAGTTAGACCACACCTATGTACTCCTCTATCACATGAAAATATATAAGATATAAATAGTGGCTTGAAATTAAGATCCATTTCACCATATAAATTAAAATAATAATTTTGTAACCATATTTAAATTTCATTAATAAACAAAAAAACTTAATACTTACAATATAACAATATTTTTAAGCATGGATATTTACCACCACTTTACCATAGATATTAGTAGCTATACCATAAGATGAGCCCCACATGCCCAAAAACCATCTCTCATTTCACAATTAAACTAATACTTACAATTAAAAATAAATATTACAATGGATATTTAGACACTTTACCATGGATATTATTAAACATAGCATACAGACTATGGCTCATCAATACCACATGCTCAAAATCCATCCCTCATTTAATAATCAAAATATTTTAAAAAAATTAAATAAAAAATAATGTTATTAATTAAAATAAAATTAAACTAAATATAAATAAATTATTAATTAAACCATCATAGATCCATCCTATCTAGGTATCTGTGGATCTATCAAGCTCCAAGAGAGATCAAATTTTCCTAGGTGTAAACCATTCTTCTTTTAAAAAATTGCACCTTGAAAGGTTTGATCCCTCTAAATTTATAGATACAGAGTTAACATAGATATAGACTAATTTCAAAGGGGGATGTCAACCATTCCATCTATCCCACCAAATGAACTAAAAATAATCTACATAATAAATCTATAAAAATAAGAATGCAAAGGACCATTTCTAGGGTATTAATCCAAAGTGCATGTTACGGTTGTGTGGTTGAGGAGGGTTGAGGAGAGAGGATCATTCTACAACCTAGTATGAACTAAAAATAATCCACATATTAAATTTATAAAAAGAAGAATGTAAAGGACCATTTGAGAGTGTTAATCCAAAGTGCTTGTGACTGTTGTGTGGTTTAGTAGAGACGATCATTCTACAACCCAGTATGATGTGCAACCATCAAAAGTTGAAATTTTTCCCATGTGTGCCAAAATATTTTTTTTAAATAATCTAAAAGTAAAGAAAAAATTAACTATAGAAAATATTTAAATATATAATATTTTTAAATCTAAAAAAAATAACTATACAAAAGATTTAAATAATGTTTGGTCATATTTTTTTTGCTAATGCTAGTATTGCTAAGGGAAATGTCACTTTTACTTATTGGAAATTTTCTAATGTTAGTATTGCTAATGGAAATGTAAATTTTACTTAGTATATTTTTTTTGCTAATGGTACTATTGCTAAGGCAAATGTAACTGTAATATAACTTCTACTTGTTAGTATTACTAGTGTTGAATTAATTTTTTTTGTTTTGGTTTAGGGTTTAGCAGGGTGAGATTTGGTTTTATGGCCAAGGGGCTATTTTGGGAGGAAAACAACATGTGTTTTCCCTAAAAACCACCCAAAAAAACTACCATTGAGGGACCAAAACTCCCCCACCTATGTGAGACCTAAAGATACTTGTTAGGGTTGGAATTAGGATTAACTTATACCCCTTAGCTGCCAAACTAGTACTATTACTAATTTATGGTTCAAACATGCCCATTTCTTAAATTTTTACCTTGCTATCTTTAAAGGACAAGGCCAAGATAATCAATGTGATGTTTGAGGATATGAATAGGTAACTCGAAATAGTTGAGGATGAAGTTAATAGTGTAGTGGCTATAAGTTAATATTGTAGTGGCTATACTAATAAATTCTGGATAGGAAAAGGAAAACAATTGTAGATGAAATTAATGGTGTAGTGGTTATACTAATAAATTCCTTTGTAACTATCACCATGAAATCTTAGACCAGCCCCATGATCATGTTTATGAATTCCTCATATAACTATCACTAAAGCCCTTGTTCCATTAAAGGTCTAGGAAAATTTGAATGAAATTATTAGGTTCAATCCTTGAAATTTTTGGAAAAATGGAAGGCATCCTAATTTTATGAATATGCCCATCACTTGTGGGTCAAATTTATTGATAGCTAATATTCCATTCTGCTTTGGAGATGCCATAAACATATGAATTTCCATATATAGAATGTATTTTGCAACTTACTTTGTTATGAAATGTATTTTATCTTTTCCTAGTAGTATTATGAACTTACTATAATTTTTAATTATTTTCCTTACTTACATCTTGCAAATTATTCCTATGCTGGTAATGAATTCCTCCATTAAAGGTCCTCAGAAATTCCAACCAAACCTTTACATTGAAGCCTTGTATATTTTTTAAAAAATGGTAGCCATTTTAAAGGAATATCTCCATCGCTTGTCCACCAAATTTAATGATATCAATTCCTTGAAGCTTTTATTAGTCTATCCAACCACCAATTTCACTTGCTTCATAGAGAAATTGGTAAGCTTGTATGTAGAACTTTGAGGCTATAATCTAATCATTGGCATAGGACCCCTTTAGATTAGTCTACCTTCTATTCACGTTTGTCCTATTTTTAGTTGTAATTTTTAATTTATCTATTGTAATGAAATCTTGATATGGATAGAATTGAGGGAAATTAATACAATGGAGCAACAAAGAAATCTATTTCATGAATGCATGAAATTTTAAGGCAAACCATGAACATGATTATATTGGAACCTACCACTTTTAGTAATTGGATTGCTTTCGTGTCTCAAGCATGATTGATTTTTCTTGCAATTTACTTTCTTGCAAGTGTGTTTTATTTGCTACAAGTGTGGTGTGATTTGTGAAACCATGTGCACTACACTTTGCAAGTTTCAAACAAAACTTTGGATTGAAAATTCAAGTGCTTGCGTAATCAATTGTTCATTAAGATAATTAAAAGTAATTGAAATGCCAATGAGTAAGAGTAAAGTACATAAAGAGTTTCATGCTCTTGATAAAAATGGAATCTCATTCCTTCATAAATGAGAGAGTCAAACTGACACCTTGCAATCCCCCTAAATGTGAAATCCTTCATAAAGAGCTTCATTCTCTCCATCAAAATCTAGTCCCATACCTTCATAAATAACAAAGTCAAACTGAAAATTTGCAATCCCCCAAATCTTGAAATCCTAAAATTCATTAACTTTTTTGGATTTTGAGTGAGATTAAAAATTCTAGTTTCTCCATATGAGACTCAATGAGGTTGGAACCACTCAAGCATCTTGAAACAATAAATTAGAATGTAAGGGTGAAAATGAAAGATATAGGAAATGCCACTTTTACTTGCCATTGCTAAGGTTGCATTATTGTTTTTGTTTACGTTTAGGGTTTAGGGGAGGGGGTCTGTTTTATGATCAAGGGGGATATTTTGGGAGGAAAAAAACCTCTCCTTTCCCTCAAAATAAACTAAAAAAATACCATTAATGGGCCCAAACTAATCTACCCATGTTAGAATTAAGGAGGCCTTTAAGAATGGAATTAGGATATTACTATTAACCTTATATACCAAACTAGTATAATCACTAATTTATGGTCGAAACTTGCCCATTTTTAAAATTATGATTGTATCTTGTTAAATTTAGAGCACACTAGGAATAGAACTATATCTCAATCAATGTGAAGTTTGAGGATATTGGATAAGTAAAGGGTAAAAATTGTAAATTGATTTAATAGTGTAGTGGCTATACTAATAAATTCATTTTTAACTATAAGTATGAACTGTTACCATTAGGATGACCATACTAATTACTTTCTCCCTTCAAATGAAATTGTTCTATTAGAGCCTTCAATTTTTTGGAAAAAAGGAAGCCATCATACTTGCATGAATATATCCTAATTGTATTATGAAATTCCTTTTTATTTTAATTATTTCTTATTTTATCCTTGCAAATTATTATTATGCTCTTAAAATTATTGCAAGTGGTGATGGTGTGTCTTATATGGATACCTAGAACTGTTGGAAATAATACATTTTGGCTGGTAAACACTAAAGTGGGAATGTGAAATTTAACATGCATAGATATTCTAATGAGGCTGATAGGTCCACCAAGATAACTAAAGTGGGAATGGGAAATTTAACATGCATAGATATTCTGAGGCTGATAGGTCCAGCACGATGTTGATATAAGATCAGCACGATGCTGTTGGTAAGATCATTTGGGCAAACACTAGATTGAAGAAGATGGGAACAAGGAAGATGCTCTCAAAGATGTACATCTAAGGATGCTCAAGAAGCAGAAGTCTGGTAAGAGTATCAACTTAGTAGTAGTGAAGCTCTAAATAAATTTTTAGGGAAAAAGATAATTCAAAAGGACAACAATGTTCTCATGGAAACTAACCAGAAGAAGCCAATCAAACCATCTACAGTCAAGGATTGGCCTTCTAGCTGTGGAATATATTCATCTAGTGTTGCACATGAGAGTTATAAATATTTAACACAGAAATCTCTCCCACCATGAGGTTCAGCGTCTTTGGATATTATACCTTTTCTTATGGGCCAAATGTCCCTTTAGTAAGCAAGGAGCACTACCAATTATCTCCTGCCTCTAAGTTCCATAGTAATGGAGTTAAGTGAAGCAGTCAACAATTTTCCAAATTTAATAATCATTGAAGTGCTAAAGAAAGTGTCAAAATTAGAGGAAACCTCTAGGTTAATTTTTTGAACTAAGAAGATGGTGTTAGAAACAAAGAAGATGGTTCTACAAACATAGAGAAGAAAAACATGTTGTCTATTTGAAATAATAAAAACATCTAGTCTTATAAGATATAAAACCATCAACCTTTGAAAAAATCATCTCATCTTTATTTCTCCACATTGAAAGAAGCTTTAATGAGGTGGCCCATATAATCAAGAAAGAAACCAACCCTAAGAAAATATATAATCAAGGTTCAAGGGTTATGTTCTCAAAATATACAACTGGAACCAATAAAGTTTCTTCATATGTGAATGTGGAAACACCCTTTTATGAAGCCACTTTGTTTGTTCCAATTGGGCAACACCCTTATATCAAGGCACCACTTTATTGGTTCCAATTATATTATGTTGAGAACATAACTCTTGAACCTTGACTATAGAATGTAGTAGGTTCTTGATCATATGGGGCACCTGATTAGCGTTCTCTATTTTAGGCTCCACCTCGAAATGTTGCAACCTATTTTGTATCTATGTTGACAAAAATGAATGTTGAAAAAGATAGCATGATGGCTTCAAGGCTAGTCAACAAGGTTGGATGTTTTCATTGTTTGTTTCTAAAAGAAAGCATGTTTTCCCTCTCTTTGTTTCTACAATCATCTTCTATGTTTCTAGCACCATCTTCTTTGTTCACACAAGTAGATTTGAGGTTTCCTCGAAATCTGGCACTTTCTTTAGCACTTGAATGATTATTAAATTTGGAATGATGTTGACTACTACCCTTAACACCAGCAGTATGGGACTTAGAGGCAACAGATAATTGGCTACTGCTCCTTGATTACTGAGGGAACATTTCTACCATTACCAAAGGTATAATATCCAGAAACTGAAACTGGTGGGTGAGAAATTTCTGTGGCAAAGATTTATAACTCTCAAGGTCTCCACCAACGAAGAGGAAAATCCCCGACCACAGATGGTTTGATTGGCTTCTTAATCTTAGGAATATGGTCACTTTACTCTGAAACATTGTTGTCCCTTTCAAATATCCCAGAATTATGGTCCCTAGAAAATTCTTTTATTGCTTCACTATGAAGAGTGTTGACACTCTTACCAGACTTCTGCTTCTTGAGGTTACGTAAATGTACATGTTTCAGGGGATCGTCCATGTTGAGGTCTTCTACAATCATGCATTTGCCTAAAATGGTCTTAGAAATAGCTTCATAGTGGAAGCAACCACCCCATTCCCACTTCAGGGTTCGCCAACGAGAATGTATTATTTCCAATAGTTCGTCTTGTCCATATAAGAAAATGATCCATAGATTGGCAAATGTTCCAAAAAGATAGGTGCAGAAATTAGTACATCCTAAAAATCGTGCAATAAGATGATTACAAGCATAGGAATAATTTGCAACTACATTAAGAAAAGATCAACTACATTTCACAACAAAATAAATTCAGAAAGTTCAATCGATGTTTATGGCATCTCCACAGGCAGAAGGTAGCACTGCATTTGGTCTAATAGCCATAGTACATATAGGCCAAGATAATATTTCTTATGGAAGCAATAATCATTATCATCGATCCTAGGGTTTCTCTAAATAAAAGACGCACACAAATTCAATTAAAATCAGGAATATTGTTTATGCGGATCGAAGATATGATGCAATGGGGTAATGCATTTTAATTGTTGCTCAATTGCGGTGACAAAACTTAGGATTTTATCGATCTATACTTTTTTATGAATCCAAAAGAAATGTTTATATGGAATTAGGGAATAATTTATGCTGTCGAATGCAGTGATAGAAGACGTTAGAATTCTAAAGATATAATCTAAAAAAATTGGTGGGTTCAATTGAAAATATTAGAATTTGGATTTAAAGAATTTTTTTTAGTATTAGGGTTTGGATTTAAAGAAAATTATCTTATTGGAATTCTGCACTTTAATTTATTTGATGTTATTTAAAGTATATTCTAGTGGCCTCTACTCTATCCAAAAATGAATTTAAAAGTGATAACTTCTTTACATTCTTAAATAAATTGTTTAAAATTTTTTTAATTAATTTTTTACCAAATTATCTGTGAAAATTTACTCCATGTATCCAAAAAAAAAAATTAAAACTTTAGTGTAAAATATAGCTCTGAAACATATATCTTTTTTACAATTTGAAACATTTACATGTTAGAAAGTGGAAGAATGGATGGCAATGTGGAGGAATAATACAAGGTTTCTTGGCTTAGCATTTTAAATTGTCATTAAAAACTCATTGTCCCCGTTATTCATCATGATAGTTCTCACATTTTGATTAAAAGTGCAAGTTATTCATCACCAAGTATGATAATTAGATAATTAGTCAAAAATAAATTGAAAACTAAATTTATAAAATATATATTTAATTTTTAAATTTATGCCTATTCACATCTTCAAACTTAAGTCAAAATTAAAATTATTTAACAACTGCATTAAATCTACTCAACCCCAAATGGTGTGTGTACAAATTCATGTGCTCTCGTAATGAGCCAAGCTAGGTAATGGGCTCAAATACAAGCCTACAAGGGTTTGTGAGTTTATGTTGTAACTTTCTATATTCACAGTTGCATTATTTAATGTCGTGAAACTTTATCATATATTTTGTTGTAGTTGAGTAGTACGAGTGTCTAGGATTAATATGAGATTGATGTCCAAGTTTGTGCTAATTGTTCATTGATAATATTTTGAGAATAAGGTGCCATAAATAGGGGGAAAATAGAGAGCTACACACATTGTTGTGTAATAAAAATTTTATGCTATTTAAGACTCACCTAGAGAATATAAAATTTTATTTAAAAGAATTATCTCTTATTTCATGTGAAAAATTCCTTTGAACATGGAGAATTCTTTAAAAGGTAATAAATAATTAAATATACTCAAACATTAATCTATACCAATAAGCATGGTTGTCCTTGTTGTCATCTCTAACCATAGGAGCCTCCGAAGACTCCTTATGGGTCTCTCTTGACACTCGATTAGGGCTCCTCATTAGGTCTCGTGCTACTCTATAATAAGGCCTAATGTTAGGGCATCACGGCACCTCTATGAAAATGACCATACGGCCTTAGGGCATGGCTAGATATCTCTTTTGAATAGTGGCTAGGATTCCTCCATCAACTAAGTATAGAACCCTTCCTCCAATGCTTCTAGGGCTTCTCCCTCTTTATCTCTCTAGCTACCAAACCCACATGAGTGGAGAGAGATCTTAGGAGAAGTGTGTGTGAAAAATGACTTGAAGATGTCTTCTATTTATAAGGAAATGTTGACGATAAGTTGGGGTAATTGGGTTTTTGGCAGACCTTGACAAATTGTCAAGTAACACAAATACAAATAAATTCATATAGCCATGAATACATGTTGGAATTGTTTGATTTCCCGACAAAAAATATCAACTTCCACCAATAAGAAGATCCACATGGATTTTGGCCCTAGTTGCCAATTTTAAGAGTTAAGCAATTGACCAATGTTTATGGCCAACCCCACGTGTATCATGTATAACTTAATTTTCAAAGGAGTCAATATTGGTGCAAGTGTAATGTCCCTCTCTCAATGATCACACCAAGGGAAAAAAATATATAAATAGACATAAGTGGAATTTTGATGAGAAAAGAGAGATGAAGCTCACTCTTTCTCATGATAAAAGAGAGATGAAGCTTACTCTTTGGGCATGCATAATCATTTTCTCATAACAATTTGGAGATCTCTTGTGTCTTTTGAGTGCTAAGGGTGAAACCCTTTAATGAAATAGTTTCAGTAGTGAAACAAATCCACCTTAGTTTATCAGAAAAAAAATTTAAAAATAAAAAAAAATAAATAAAAATAAATAAATAAATACCACTCAGATATTTCACTGGTATTTATTGCTAAAGATTCATCTCATTGCCAGGTCATGGGTACCACCACAAACTGTGGGATTTTTGGAGGTCATATTTTCCATCTGCATTTCATATAGGAAAAAGGGGACTAATTCACTCATTTCGAGACTTTGGGATCACTTGAGGAGGTTGTACCAGTTATTATCAGTAAGTTGAAGGTATACTCTACATCTTTGGGTTATCTCCTTTTCAAATATTAGTTTTCTTAGGCTACATGTTAATTGTTTGAGCTTTTAAATTTGAAGAAATTCTTGAATGGACTTCATAAATACTCGAATGAATGGACTAAGGTAGCTGTACCATAAATTGTGTTATTTTAGAGATTTGACTTCCATATTTTCGCAAATGTCCTCAATAAATACTTATATGTATAAATACTTATGTTTAGGATTATATATGTGCTAGAGTGGTTCATATATGTTTTCATCAATTGCTCATAGAATATGCAAAAGAAAATGATTGTCAAAATGTTGCAAAAATTACATTTCTTGTGATTTTTTTTTTATTGTTCATGACAAGATAATCATGTTGCAAGAATGAGTTTTCCTATAGTCTCTTTTAATTTGTGGATATTTTTTTTCCTCCCATTTTTTTACAAGGATGTAGATTTGATTTTCATGTTGATGGTTTGTGCATGTTATCTAGCCCCAAAAGTTGGTAATGGAGTGGATCTTGAGAAGTAGTCATGGACACAGACTCTATCAAAGGTTAATGTTACAATACCACTTCCACATGGTATCAGAAAAAATTGAATGGTGTGTGACCTAAAGAAGAGTTATTTAACGACACGGTTGAAAGGGAAACCTCATGTCCTAATTTTAAGTCATTTAGTTGTTTTTCTTAGTTGTAAGTTATGTGTTTCATTTTGAGCTTTATGATATCAATTATTTCAATAATCGAATATGCATGGCCTATATTTCTCACCCAATGTTAGTTGCTTGACATGGTTGATATAACATTCAATTCTAGTCCAATTTTATTTTAAGTCAAAAATTTTATTGATTAAAAGGATGTTCATAATTTCATTGGTTTACTTGGAGCTTGATTTAAAATTTTTTGTAAATTCGACTTGGATTTTATTTTTTCAGGGTGAGCTATTTGCACAAGTAAGGTCAAATGAGTCCTAGAACATAGGTATACAACAAGAGAATCCTTGGCCTTTGTTGTGTATCGATTATTCTTTATTGCATGTTGGTTTATGTGAAGGGGAAATATATATGTATATATAATGTTTTTACCATATGTCATTCATGGTTTCCGTAGATATGTGTTACATTTTGACAGAGGTTTAGATATCATTCAGATATCTAAACACCAAACAACAACAACATTGAGATTTTTCTTTCACTAAACCTATAACGTATTGCATCTCTCTTCATCAATGATTTTCTTCCATATGCTATCGAGTTATGATATTTCCTTTGCAATATTTGGTGCATTTGTTATTTATAGGTCATTTATAGGTTATAAATGTCTTGAGAGTTTCATTTCTAATTGAGTATTGAACTGAACATATTGATTCTCTTATACATAACTATTTCTCCCTTCACCTACCTTTCATAACTTCGATAACCATTAGGTAGGGACCTGTAACTTTCATGTTGCTTTTCTTGCTTAGTAAAATCTTGCCAAGACTTTAATTTATTGAAATTTGTAGAATTTACAATTTATGAAGTTTCAAAGTATAATTCTTTAAAGGGTGCTAGCTCAATGGAAGAGCACCTACTTTACAAGCGGGATGTTGGTGGTTCGATTCCATCGTGCCTTGACATCCATATGCAGTGACGATGATCAATTTTTCATCATGGAACCTATTTTGACCATAACGAATGAGCATTGGTGAAATTTTTTGAACCTCACAAAAATATGAAATGGTGAGAGTCAATGAATGCCACCATATATACGCATCAATAGTGACGATCCTCAAAGGTCTGTAACCATAAATTGTTTTTGTTCATATCAAATGCTGATGGTCATGGTCCGTCATTATAATAATTATTCTGACATACCTTGAATGTCACCACAACACCTATACTTCTTACAATGCGGCTTTTAGTGATGGTCAACGAACATCACCATATATATGCACCAATAGTGACAGATATGAAAGATCCATCACAATAAATCATAGTTCATATGAAATGGTGATGATCATTATCCATCATTATAATCAATATTCGTGATGGACCTTGAATGTCACCATAAAACCTATAGTTTTGGTGATGCCACCTTTGGTGACATTCAACTTTTGGTGACTGAGGCTATGGTCCATCACCAGTGCTCGTATGAAATGGTGACTGTCGCTATCCATCATTATAAATCATTATTGTTGATGGACTTTGAATGTCACTACAACACATATAATTTTGGCGATGCCACCTTTGGTGACATTCAATTTTTGGTGGTGGAGGCTATGGTCCATCACCATTGTTCATATGAAATGGTGATAGTCGCTATCCGTCATTATAAATAATTATTGGTGGCGGAATTTGAGTGTCACCACAACACCTATACTTTTCGCGATGCCAATTTTGGTGACGTTGAGTTTTTGGTGACGAAGGCTCTTTTGACCATAACCAATAACCTTATGGTGACATTTTTCACCCCTCACCAATTTCCTTTTTCTTGTAGTGTATGGATTCCCGGTGTCGACCAAGCAAGAAGTTTCCAATTGGTGGGATTGAGGAAGGAGGTCCTTTGGAGCCCCAAAATTTAGCAAAAGACTGGTGTGTTAGTCCGTCGAGGGATTATCCCCGTAGACTCCCTCATTTGTCTTGGGGTTGATGATTGCAAGTAATTTTGGTTGCAGTTGACTACAATTGGGTGGAGAGCTCTTGTTCAAAGTTGCGTTTCCTTGCTTACTCTAAGATATGAAACTATGCATTCTGTTTAATGTATGATGAATGATGCTAATGTGATTATGGATAGTGGTTTGAATGTAGGGACTACATTGTGCTAGTGAATAGTCACTTATGAATTATATTACTTGCATATTATGTGATGTATTGGATGGTTGCATCTACATATGTATCTGTGTGGAATATACAAAAGAATGTGTTAGAAAATTAAAGAAAGAAAATATGTGAATAACTGCCAAACGACACACATAAAATTGTTATTAAATAAGAGCATATGAATCACATGATAGATAAGAAACCCTTTAATAGTAGGATTTGTGACCCTTTATTAATAGAATATTATGATGAGAGAGACATTCTGCATAGTAGGGTCTATATTCACTCATGAGCCATTTGTGCTCACATTACAAATTGTGGTGTTGATTAGTGAGAAAGACTTTAACATCCAAGGGAGTTTTTCCCCGGTATCAATTTAACCAGCAACTTTACCCAAATGTCCTTCAACCTTGCTTTTCCAGCAGGATTTTTAAGCGATGGTTAAGGAACCTAATGGCTTTGCGTATCGGAAACTAGCTTCTTTCAGGCCCATCATAAGGTCTGGCACCTTTAGTGTGTAGCACCCGAGGCTATTTCCTCTATAAAGTCTACATGAAAGTCCGTGGTTGGTAATTCACACATGAGTGCCTACCCCTCCCATTGGGGCATTTCTCCTCTTGTAATGGGCAGACTCGTAGGCGAGCAACTTGCTAGAGACCCAATCACTCAAGCTCGCGAGTGATAATGTTAATCACCCTTAGAGTGATAAGAAGTAAAGGCTTACGAACTATTTACCCCATTCCCCCAATGTGGTTGAGAGCATCAGGTTATGTTAGAGAGTGGTAAGCATTTGTGTTCAATACTTGGAATAGATGGGCTTCATCATGAGCAAGTGAGGAATTTTTGTTACGTGATTGTAGAATGTTGAGTCAATTGGACTTCGCTCACCAATTGATTACTAAATTTATGTCACGATATGTTAGTTTATGGTAAACAGCTCCATGGGATCAGGAATTGTGATTGCAAATATGTTTTCTCATTAGTTATGTACAAACTACATGATTGAATGAATGTTGCATGTAATTATAAATGGGTTGTATATTAACAAGGTTGTTTTGTTATCATAGGAACTCATGATACTTCGTGAATACAAGCTCATTATCCTGATTATGTTTTAATGTTGTTTTAGAATGTCTAACAACATGTGTGATTGACAACACATCATAAGAAACATAACATAGAAAAAATACATTCTACAACCACCCACTTTCGATGGGAATGTGAAGCAGTCTAAGGAGGCACAGGCATGTTTCTTATAGATGAATAAATTCTTCAAGATACATGTGTACTAAAATAATATGAAATCTAGAGTCGAGTCTTATAATTTAAAGGGAAAAGACGATATTTGGTGGGAGGATGTTGAAGAATAGAAGAGCCATTACCGAAGAGGAGCTGACATGGGATGAGCTTGATAAGATTTTTAGGGAGAAATACATGTCTGAACGCTACTATGACAATAAAACAATGGAATTTTATGAACTCAGAATGGGAGAGATGACTAATGAGGAGTATGTCACTAATTTTTGGGGGCTATCGGGATATGTTCCATATCTCAAGCACAAAAAGGTCGAAATGTAGAGGTTCATTAGTGGGTTGCCTATGGTATTCAAAGATAATATTAACTTATTGGAACACTAGACCCTGAAGGATTATTAAGAAGCTAGAGCAATACTATGAGAAATCTAGGCATGGGGCAAGACTCTGAATGACTGAATAACCAAGATCACAACCACGTGAAATGTGAGTTGGTTGAGCAAGAACTCAAAAGGAAAAGAGAGGAAATTCCCATCTTAGACAAGTGAGTCTCAACGAGAAGCCAACATCAATGTTAAAGGGGATGTACAATAAGTGGCATCATCGAAACCTAAGATTGAAAGCTAGGAACCACTTAAGTGTTGAACCTACGGTGGGAACCACAAGAGAAGGGATTTTACTTATCAGTAGAAGGTTGGAATGAGAATATACAGTGCTTAAGAGGTGAGCATTTTTTGCGAAATAGCCTAGAGTATGTGTAATATTTACATAGCATTAGACAGCCACCAAGTATATTAAAAGGCATCCATAATTTAGATGGAACGTAAGCTGCAAGAGAAAGTTGTTTCTATTTTGATTGATATAGGTTCTAATTATATCTATGTCAACCCAAAGCTTTTAGAAAAGTGTAAATTGGACAAGGAACTACACCAAGAGTTGTGACTACTTCAGTTGGAAGCACAAACAAAGAGGAGGATCAACTAATGCCTAAAGTCATGTGTATTGGAACTCAATGGCATGATCACTATATCTCACATGAATGTTTTACCATTGGATGGGTATAACATATTAATCAGAATGGATAGGGTGTACGCACACTATACCAAGGTGGATTGCTATGAAAAATAAATAGAATACTTGGATGAGAAAGGAACAGAGAGAATATTCGAAGGAAAGAAAAATCCCATATGAGTGAGGATCAACACTATCATGCAATCCAAACATAGTTGTAGGAAGAGATGTATGCTTTTCACGGTACAAGTTTCCAAAGATGAGGGAGCTGAAGGTGAGGAGAAGGATGGGAGAGGTGAGACGCTCTGAAGGTATCTAGTCTTGGGATAGTAAACATATGTATTTCTAGTAGAGGTTCCTGGATTACCCCCTCTCAAAGAGATAAACTTCTCTATCGAGTTGATATCTAGAGAAACATCATCATTTACGACCCCATATATAGTGAGGAGTCCGGAATTGGTTGAGATGAAACTACAATTGAAAGAAATGTTGGACAAGGGTTACAAATGGCAAAATGTGTCTTCTTGGGGTGCAACAGTATTATTTGTTTAAAATAAATATGGATCTTTAAGGTTATGAATTAGTTATAGAAAACTAAACAAGGCAACCATTAAAAACAAGTACCCATTTCCAAGGATTGATGATCTCTTTGATAAGTTAAGAGAAGCAACAATATTATCCAAAATTTACTTGAGTCTAGGTTACCATCAAATAACAATCAAGGAGGAGGACATTTGTAAGATTAATTTAAGAACAAGATATGGGAACTATGAACTTGTTGTGCTAACCTTTGGGCTCAATAATGCTCCTTCCACTTTCATGTACATGGTGTTGTGACCTTACATAGACAAGTTTGTCATCATATTTGTAACAACTCTCATGAAGATTCTATGTAATAAATTCTAATAAAGGTAAAATAATAGCCATGGTTATGGGACAATTATTCCAAGCTGAAAGTTAGGCAAGACATCCTAGTGTGGGTGCTCATTTGGTTTATTATAGCTAAGGAAATATGAAAAGGAAATGGAAAAGGATTTGGAAAGGAAAGGCATTAATAGTTATTGTATTTATTAAAATAAAGGAAATTAGCAGAAAAGGAAGGTGGAAGGTCACAGGTTGCATGTGAGGAGGAAAATGAAGGAAAAAAATAGAAAATGAAGAAAATTGAGGCCTCATTGGTAAAAAGGCTTATCAGGACCAGTTGGTACCTTTTGGCAGTTCAGTTTTGTAGATCTCTCTCTATTCTCTCTCTCTCACACTCTTGGAAACTTAGATTTTTCTTGGAGCACTCCAAGATTGGATCAAGAAAAATAAAGAAGGTAAGAGAAAGTAAAGATCAAGCAAGGAATAGAGTGATCTAGCAACTACAATGAGATTATTTGCAAGTATCAATTTGCATATATGATTTCCTTGTTAGTTTTGGCATGCATGGTTCTGCATGTGTGTTCTTGGTTCTCTTACTATCATGGGCATGGATTTTTCTAGCTCTGAAAATGTTCTTCAGCCTTGCCTTACCATTTCCAGATAGCCATGGTGTGGTAGGTTCTTTTGTATGTGTTTGAGTTGGATTTCTAGATGGTCTCAAAGCTTAATGGGGTGGTCCCACGATTATTCACAAGGCCTAGGAATTTCAAGATGGGATCCACGAAAAAGCTTTATTGTGAACACCTCAATTGAGCCTAAGAATGGTAGGATATCGATAATGGCAGGATACATGGTAAAGCTCAATGGTGAGTACCCTTGATTGTGCCTCAGAATTCAATTATGGGACACACAATAGAGACTAGAGGGTGGAGACCTTATCGGCCTAGGAATCCCTTGACTAGTAATGATGGGATCCACATTAAAGCCGAGAGTTTGGGATAGATAAATCCCTCACGGTGTAGGTGGAGAGATCTGGTAGCATCCATGTTTTTTTCCTGTATTGATGTAGTGAGGATTCTGGTAAACCTTGGTATTGTATGCTTATTGTTTATGGCCTCGTGATTCAAAGGGGATTGCAGTAAATCATGGTTCTACTATTGAGGGTGAGGTGGTGTAGCCTGAGAAATCCATAGGTTATTTTGGTTATAAGTCCCACATTCATGCATGGAGTATGGCACGGGGGTGAGTGTAGGAGAGAGACTTGGCTCAACTAATCTATGGTTGGGTGGAACGTGGTAGTCCCATATGGAGTTGGATTTTGCATTCATTAGTAAGAGTTCGTTTCTTCGGTATTTTATGAGAAAATGTGTTGGTTCATATGATGCATTTACAACTGATGTATCCTTGTTATTTATGTTGGTTATATTTTGGTTATGAGCATGTTTTATGAGAGTAATAATGTATGACTCTCATCATGTTTTGATTTGTAAGTGAATTTGAAATGAATATATCACGTAATAGATGACAATGCAACTAATGTCATAAGAAATCAATGTTTCTTAGTGATTCTTAGGTAAGTATGAGACCCCTATGCACAGATTTGTTGTTATGACCTGTAGAACAGATATTTGTGAGATGTTTGATGAAATGTATGTCATGGCTAATAGGGATCCATTCACGTACTTGCTCAAGTATTTCAATTTGCAACCTAGTTTTGATGTTAATTTTCACTCTTGAAAGTTTCATGGCATTCTCGGAACTGGGCTTAGTCTTGGAACTAAAAAAGTGTCACAAGATCTAGGGTCACTTGCTCTAAAATAACTGAAAATACCATTATTTCTTGCATTCCCATGCTATGAGAGTGACAAGAGGGCCCCAATTTCATGCATGCCCATGTCATGGGAGCGACTGAGGCTCTAGGGCAGTGAAGTGAGGGGTTGATGATCTCAAAGTCTTGGTTGGATCCTACCAGTTCTGTGGTATGTGAAGAAGGTTGTATTGGTTGTTTCTGTCTATTCCACATCCCTAAGTTTACATGGGTAGTTTAATCAAATTGTAGTAGCCTATCCTCACATGTTTTCCCGAGTGGTCTGGTTAACTTTTGTAAAGGTGGGAGGAGGGTGTTACAAAGTTGTATCAGAGCATGGTTCACCCATTGGACTAGATGGACAATGTGTGTTGGCCATACATTCATGTTGGTTGCATATTTGTTACTTATACTTATGGTCTATGTGTTTTTTGTATATGCATGGTGTTGGTTATGGTTGAAATGATATCGCCATGTGAAAGTGGATGATGTGTTGTTGTATGTGTTTATCATGGGTATAGGTTTGTTATGCACTCGCTATGCATGTCAATTTTTGTATGTATCATGTATGCATGCATGTCATCCATATGTTAATTATGCATACAAAGATATGGGTGTAGTTGTCATGCATGAGGTCATGATGTATGGTTGATATGCTCTTGCAATGATGACTCGATTATGGTTAGGATGATATCTATATGCTGTTATGATTATGTTTATAAATGTATTATGATAATCTAGTTGATCTTGCAAATGAGAGCTCATCCCAGAACTAATCAACATTATGTTGATTATGTTTATATTCTTGTTTAGCTAACATGGTATGCTTTGCACTAAGAAAAACAACAAAGATGAGTAGTAAGAGGGTAGAATACAATTTTCGAGACTCTCCTTATGGATCAGATGAGTAGTGTGGTGTTGATAATTCTTCTAACTTAGTAGACATGTTGAGAAGCTTGAAGGAAGAATTAAGAAGTGGTTAGACACATAATGACATAATCATGCATGAACAGGTGAAACAACCATAATTCAATGCAGTAATCCTTTACATTTTGTGAGACTTGCAAAGACAGGGACCACTTCGGATCAACCATGGAGTGGAGAATATGACTAATGGGGCATATGGCAGTAGATCTCATGGTGGGAGCAAGTCATATGGGTATGAAATGGTTAGAGATAGTTGGTTCTTTGATACTTTGGATCATAGAGGTGATGGACACACATATTATTCTAGTTCTTATCTCAAACTATAGTTAATAACCTTGTAATTCAACGATTACTAAAATTTATAAGTTGTGATGTAAACTATATACATAGACCCAACCATGGGAAAAACATTTTAGTGCCTCATGCTCTAGGTGAGTACCTCTTAACTAGGGTCAGTACTTCTTAACTATATTAATCACCTTACATTGCGTCTGATGATCTTCCAAGGATGATTGAAATTAGTCCCAATATTTTCAATTCATAGGTTATACAATTTTTTGAATGCATACATATGTACAATGGTTATATGTTGGTTGACACTCACAACCTTGCTTAATTTTTATTTATGAGGTTAAGTTATAATTTATGCTCACACAAGACATTAACTTCTGAAACTTATCGAACCCTAGATGTCCTTCAACGTGTTAACCACATGTTTGTATCTTCACCTTCCATTGCTCATCCTTGCTCAACAACTGTGGTCATTTGGAGGGAAGTTAGGATAGCTATCCTTCCAAACACTTGTTGATAGTGTTAATTCTTCCACCCTTACCATGGAAGTGTCATTGTGCAATTGATGGGTTTTTTTCTATTTTACGCTGAGGCTATGCACCACAACACTGACATATATTTTGTTACAGGTGCGTTGGGTAATTTATTTTGGTTGGATTAACACCCTTCTTTGTAATTTATTTTTTTCTAGAGGAATCCCTCTTCCTTTGAGTCATCTACGGGTCTAACTCGCATGGCTCCTTGGCTATTTTGAAGGAGTTCTTATTCCGTAATTAATAGCTTGAGGTTTCATCTCCATTCCCGGTTCTGACACATGGTACACCTTGAGTCCATCACTTAAAGACTTAGTCTACTCTTCTGCTATCAACTACATCCTAAATTATTCTGGTAACCGTAGGATGATCTTGCAGTGGTGCACAATGCTTCTTCTCTAGGTATTTTTTTTGCCTCTACCTTCTAAAGTTATCCTACCCAGTTTCCACCCGAGTATCTAACATGGTATTCTGGGTTGCAAGTAAGGTTCTCCTTCTTATGATGCTCCACTTGTGTTTCCTTTGGATTAAGGAACTGCATATACATTCGGCATTAATGAGGTGGCTCGCTTGTCTAGGTTTTTGTGCAAATTAATGATTCATCTTGGAGGATGGCATTATAGATGTGCAACCTACTGGAACATAATTTTTATAGTATATAGTCCAGCCATCCCTAGGTAGGGTTTAGATGGGGGATGTAATTCCACTCTCCTTGATATTGGTTAAGGACACGAATGGTTTTATGGGTTCTTGGTTTTCTGTATGTAATGAATATTTCCTTTTTTGAACTCGAAGATTATTATGTACATGTTTTTTTTTTTATGGTGATACTGCAATTTCTGAGTTGATGTGAGGGTTGGAACCTTGTTATATGAAACCCTATTCATGGGGGTTATTCCTACTCTATGCAGTTATCATTTTTGTGACAACATTCAATTTTTAATTTCTGTAAAGGTCTCTACATACTTACCTTGCATGCACATCGTTTTTCTTGGAAAATGTTCAAGAAATAATTTTGTTCTTTTTTTTTTTTACTATAATTAGCATGGCATAAATCTTCAAGGATTCTTTATAGGTTAGTGAGGTGAAATTGTTGCAGAAATAAATGTCACAATCTTTGTAATGTTTGCTTTATTCATCCTTATTTGTTCAAAAGAAACATTATCAATTACTAATAATTAACCTGCATGTGTGTACTATAATATTCTGTTTACACTTCGAGAGTCTTCCACAGATAATTGGCTACACTATCCCTTCCAACCTAGGATCTTGTGGAAATGGGGCTTTCCATATTCCTCACAGCCCACGAGGTTTTCTTGACTTTTCTTTGCTCAGTCCAGATTATTCAAGCTTTCTCATTTCCAACCGAGAGTTAAACTAACTCGAACCAATTTATTTTCCAAACTATCTAACAAGTCATGTTCTCAACTAGCTTTACCATGACTAAGCCTACAACCTTAGTTTACACAATTGAGTCACAACACTACCCAATTGTGAAGATATATTCTCATCTCTACGAGGGTTTCAACCCAGTTCATGTACAAATGTTTGTTTGGATTACAATAATTTGATATGGAACTTAGATTAGACTTTTGTGTGTATTACACCGTCATTGAGTTTAGCAGCAACTAATGGTAATTTTATATGCACGGGTAACTTTTAATTACATTCGTTTAAATATCCTTGTGTTTCAAACAACAAAACTTTAAGCAGGCTTATATGTATAGGTTTAGGAAGATGAGGAGCTCAATTTGGAGAGTGCTCTCCTCCCTTCCAATGAGAAGGAGAATCACGCTCATATCTACCCTCGAGCTTCCTAACTTTGAGAGCACTTTTTGTGACTGTGACTGATTCAGTTCATTCTATAGGCATCAAAACTCCTCAAAAGTCGAGCCTAACAATTTACACACCCTTGTCTATAGTTGATTCTTCCACTGTCGCCAACCCAGGTTGAGAATTGTACTCCATGATGATGTAATAATTCACTTACCAATACTTGTGAGGTCTTGCATGTTACTTTCCTCTTTCCTTTTCCAAAAATTAATTAACAGAACACCCTCCCTTCCCACTATGATCTATTTTTTCCTAGGTAATTAGAGGAACCAAGAACGGTAACTCTCATAACTTTCTAGAAATTACAAATTCATTCAGAGACTACAGACAGTTCCAAGTCTCCACCAATCATAAATAAATAATATATATATATATATATATATATATATATATATATATATATATATATATATATATATATATATATATATATATAGATAGATAGATATATATCTATCTATATATATATATATATATATAGATATAAGTTTCATTAAATATTCTCTTTCAGTTCATTATGATTTTCTCTAAGCCTTTAATTACAATGTCTCATTTACCTCAAGTATATAGAAGCAAATAATATTTACAAAACTAACTTACAAACACTTTTTATCACTAGAGAAGTTATGGAGCAACTAATGCTATATTCATAAGAGTCTAAATCAATGATTCACAAATGCACTTAATACCTTATTCTGGCACATGAGTTGTAGACAACTTACTCCTTGGGCCTTAGTCCTCTTAGATCAACAAAAATGAATTTCTAACCTAGACAAACCCAATATTAATTAGAAAACATTTTACATGGATTAATAGGTTGAATTTATATTAATATGTCCGATTTATAATAAATAAATTAGTAAATATTTACATGTTGGTTAAAATTAATACAGCGCAAGAGAGATGTTGTAGTACCCCAAAAATTTAAAAGTAATAAACATAATAAAATTCAAATTTCTTACATTGTAATTTTGTTTTTATTAATAAAATTACCAATGAATTTTTAGATCAAAAAAATCATAATATACATATTACATTAAATGATATAAATAGAAATAATCAATTTAGATCCAATTTATGTTATAAAATAGAATATTGATTATGTAACCATATTTAGATGTAATTAATAAACACATAAACTTACAATCTCACAATATCTTTAACAATGGATACTAAGGTCCACTTTTCCACACTAGTAAATAGGTTTTGTTACAATACCATGGGCCAATAGCATGTGTTATCAACACACCATGACCACAAACCATCTCTCATTTCACACTCAAAATATTTTATAAATATTTTATTTGAATTTAATTTTAGATCAATTTTTAATTAAATTTAAACTAAAAAATATTATATTGAGGAAATGGTTTTTTTGACTACCATTTTTCTAGTTAATTTTAATCTAAATATTTTATTTGAATTGAATTTTAGAACATTTTTTTTCATTAAATTTATTTGAATTGAATTTTAGAACATTTTTTTAATTAAATTTAAAATAAAAAATATTATAGCGAGGAAATAGTTTTTTTCACCACCATTTTTCTAGCTAATTTTAATAAAATATGATTTTTTTAAAATTGAATTTATCTAAGGAAAGGTTGAAAATAAGTTTGGGTAATTTGGTTTTTGGCCTACCTTGAAAAATTGTCAAGTAACACAAATATTTCATATATCCATGAATACATGTCAGAATTTGTTGATCTTTAGATCAATCCTACACCTCCCAATGAAAAATATCAACTTCCACCAATAAAAAGACCCACATGGATTTTGGCCCTAATTGCCAATTTAAAGAGTTAAGCAATCTACCAATGTTTATGGACAACCCCAACTGTATCATTTATAACGTGATTTTTAAAGGAGTCAATATTGGTTCAAGTGTAATGTCCCTCTCTGAATGATCACACCAAGGGAAGAAAATATATAAAAAATACACCGGTGGAATTTTGATGATAAAAGAGAGATGAAGCTCACTCTTTCTCATGATAAAAGAGAGATGAAGCTCACTCTTTGGGCATGCACAATCATTTTCTCATAAAAATTTAGAGATCTCTTGTGTCTTTTGAGTGCTAAGGGTGAAACCCTTGAATGAATTAATTTCGGTAGTGAAACAAATCCACCCTAGTTGATTAGAAAAAAAAGGCCACTCAGATATTTCACTGGTATTTATTGCTAAAGATTCATCTCATTGCTAGGTCATGGGTACCACCACAGACCATGGGATTTTTGGAGTCATACTTTCCATTTTGCATTTCATATAGAAAAAAGGGGACTAATTCACTCATTGCCATACTTTGGGATCACTTGAGGAGGTCGTACTAGTTATTATGAGTAAGTTGAAGGTATTTGTTGTGGGTAGTTTCATCGAGATTTTCGCTGACCTATCTAGTGCCAATTGTTTCTTAGATGTTCAAGCCATCATTTGCCACAACATGGCATCAAAATGGAGGGTCAAACTAGACATCAAATATGCTCCAAAATAGTAATTCACAAGATGTTCTTTGCTTAGGTTAGATACTTCATTCAACCATATGCCCATTAATCCATTTACCAATCACATTAGACATTATATAATAGTAACTCAAGAAAGAACATAAACGATAGATGTAGAAGACAAGCCAAGACAAAAAGACACAAGAATATGTCTCACGTGAGGGAAAAAATACAAGATGTTGAAAACCATTGATAAAATCTTCTTATTATTATCATCAAATGTTCAACAAAGAAAGAGAGATAGTATAATGATATAAAATAACTTGCCAATATGATTATTAGGCATCACTATTCTTAAATCCATTCAATCTTGTAATCTGGGAAGTCTAGTCATGGAGGAAAAATCATATTGTTGTTGCGATCGGTATGGTCAGGGAAACAATAGTCCATTTCTTTCAAAGGTGACTCATCCAAAAATCCTCCTTTCTTTTGCAACCTTCCTTATTTCACATGATGCTCCCTTTCACTTGCTTAAGGAGCTCGTTTATGACCACATTAAGGTCATGGTTGATATGATCGTTTTGGTTTTGGATTAGGGCTTTTGAAGCATGCTTCTCGAGCCCTTGAATATCTACAAATAGTGCAACCTTTTTTTTCTTACAAGAATTCCACTATTTTTAGTAGTCCTATCATGTTTTTAAGTTTCCATGTCATCCTCAACAAGCACCTAAATACTATCATATAAGGTGAGTAACTTTCGGTTGTATTTTAGCTTCGTGGGTAACTCATTCAAGGTTTGTGGTCAAGATGTGAGAATATCTTCTTGCTCTGGCAAAACTATAGGAAAAATTCACATACGAAACAAGTCACAACCTATATATAATATTGTCCTTAACCATAGTGAAACACTTCTTCCAAACTCTGACGTGTTATGACAAAGCCCTAACCAAAAGAGTGCCAACCATAACGAGAATTTGTCCTTCATTATCTTCTCTGCCACATAGACATCTTTTTCTTTTGATTGATGTGTCCCAAATGAGAGAATGCTCCCATATATATATATAATTCAGTGGAGTTGAGTGGGCTTGACTTTTGATCTTCTTAAGGTGACATATAGTTGAGACTAACCTAAATAATTTACATGAGAGAAACATAAATTCAAAATTCCACTTCTACTTATCCAAATTTGATGATCTTTAGATCGATTTTGATCCTCTCGAAAGGAGGAATTCAATGCCACAATTATATTCCCCAAAGGAGATGTTCAAAGTGGAATTTGTCCATATCTTCCATTCTTAACAAAAATAGCCATCAATATTTTTTTCTAGCATTTTGGGCTGAATTTACAATAGTATGCTAAAAAGTGTCATTTCAAGGTCTCAAAATTAGGATATATAAATGTGAGATATATACTCTACATCTTTGGGTTATATCCTTTTAAAATATGAGTTTTCTTAGGCTACACGTTAATTGTTTGAGCTTCCAACTTTGAAGAAATTCTTGAATGGACTTTGTAAATACTCGAATGAATAGACTAAGGTGGTGGTAGCATAAATTGTGTTATTTTAGAGATTCTACTTCCATATTTTCACAAATACAATGTCCTCAATAAATACTTATATGTATAAATACTTATGTTTAGGATTATATATGTGCTGGAGCAGTTCGTATATGTTTTACTATAATCCTCATGTTGACAAGATTTAGTTGACTTTTTTCATCAATTCCTCATAGAATATGAAAAAGGAAATGATTGTCAAAATGTTGCAAGAATTACATTTCTCCTGATTTCCTTTTTTATTGTTCATGAAAAGATAATCATGTAGCAAGAATGAGTTATCCTACAGTATGTTTCAATTTGTGGATTTTTTTCATCCCATTTTTTTACAATGATGTAGATTTGATTTTCATGTTGATGGTTTTTGCATGTTACCTAGCCCAAAATGTTGGTAATGGAATGGATCTTGATAAGTAGTCATAGACACAGACTCTCTTAGAGGTTAATGTTACTGTTAACACCCAGGTTGTTCCCTTTGACTCCTGAGGGAATACGGTCGGGGTAACCACTAACCAAGCTTTGGATTGCAGGTTCTAGCCCACCTGCAATCAGAGAGGGCTCCCTCTTTCAGTTTTACCTTTATTTTTGCGATCTTAGGGTAGTTATGAGGTGAGGATTTTGTTTGCAATTTTGGTTGAATGATGTCTTCCAGTAGCTGAGATGAGGTCTTCAGAGGGTTTCAGTCCATTGGGCAATGGAGTCTGTGGTTATGGGTTGTTTGAGATATTGAGTAAGATTGTTAAAACTGCAGGGCCTTATGGATATATCATGAAACAAACTTAAAATTGTGAAGATGAAATATGTCTAGCCAGTGAAAGGCAACTAAGAGTTTTTCACTAAGCTGGTGATGTGAGAAAGAGATGTATCACTCAAGAGCAGATTCGAATTCCTGAATAATACTCACTGTGAAGTTTTAGTCTGAAGGTGAAGCAATTAACAATTACACTTTCGTAACTAGTACTAGAGGAAAACATTCATAACAACATAGATTGATTTCAGGGTGTTCAATGAACAAATCCTGAAACTATTCTTTTTCTATGCTATTAAACTGTGAAATATAGAGCATGAATGGATTACGCAAGTATGAAATACATAACAAGAAAGTTCAAGATACTTATTGTGCCATGAAATATGTAGGAATCCTGCAGCAGTAAGCAATCACACCAGAACAAAACAACTCAGAACTTTTGAAATTCCATCAGCTCCCTGTATTAAAAGTCTGAAATTTACAGCATAAGTTCTCTAGAAGAGAAAATCAACAACCCCGGCAAGCTTATGGGAGGGGATATATATACAATCGGTTTTTACAAAATATCTGAAACGATGAGTCATTTGTTTAATAACTGCGTTCACCAACTTTCAGAAATAGCAGATAAGAAAGTTATTGCTATTCTAAATATACAATGAATACCCTTCAGTTCTGTCATAAACCTTTTTGACTTTTGGAGGCCACTGAGTCGGTTGAGCGCTTTGCATTTATTCTGAATGATATGCCTTTAATGTTATGTCGTGTTGTAGCTTTCTCGACCCTGTCATTTGTACCTGTCAGTGTTGCTTTGGTGGCCAAATTGCTTTGCTGAGTTGGCTCGGCCCACTCTTTTACAATCATAGTGGATTTATCACCTGTCTGAACATGGTGATTTGTATTTTGATGTAAAAATTTGATGAAAACTTGTTTGTTCACAGCAATGTCTGTATCATGATGGTCCACCATTCCTGTGTAGGCAACTGATGCCTCAAAATTGTGCCTGGTGTTTCATCTGCCTCCGTATATTTGTAGTAATTAGGAGGCACTTCAAACAGATGCCTCATCTCATTCATGATAAAAAACAAATTTTCTATTTTCTCATAGAGGCTCTGCCCAGATGCAGGCCCTATTTCCTCTGGGATACTTGATCCTGCAGTGATCTGATTTGTGGCAAATGTATTTACCCTTTTGGCATAATTTTCACGAGACAACAATCTACCTGCACTGTTTAGTAGGCTGGGAAGGCCTCTGTTGTGCAATGTTGTGAACTTGTTCACCTCTGTTTGCATTTCCTGGCACCTTCTATCCAGTGTTTGTACCAGATTTCTCAATGTGAGGACCCTCTTTATCAGTAAGATGGTGTCAGTTCTATTGGTGATTCCTATTGCTGCCAGTTGGGGGCCTGTGCGGTTGTTATGGACATTGATCATCCTATTGGCTATCTCAGGCATAGTGCCTAGAGATGCCCTTGCTCTCTGACTTTCCTTGTGTGCCCTGCCTATGAGGTCCATGTGCTCATGAATGGTTTCTATGTATTGCCATTGGTCTGTTATGGATTGACCAATATTGGCCCACAGGACTTTCTTGATATCTGCCACTATTTTGTCAAGAGAGAGCTCTTTCTCCAGCTCTTTTATCTTCTTCTCAAGGGCTCTTACTTCCCTTGTTCTTTCAGCTACAGTTTGCTTTGATTTGTCATATTTTTCATTAACTGTGGCCAATTTCTCCTTGGCTTCATTTAGCTCTGCCATCTGGGCCTCTAGAACTTGAATCTCCTTCATCATCTTCTGCATATCAAGGCTTGGAGCGTGTTCTGATGTTGTTGTTGGTGCTGATGTTGATGGACCTGTTTCAGCTGTCTATACTGTGGGAGGAGTGATAATTTGAGGGGGCTCCTCAAGGTTGATCACTGGCTGAGGGGGCTGAGATGTCTGGCCTCCTTCTTTCTGCTGCAGGGCTACCTGTAATGCAGCCTTTGTTTCTACCAATTTCCCTTCTGTTTGTACCAACTGTTTGTGTAGTGTTAGCAGCATGGCTGCTACATCTTGGTCCTTCCTCTGCTGAGCAACCTCTTCTGTTTGAGGGTGAAGGGTTGCTGGAATTTTTACCATTTTCCTCAAAGCCGCTATATCTGCATTTCTTTCCTTTAGTAGTGCCTGTACAGCTTTGGGATCCTTTAGGTCATGCCCAAGCTCTATAATAATATCTTCCAAAGACCTGATCCTGTTGTCTTTGGCCTGAGAGGGTGCCTTCTCCAACTCAAGTTGGGCAGTTGTATTATGAAGACTATTTTGCAATTTGTGTGCCAAGAAGGTCTTGTCTGCAAGAGTTGAATAAACCATCTCACCTGTTTGCTTGTGAAGCTCTATCTGTTCCATTGGGTGGATGTCCTTTGCAAGTACCTCAAGGTTGGTCCTTATATAATCTGCAACTGACTGTGGCTGCAGCATAGTAGGCATGAAATGACTCATAGTCATTTTCCCCTCTATTATGTCATATGCTGACATAAGCCTCTGCTGGTTTGTGGGAGCCATTCTAAGCAAGTGATTGTACAGTTGGAGCCTGACTGGCTCATTTCTCTTCTTGATGTCAATAAATTGCTGCTTTATGCCTGATTCAGCTCTCCTTTGCTGGCTTGAGGAGCTGACCTCTCCTCCAATTGTTCTTTCTTGTTCCTGCCGGAAGGAATTGGCAGATTCCTCCATACTAGGGGGGCGCATACCCAAGGATTGCCCAATAGGCATCTCTTCTTCAGAAAGGTGGTTTAATCTTTGCCTTTTCTCCCCTTGTTGATTTGTTGATGTGGTGAGGGGAGTTTCCTGCTCTCTATTCATCTTCCTGGTTCTCTCTTCATTTAGTGGAGTTTGGAGCACCGAGGCCTCCGTTACTGTTTCTTGCCTTGGAGGCATACTTTCTTAAGCCCGCTGCTCTGTAGATATGGGAGCTTCAGCCATTTCTTCTTGCTGTTTGGGCTGCTCCTTCTGCTGTTCTACTGTAGGGGGTGGCTGCTCTTGTTCAATCTCTTTTTCTTTACCTTTGATGGCAGCCTGAGGAGTAGTTTGAGCTGCCTGCTGGGGGGCTATAGAGGATGAGGTAGCTGCTCCAAGTTGCACTTGATAAGAAGAGGAAACCTGCCCACAAGTTTCCAAGTCAGCTTCTTTCTCAAGATTCTTTGCTTCTTTATGTAGTATTTCCTCTCTAGGACTTGCTTCCTCTAATGTGCCCTCTTTCCATCTTAACAAATTGGCATATTTTTCAATGTGGGGCAACCTGACATGATCATAGCTGGCCAATTTATACTTGACCCTTCTAAGGCTAATGAAGTGATTTGGGTCATAGGGTATCCAGAGGAAACTAGTTTGCAATCCAAGGCGTTGCAGGATCTTGTCTGCTTCTTGCCATGCCTCTTCTCTTTTATTATAAATGAATGGGCCTAGCTGATTTATGACTTTCAGTTGCACCTTCTTGTTTTTGCGGTGGAAATGGACCATGTCTGCATTCCCAAACTGCCTAAAATACTCTAAGGCAAAGAGTCCCATAGGGACATATCTTGGCAGCCTATATGGGGATAATTCACAGCCATATATTCTGATCACTGTATGGTGTTGGTAGAAATACCAATCTCCAATGCTGTAGGCCTTTGAGAGCTAGAGAATCCTTTGCATCTCATCTGTTAATCTTGGAGGAGGGGCACTCAGCAGCAAGGACATGGCTGGATGGATGAACAGGTCTATGAAATCACAGTAGTTGTATGGTGAAAAATATATATGATGGAAAACTGAAGACCAAAACACTACAGACCTTTGGTTCCCTTGGGCATCAAGCCTCTTGAGAGTAATAGGGAAGCTATCAGGCTGATAGAATAGGAATAAGTGATAGATGTAAGATGTATATCTAAATATCCTTTCCCTCTCTAGATTCATCAATTGCTCATGAATCTTATTGGCAATGTAGGCAGCATAATCATAGTGAACAGCAGGGGGCTTCCCAGGGGAGAAGATGGACAGCATGGCCACGATGGTTTCATCAACATCCTTAGATGACCTATAACCCAGGACATAACTGATCAGATCCACAAGCATTTTGCCCAATTCATTTAGATACACATTTCCAATAGGGGGAGTCCTCACAGTTTCAGAGCCTGATTGAATGAATAATTGATTGATTTTTACAATTTGGGTGCTGGACAGCTTGCCTCCTTTCTTTAGTAAATCCGCCATGGGGAGAGGAGTCAATGGCCTTGAAGTTTGAAAGTGTAGCATTTCATTTACGGCCTTAGGGGTGACATGGAACAAAACTGAGCCTCAGGAATTGAGGACAGCTCTATGAAAGGGGTCATAGTTGGCACTGCATCTGTGTATCAAGTCTGGGAGGATATTGACTTGAGGGAGATTGAAAATGGGCAAATTGGAGTCCCAAATCCCTAGGATATCATTACCACAGAGATGTTTGGCTTTAAGGTCATTGACTACATGGATGTTATATTTGGTGTCCATTGAGAGTACTTCTACCATCTGGTAATCTCTGTCAGCCAGGGCCTGCCACTCTAGCTCTCTTTGTGGGGCATTTAGAGGTGTCACAGTCAATGCAACTGGTGTCTCCATGGTTTTGGTACTTTGAATTGTATTAGAACCTGTTTTTCTGGGCACAATGATACAGAGCAATGAATTTTGCAGAAGCAAGGCAATTTGCAGGGGAAACAGGGTGAATTATAGTGAAAACAAGTTGAAATGCCCCTGAAAAAGGTTCAATGAGTAAATGCTGGGATTTAAGAGTTGTTTTCGCGGTGGAGTTGTGTAGCAGAGCTTTTAGTTTGCGACTGCACAAACAGACTATATATTCATGGAAATTAGACACAATGGGGAGTTTTGCAGGTGAAATTGGGCTTATAGTGTGGAGGAAAAGCACTGGTTCATGAGATTTCTGGAATTTACTGTGTGTTTCTCCTCTTCCTAGTTTGTTTGGTGAATTATGCACAAAACCAGGTGCGGAGGGGAGATTTTGGTAAATACCTCGTAAACTCTGGCAATGGCGGCAATGCAGGCGAATTGAGGGCGCCCATGGTCCTTAATTCAATTTGTTGCAGGTTTGCATCGAGGACGTCGTAAAATACATGCAGAGAGCACAGTAGACTTTTGGTGAAAAATGAGAAAAAATGCAAATTTTGGCGAAAATATGGACATTTTGGGTCTTTGGCGCGTTTTTTTTATGACGTCAGCATGACGTCATCGGGTGGGGTCGGGTACGGAAGGGTGACGTGGTGGCCTGTGAGTGGTCCGCGTGGATGGGGGACGTGGCGGACAGGTCGGAGCGATGGCGGGCCGGGCGCTGACGCGACGCTGACTTGGCATGACGTGGGCGTGGCGTGGGCATGACGTGGTGAGCGGAATTGGCAGAGCGGTAAACGGTAATTTCAGACTGCTTATTGTACGGGGGCGGTATTGGCAGGCAGCCTCCTGATATAACCTGGGAGCGACGCGTGGTACTGCCCTGACGTCACCCTCTGACATTTTTCGGGTGCTATCGTCCGGACATCGGGGGCGACCCGATATTGATATGGGCCGTCGGATGGTAAAGCCCAGATCCGACGGGTGATGGGTTGCTAAAATGATAGGACGATACGGCGGGGAGGCGGAGAATAAACAATTGATTTTTATGGAAAAGTGCGCGTGGGTAGGACTTTGGAAATAAAAGAAAATATGGGTTTTTGCGGCGTTTTATAGGAAAAATGGGTTTTTGGCATTAACTCACAAAATGGGGTTAGGGCTATAAATCAAGCGGATCTTGATTTAATCCCAAAACATTATATTAGCGTTGTTTTGCCTCTAGCGCGTTGAGTTCTTTGTATTTCAACCCTTTAGGACTATTAGGCTATATTGCCTAGGGGAAGGGAATATACTTATTTTTTGGGGTTTTTATGCACAATAGTGATATAGTAATAGGGAAAGGGGAACATAGGGAGTTAAGTGTAGATAGAGTTAGTAGTTAGTATTGGAGGGGAATGTGGAAGAGAGGAGGCAAAGACTAAGTTGTTAAGGAACAAACTTAGTTAGGAGAGTAGGTCAAAATGAAAAGATTTTTACACAAGAAATGTGGCTCTTTATGCTACAATGATCAATGAATGAGTTTGATTTCTCTCATAAACCAAGGTGATAGAGGGATGTTAGCAAGGAACTTGATGGGGGATGATTGGGAAGTTATACATGCTCCACTTTGTTGCTCCAAAATTGCTAAATAGGAATATCTGCACTGGCCATGTATTACCTTTGCTTAGGGCAGTGATATGAACGAAATCATGCTTCTGCAACCCCATCTACCTACCCATTTTATTTCCAAGCATTTTTTGTTACTTCAAGGAGGGTGCACTTAGACTGGCAAACCCTCATGTGCCTTTTCTTTTCCTTTGGCATTTTCCTTTTGATTTTCTATCTAAGTCTAGCCTTATTACTTCCAAGGCCCCAGATTAAGCAGTTGGGAACCTTTATTCTCTACCTAACTACTTATCTACCAAGATTGAATAGTTTGGACAGATTTCTTTCTCTAATCTACAACAAAAAAATTGAAACATGGCATGACCCAGCTTAGACTGTTGGATCACCCATTCAGAAGTAGGACAGCATCAACCAATTGTAGATATGTGTCTTCCACAAGAATATGAGAACTTTGCATCACCAAAGTAGATCATATTGGCACTTCCCCTGCCAATCATGAAAAATGAAACCTATTGGTATAGGTAGCTAGCAGTGGCTCCACTTGGGGATGGTTTTTCTACTTGAAAGACCAAGAACAGCAGGTCAGAATGCCTTGTCTTTTGACTTCTTCTCAAAACTTGAAAACTTTCTCTTTGGACCTCCAAACTGGAATCTGTCACCATTGTGGAACTTCTGAAATACAAGCTTTTTTATGCTTATTTACAAAACTTCTTAAACTAAAGTAGTTATATGCTAGAAGAAAAAACTCTATACAACTGATTATGTACAGGGGAAAGCCATGCTATATACATGGGAAGTAATCAAAATAGTGCTTTAACATCCGGCCATTTGCAGGGCCCTCTTCAGCTTCAGTGCCATCCAATTTTTTCAAGAAATAAGTGTTATTTCCTAGTACTGCTTGAATAAAAAAAGGCCCCCTCCAAAGGGAGTCAAATTTGCGATGCTTACCCTTGTCTTCTCTTCTTGAATCCCATTTAAGCACTTTATCCCCAATGAAGAAATCTTCAACCTTGGTTCTTCTATCAAAGGCTTTCTTCAGTTTCTCTTGTAGGACTTGGACTCTGCTATACACTTGATCTCTGGTTTGCTGCAAACAGATAATCTGATTGATTCTTCTTTGCATGTCATTTGGTTCAGCTTGACTTTCTTGAAGTAGCTTCATGATAGGGACCCCTAATGATGAAGGGAATTTGGCTTCCATTCCATAAACCAACTCATACGGGCTAACCCCAATAGATCTTTTGGTTGTTAGCCTGTCTGCCCACAATCCATTTACAAGCTTCTTGTGCCAATTTTTCTTATTCTCTTCTAGTATCTTCATAATGATGTTGATAAGACTTTTGTTGGATGATTTAGCTAAATCGTTGCCTTGAGGGTAATAGGCAGTAGAATGGCCCAGAGTAATGTGGAATTTGTGACAAAAGTTCACCATCTTCTTGGATCTGAAAGAAGCAGCATTGTCTGTTATGATCTTGTCAGGACAACAAAATCTGGAAAGAATGTTGGTTTCAAGGAACTGAATGATAGTAGAATCATTTGCTTGTCTACATGGAACAGCCTCAATCCATTTAGTGAAGTAATCTGTGGCTGTTAGAATCCATCTATGTTGGCCTGAGGATGAAGGATGAATTTCCCCAATGAAGTCCAAGCCCCATTGCTGAAAGGGCCTTTCTGTTGCAATAGGCTTTAAGGGAAGTGGTAGTAACTTTCTTTTTCCCTCAAACACTTGACATTTGTGACATGAAGTGGTAAATTTTTTAACATCAGAGAAGACAGTGGGCCAATAGTAACCTGCCCTTAATATCTTATCCACAGTGGACTTCCAGTACAAATGCCCACCACAATCGCCTGCATGGAATTCTTTTATAACATTGTTAGTCTCGTCCATATTCAAACAATTCAGCAATATACCTTCATGATTTCTCCATAGTAAATTACAATCTATAACACAAAATTTTGAAGCTTTCATTTTTAAAAATCTAGATTTGGTTCTGGACAATCCTGGGGGAGCACACAAGTTTTGCAATATATAACAGATATCAGAATACCACAGGGATTGTTCAAAGGCTGCATTGATCTTTGGAGTCGCCAGCTCTGGTTCATTTTCCAGTTGGTTAACGTCCAAGGCTGGGAAGTTTGCTTCAGACATCAATTTGGCCAAACCTTGCCCTTTTATCAGTTTTGTAGGTCTTATTTCAATGTCAAATTCCAATATGTTAGCAATCCATTTTCCTCTTCTGCCTTCTAAGTTTTCTTGAGTTAGTATGTCCTTCACAATGGGATTTGGTACATAAGCAATAACATGGGAGTATAGGATGTAGATCCTAAAGTCTTTGATGGCTTTGACCAAAGAATAAGCTTGCTTTTCCCTGATCTGATATTTCATAGGTGCATCTCTAAGGGCTCTACTAAAGAAACCAATAGGTTTTTCATTCCCTTGATCATCTTTCTGCAATAAGAAAGCATCAATGGTATGCTGGGAGGCAAAAGAGAAAATGATAAATTCTCTGTCAAATTGAGGATTTGTTAAGACTGGGGTTTGAGTAAGGGCCAATTTAATACCTTCAAAAGCTTGATTTGCTTCTACTGTCCACTTCACCTTTGAATCCTTCTTTAGCATGTTGTTTAGTAATTTGATCAATTCCGCTAAGTTTGGGATAAATCTCCTTAAAAAGTTGATCTTTCCCAAGAAGGCTTGTAATTCTTTGATGTTTCTTGGATGGGGCATTTGCAAGATGGCCTGTATTCTGTCTGGGTCAATTCTAATGCCATCCTTTGAAATGATATGACCCAATAGCTTACCTTCTTCCAAACCAAATAGAGACTTCTTGGGATTTAAGGAAATTCCATATTTCCTACATGTTATGAATATTTGTCTCAAGTGTTTTAAATGTTCTTGGTCAGATTTTGAGAAAGGTGTGAGGTCATCTAAGTAAATAACAAGGAACTCATGAATATCTTTAGCAAAAGCAATATCCATTGCTCTCTGAAATGTAGCTCCTGCATTTTTCAATCCAAAAGGAATTTTAACATATTTGAAAGTTCCCCATGGGGTTGTGAAAGCTGTTTTATCTTGATCATCAAGGTGGACTAGGATCTGATTGAAACCTGAAAATCCATCAAGTAATGAAATTCTTGAAGCCCCCACCACTCTTTGGAGAATGTGATCCATTTTTGGTAAGGGATAATTGTCTTTAAGGGATACTTGATTCAAATTCCTTAGATCAACACAAAGCCTAATCTCCCTTGTTTTCTTTCTTGTGGGGACCAATTTTGAAATCCAGTCTGAAAACCTGATTGGTGCTATGATACCAGCTTTAAACATTTTTTGTACCTCCTTCTCAATTGAAGGGAGAAGCGTAGGATTGATTCTTCTCAATTTTTGCTTGAATGGCTTTTGATTAGGCTTGAGAGGGATAGTGTGTTGAATAACAGAGGAGTCATAGGATTTCAAATCCTCATAACTCCATGCAAACACATCTTGGAACTCTTTAAAGAGGTCAATGTATTTAGGCTTCTGGTCAGGAGGTAAAGAGGAAGACAATTTTATTATCTTGGGTTTTTCAATAGTTCCAATGTTGCATTCTTCAATTGCAGCATTAAGGGGTTGTATTTTTGGTTTTCTAGGAACATCATTTGAGTCAAAAATGTCCTCCAATGGAGTTAGGCCTGTTGGTAGAAAGTTGTCTCTTAGCTCTATGATTTCAGCCTCTGCACCAGTTGTTTCATCAAAATGCAATTGTTCAAGTTCTTGCATAGTTTTCTTGTCAAAGGTTGTTGGACAGAGTATTTGATTTGTTGTTTTGGGTGATATTGCTGTTTGGTCCTGTTCACTCAATGGCTGTGTGTCTTTCACAGAATCAACATCAATGTTTAAGCCTGAAAATTCATGCTGCAAGGTTAAGAAACTATTTATCTGTGTGTCATCCTCAAATACTTGCCAATCTTAACGTTGTTTGGGATGGAAGGTCTGTGCTTTATCTCAGCTGTAAAATAATGGTTGGGTTCAAAAGGGAATTTGCATGTACTGGCAAATGTAGCCAAACTGTGTGCATGAAGGTTGTGGGTCCTCGGTATTTTGGTCATCTGAAATTCAGTGAAAGCCTTGAGTATTTCAATAGTAGCAAACCTGTATGATCTTAGTCTTTTGTGATTTGTGACAAAATTGCCTTTCACTTGTTGGATAATAAGGTCTGAATCTCCCATGATTGAAACTTTTGTGGCCTGAAATGATTTTACCAGTTTGAGGCCTAGCAAAAGAGCCTCATATTATGCCATATTATTAGTACATCTAAAATTAAGCCTATAGGCTCGACCTTGTGCATGGTTGCTTTGTTTGTTATGAATCCACACTCCAGCTCCTGCCCCTAATTTGTTGACTGATCCATCAAACTCAAGAAACCATAGGATCTCTTGATTTAGGGGATTTTCAACATTTTCTCTATGACTTGGGATTATAAGTTGGAGTTCTTGTCTTTCACCTGGTTTGTCTTCTAGAACTGCCTCATCAATTGATTTCTCAATCTTGATTTCTTGGGAACTTGATTGCTCACTCATATGCTGATCTTGTTCAAGTATGATAGATTTGTTATCACTCATTGGACTTATATCATCATTGAACAGAATGAAGGAATCCAGATCAGAATGGACTGCATAAATAGGGAAATTTTGAGGTTTTTCTTCACTGCTCACCATGTATTTCATGAGTGATTCTCTGTATAGCCTCTTTGGCTGCCCAAAAACAGAGATAGTGGCATATGACATATCCAATTGCAGGGAACCTTGGAGTTTGGCTCCCCATGATCTTGATAACAACATTCCATATTTGGGTGGGATATCAGCAACTACAACGTCCATTAAGATTGTTTTATTTGGGTACTGGACTAGGGACACACATAGATCTTTTATCAAGCCTAAACACTTAACTTGGCTGGAGTCAAATGAAAATAGGTCCTTATATGGTCTTGTAATGTCTAGATTCAACCTCTCCATCACTGATTTAGGCATAAGGTTATGAGAAGCGCCTGAATCAAACATTGCATTGTGTAATATCTTATCATGAACATGCAAGCTAACATAAAAAGGTAAGATTCCAGTGGTTGTTGTTTTTCCATCAACCTCTGGACCGAAAAGCAATTCTGGGGTATCATCCAACACATTGACATCATCTTTGTGGTGGGTCAGTTGAAGGGACTTCTTGATTTGTTGTTTGTAAATGTCATGCTTGGCTAGCTCTGAAAGAGGAATGGCTATCTTTAATTTACCAATTTCAGCTTCTAGGTCAAAAGGTCTTTCAGATTGGATCTTGGTGTTCTGGTTAACAACCCTTTCTCTCTCAATTGAGTTCTTAGAGTTTTCTTCTTGATTCTCATTTTGATCTTGAGGCTTGTCCTTTTTGCTCATCTTTTGGAAAGTGCTGCTTGGATTGTGCTGTAAAGGAGGTGTAGCCCTTGGTTCTTGATTTGAGGGAAATGGTTCTGTTACCTCTTCAACTATTACTTCATTTGTAATTGAATCAGTTTTGTTAGTAGGCTCTGTGACAATAGCTTTCCTAGGCTGTAGGCTATCCTTTGTTTTCTCAGGCTGTGGCACATTTACAGTTCTGCTTCTTAATTTGTATTGTTTATGAACTTCAAAAACAGCTGTGTCATAGCCTTGTTTGAAATCAAATGATTCACCTGATCTAGTTTGGAACTGGCTTATGTCTTCCTCTTCATGATCTTCTTGACTCAGAAAAACTTGCTGATCATCGTTCAGGCCCATCAAATTGATGTGGGTATCATCTATCTGCTCACTAGAAGTAGATGCTTCAGCATAGTTTTCTTGGAACGGAGGCCTTATCTCTGGTTCAGGGCTGGCCTTGCCAACATTGGGATTTTGATTTCTTCTAAAATTGGGATTCCTGATTGGATTATTCTGTGGTGCTTCCCATGATGACTTCCTCTCAACTGATTCTACTCTGTCACCTAATCTATGCATACCAGTGATTATTGCATCTAATTTTTTATCCCAGCCTGAAGGATCTTCTTTGAAGGTAGTCTTTCTTTCAGTTCTGGTCCTATTTCTCCTAGCTATCAGGTTTGCTTCTACACTCACTGCTATGTCTTGCATTTCAACTAAAGTTCAGGGAGCTCTTTCTCTTAATTGGTATGCCATATCTGAATCAAACCCATCAGGAAAGGTGTATAGAGCTAAATCAGGTGGGGGTCTGAGATTCTGGGCAATAGCATTGTAGACATTGTTGAACCGAGCACAATAGTCCAAGACAGTTTCTTGGGGACCTCTTTTAATAGTATTGTATTCAGATAAAATATGAAGTGGATCCTTTTTCTTCTCCCATATGTTGATAAAGGTTTGATACAGGGCTTCAGGGTCAGCTATGGAGTTTGTTGGGAGCGACCTAAACCATGATCTTACATCTCCTGTTAGGCTTTGCACAAAAAATTTCATTCTAACCCCATAATCATCTATCTCATAATTTTCAAAGTAGTCCTGCATTTTCTTAGTATGTTGAAGGGCTGGATAAGAGCGAGTACCATCAAAATATGAAATCTTACTTTGGTAATCTTGAGGCATAGGCCCTGGATTGGCAGGTAACTGCAGTGGAGCATATCTATTAGCCATGTTTGGTGGGACAATAGGGATAACAGGAACGAATGGGACAAGTGGGGGAAAGGGGATGAGAGGGATATGTGTAGTTGATGGAGTGGCTGAAAGGATGCCTTGTGAAGTAGATGAAGAACTAGGAGGTTGTGGCACAGTGGTGTGAGGATGTAGAGAAACCTTAGTAGGGGTTGGAATGTCAGTTTGAAGACCTGCTTCAGAATTTGAATCTGATAGAGTCCCTTCTGATTTGTGTCTCTTAAGGATTCTTGAAATCAAGTTTGGATTTTGGAACTCAGGTGATGGATCAGGATCTGGGTTTGACCTTGTATAGCGAGTTTTCTTCTTCGGAGCCAGTTTCTGTGATTTTCTTTAGGAGAATTTTCTAAGAGATAGTGATATTTGACAAGGACTGATCAGGCATAGCACAACTGTATGGAACTTAAGACTGAATAAAGATTGACTGAGGCAACTTTTATATACTCCTGCAAATGCAAAGCAGAGGCAGTTTCTAAAGCTATCTGGCTGTCACTCAGGCTTTATCTACAGTATTAAGAATCAGACAGGGGGTTACAAAGTTCATTCAGGTCCCCAGTGGAGTCGCCATTTATGTTAACACCCAGGTTGTTCCCTTTGACTCCTGAGGGAATACGGCCGGGGTAACCACTAACCAAGCTTTGGATTGCAGGTTCTAGCCCACCTGCAATCAGAGAGGGCTCTCTCTTTCAGTTTTAGATTTATTTTTGCGATCTTAGGCTAGTTATGATGTGAGGATATTGTTTGCAATTTTGCTTGAATGATGTCTTCCAGTAGCTAAGATGAGGTCTTCAGAGGGTTTCAGTCCATTGGGCAATGGAGTCTGTGGTTATGGGTTATTTGAGATATTGAGTAAGATTGTGAAGATGAAATATGTCTAGCCAGTGAAAGGCAACTAAGAGTTTTTCACTAAGTTGGTGATGTGAGAAAGAGATGTATCACTCAGGAGCAGATTCGAATTCCTGAATAATACTCACTGTGAAGTTTTAGTCTGAAGGTGAAGCAATTAAGAAATACATTTTCATAACTAGTAATAGAGGAAAACATTCATAATAGCATAGATTGAGTTCAGGGTGTTCAATGAACAAATCCTGAAACTATTCTTTTTCTGTGCTATTAAACTGTGAAATATAGAGCATGAATGGATTACGCAAGTATGAAATACATAACAAGAAAGTTCAAGATACTTATTGTGCCATGAAATATGAAGGAATCCTGCAGCAGTAAGCAATCACACCAGAACAAAACAACTCAAAACTTTTGAAATTCCATCAGCTCCCTGTATTAAAAGTCTGAAATTTACAGCATAAGTTCTCTAGAAGAGAAAATCAACAACCCCAGCAAGCTTATGTGAGGGGATATATATACAATCGGTTTTTACAAAATATCTGAAACGCTGAGTCATTTTTTTAATAACTGCGTTCACCAACTTTCAAAAATAGCATATAAGAAATTTATTGTTATTCTAAATATACAATGAATACCCTTCAGTTCTGTCAGAAACCTTTTTGACTTTTGGAGGCCACTGAGTCGGTTGAGCGCTCTGCATTTATTCTGAATGATATGCCTTTAATGTTCTGTCGTGTTGTAGCTTTCTTGAACCTGTCATCTGTACCTGTCAGTGTTGCTTTGGTGGCCAAATTGCTTTTCTGAGTTGGCTCAGCCCACTCTTTTACAATCATAGTGCATGTATCACCTGTCTGAACATGATGATTTGTATTTTGATGTAAAAATTTGATGAAAACCTGTTTGTTCACAACAATGTCTATATCATGCTGGTCCACCATTCCTGTGTGGGTAACTGATGCCTCAAAATTGTGCCTAGTGTTTCATCTGCCTCCGTATATTTGTAGTAATTAGGAGGCACTTCAAACAGATGCCTGATCTCATTCATGATAAAAAACAAATTTTCTATTTTCTCATAGAGGCTCTGCCCAGATGCAGGCCCTGTTTCCTCTGGGATACTTGATCCTGTAGTGATCTGATTTGTGGCAAATGTATTTACCCTTTTGGCATAATTTTCATGGGACAGCAATCTACCTGCACTATTTAGTAGGCTGGGAAGGGCTCTGTTGTGCAATGTTGTGAACTTGTTCACCTTTATTTGCATTTCCTGGCACCTTCTATCCAGTGTTTGTACCAGATTTCTCAATGTGAGGACCCTCTTTATCAGTAAGATGGTGTCAGTTCTATTGGTGATTCCTATTGCTGCCAGTTGAGGGCCTGTGTCGTTTTTCAGGACATTGATCATCCTATTGGTTATCTCAAGCATAGTGCCTAGATATGCCATTGCTCTCTGACTTTCCTTGTGTTCCCTGCCTCTGAGGTCCATGTGCTCATGAATGGTTTCTATGTATTGCCATTGGTCTGTTATGGATTGACCAATATTGGCCCACGGGACTTTCTTGATTTCTTCCACTATTTTGTCAAGAGAGAGCTCTTTCTCCAACTCTTTTATCTTCTTCTCAAGGGCTCTTACTTCCCTTGTTCTTTCAGCTACAGTTTGATTTGATTTGTCATATTTTTCATTAACTGTGGCCAATTTCTGCTTTGCTTCATTTAGCTCTGCCATCTGGGCCTCTAGAACTTGAATCTCTTTCATCATCTTCTGCATATCAAGGCTTGGAGCCTGTTCTGATGTTGTTGCTAGTGCTGATGTTGATGGACCTGTTTCAGCTGTCTGTGCCGTGGGAGGAGTGATAATTTGAGGGGGCTCCTCAAGGTTGATCACTGGCTGAGGGGGCTGAGATGTCTGGCCTCCTTCTTTCTGCTGCAGGGCTGCGTGTAATGCAGCCTCTGTTTCTACCAATTTCCCTTCTGTTTGTACCAACTGTTTGTGTAGTGTTAGCAGCATGGCTGCTACATCTTGGTCCTTCCTCTGCTGAGCAACCTCTTCTGTTTGAGGGTGAAGGGTTGCTAGAATTTTTACCATTTTCCTCAAAGCTGCTATATCTGCATTTCTTTCCTTTAGTAGTGCCTATACAGCTTTGGGATCCTTTGGGTCATGCCCAAGCTCTATAATAATATCTTCCAAAGACCTGATCCTGTTGTCTTTGGCCTGAGAGGATGCCTTCTCCAGCTCATGTTGGGCAGTTGTATTATGAAGACTGATTTGCAATTTGTGTGCCAGGAAGGTCTTGTCTTCAAGAGTTGAATAGACCATCTGACCCGTTTGCTTGTGAAGCACTATCTGGTCCATTGGGTGGATGTCCTTTGCAAGTACCTCAAGGTTGGTCCTTATATAATCTGCAGCTGACTGTGGCTGCAGCATAGTAGGCATGAAATGACTCATAGTCATTTTCCCCTCTATTATGTCATATGATGACATAAGCCTCTGCTGGTTTGCGGGAGCCATTTTAAGCAAGTGATTGTACAGTTGGAGCCTGACTTGCTCATTTCTCTTCTTGATGTCAATAAATTGCTGCTTTATGCCTAATTCAGCTCTCCTTTGCTGGCTTGTGGAGCTGACCTCTCCTCCAATTGTTCTTTCTTGTTCCTGCTAGAAGGAATTGGCAGATTCCTCCATACTAGGGGGGCCCATACCCAAGGATTGCCCAATAGGCATCTCTTCTTCAGAAAGGGGGTTTAATCTTTGCCTTTTCTCCCCTTGTTGATTTGTTGATGTGGTGAGGGGAGTTTCCTGCTCTCTATTCAGCTTCCTAGTTCTCTCTTCATTTAGTGGAGTTTGGAGCACCGAGGCCTCCGTTACTGTTTCTTGCCTTGGAGGCATACTTTCTTGAGCCCGCTGCTCTGTAGATATGGGAGCTTTAGCCATTTCTTCTTGCTGTTTGGGTTTCTCCTTTTGCTGTTCTGTTGTAGGGGGTGGTTGCTCTTGTTCCATCTCTTTTTCTTTAACTTGCTGGTAGCCTCAGGAGTAGTTTGAGCTGCCTGCTGGGGGGCTGTAAAGGATGAGGCAGCTACTCCAAGTTGCACTTGATAAGAAGAGGAAACCTGCCCACAAGTTTTCAAGTCAGCTTCTTTCTCAAGATTCTTTGCTTCTTTATGTAGTATTTCCTCTCTAGGACTTGCTTCCTCTAATGTGCCCTCTTTCCATCTTAACAAATTGGCATATTTTTCAATGTGGGGTAGCCTGACATGGTCATAGCTGGCCAATTTATACTTGACCCTTCTAAGGCTAATGAAGTGATTTGGGTCATAGGGTATCCAGAGGAAAGTAGTTTGCAATCCAAGGCGTTGCAGGATCTTGTCTGTTTCTTGCCATGCCTCTTCTCTTTTATTATAAATGAATGGGCCTAGCTGATTTCTGACTTTCAGTTGCACCTTCTTGTTTTTGCTGTGGAAAAGGACCATGTCTGCATTCCCAAACTGCCTGAAATACTCTAAGGCAAAGAGTCTCATAGGGACATATCTTGGCAGCCTATATGGGGCTAATTCACAGCCATATATTCTGATCACTGTATGGTGTTGGTAGAAATACCAATCTCCAATGCTGTAGACCTTTGAGAGCTGGAGAATCCTTTGCATCTCATCTGTTAATTTTGGAGGAGGGGAACTCAGCAGCAAGGACATGGCTGGATGGATGAACAGATCTATGAATTCACAGTAGTTGTATGGTGAAAAAAATATATGATGGAAAACTGAAGACCAAAACACTACAGAGCTTTGGTTCCCTTGGGCATCAAGCCTCTTGAGAGTAATAGGGAAGCTATCAGGCTGATAGAATAGGAATAAGTGATAGATGTAAGATGTATATCTAAATATCCTTTCCCTCTCTAGATTCATCAATTGCTCATGAATCTTATTGGCAATGTAGGCAGCATAATCATAGTGAACAACAAGGGGTTTCCCAAGGGAGAAGATGGACAGCATGGCCAGGATGGTTTCATCAACATCCTTAGATGACCTATAACCCAGGACATAATTGATTAGATCCACAAGAATTTTGCCCAGTTCATTTAGATACACATTTCCAATATGGGGAGTCCTCACAGTTTCAGAGCCTGATTTAATGAATAATTGATTGATTTTTACAATTTGGGCGTTGGACAGCTCGCCTCCTTTCTTTAGTAAATCCATCATGGAGAGAGGAGTCAATGGCCTTGATGTTTGAAAGTGTAGCATTTCATTTATGGCCTTAGGGGTGACATGGAACAAAACTGAGCCTGAGGAATTGAGGACAGCTCTCTGACAGGGGTCATAATTGGCACTGCATCTGTGTATCAAGTCTGGGAGGATATTGACTTGAGGGAGATTGAAAATGGGCAAATTGGAGTCCCAAATCCCTAGGATATCATTACCACAGAGATGTTTGGCTTTAAGGTCATTGAGTACATGGATGTTATATTTGGTGTCCATTGAGAGTACTTCTGCCATCTGGTAATCTCTGTCAGCCAGGGCCTGCCACTCTAGCTCTCTTTGTGGGGCATTTAGAGGTGTCACATTCAATGCAACTGGTGTCTCCATGGTTTTGGTACTTTGAATTGTATTAGAACCTGTTTTTCTGGGCACAATGATACAGAGCAACGAATTCTGCAGAAGCAAGGCAATTTGCAGGGGAAGCAGGGTGAATTATAGTGAAAACAAGTTGAAATGCCCCTGAAAAAGGTTCAATGAGTAAATGTTGGGATTTAAGAGTTGTTTTCCCGGTGGAGTTGTGTAGCAGAGCTTTTAGTTTGCGACTGCGCAAACAGACTGTATATTCGTGGAAATTGGACACAATGGGGAGTTTTGCAGGTGAAATTGGGCTTACAGTGTGGAGGAAAAGCACTGGTTCATGAGAATTTCTGGAATTTACTGTGTTTTTCTCCTCTTCCTAGTTTGTTTTGGTGAATTATGCACAAAACCAGGTGCGGAGGGGAGATTTTGGTAAATACCTGGTAAACTCTGGCAATGGCGGCAATGCAGGCGAATTGAGGGCGCCCACGGTCCTTAAGTCAATTTGTTGCAGGTTGGCGGCGAGGACGTCGTAAAATACATGCAGAGAGCATAGTAGACTTTTGGTGAAAAATGAGAAAAAACGCGAATTTTGGCAAAAATATGGACATTTTGGGCCTTTGGCGCGTTTTTTGGATGACGTCAGCATGACGTCATCGGGTGGGGTCGGGTACGGAAGGGTGACGTGGCGGCCTGTGAGTGGTCCGCGTGGATGGGGGACGTGGCCAACAGGTCGGAGCGATGGCGTGTCGGGCGCTGACGCGACGCCGACTTGGCATGATGTGGGCGTGGCGTGGCCATGACGTGGTGAGTGGAATTGGCAGAGCGGTAAACGGTGATTTCAGACCGCTTATTGTACGGGGGCGGTATTGGCAGGCGGCCTCCCGATATAACCTGGGAGCGACGCGTGGCACTGCCCTGACGTCACCCTCTGACATTTTTCGGGTGCTATCGTCCGGACATCGGGGGCGGCCCGATATTGATATGGGCCGTCGGATGGGAAAGCCCAGATCCGACGGGTGACGGGTTGCTAAAATGATAGGACGATACGGCGGGGAGGCGGAGAATAAACAATTGATTTTTATGGAAAAGTGCGCCTGGGCGGGACTTTGGAAATGAAAGAAAATATGGGTTTTTGCGGCGTTTTATAGGCAAAATGGGTTTTTGGCATTAACTCACAAAATGGGGTTAGGGCTATAAATCAAGCGGATCTTGATTTAATCCCAAAACATTATATTAGCGTTGTTTTGCCTCTAGTGCGTTGAGTTCTTTGTATTTCAACCCTTTAGGACTATTAGGCTATATTGCCTAGGGGAAGGGAATATACTTATTTTTTGGGGTTTTTATGCACAATAGTGATATAGTAATAGGGAAAGGGGAACATAGGGGGTTAAGTGTAGATAGAGTTAGTAGTTAGTATTGGAGGGGAATGTGGAAGAGAGGAGGCAAAGACTAAGTTGTTAGGGAACAAACTTAGTTAGGAGAGTATGTCCAAAAGAAAAGATTTTTACACAAGAAATGTGGCTCTTTATGCTACTATGATCAATGAATGAGTTTGATTTCTCTCATAAACCAAGGTGATAGAGGGATGTTAGCAAGGAGCTTGATGGGGGATGATTGGGAAGTTAGACATGCTCCACTTTGTTGCTCCAAAATTGCTTAATAGGAATATCTGCACTGGCCATGTATTACCTTTGCTTAGGGCAGTGATATGAAAGAAATCATTCTTCTGCAACCCCATCTACCTACCCATTCTATTTCCAAGCATTTTTTGTTACTTCAAGGAGGGTGCACTTAGACTGGGAAACCCTCATGTGCCTTTTCTTTTCCTTTGGCATTTTCCTTTTGATTTTCTATCTAAGGCTAGCCTTATTACTTCCAAGACCTAGATTAAATAGTTGGGAACCTTTATTCTCTACCTAACTACTTATCTACCAAGATTGAACAGTTTGGACAGATTTCTTTCTCTAATCTACAACAAAAGAATTGAAACATGGCATGACCCAGCTTAGACTGTTGGATCACCCATTCAGAAGTAGGACAGCATCAACCGACTGTAGATATGTGTCTTCCACAAGAATATGAGAACTTTGCATCACCAAAGTAGATCATATTGGCACTTCCCCTGCCAATCATGAAAAATGAAACCTATTGGTATAGGTAGCTAACAGTTACAATACCACTTCCACCTAGCATCAGAAAAAGTTGAATGGTGTGTGACCTGAAGAAGAGTTATTTAACGACACGTTTGAAAGGGTAACCTCATGTCTTAGTTGTAAGTCATTTATTTTTGTTTCTTAGCTGGAAGTTATCTGCTTGATTTTGAGCTTTATGAGATCAATTCTTTCAATAATCAAATATGCATGGCTTGTATTGCTAACCCAATGTTAGTTACTTGACATGGTTGATATAACGTTCAATTCTAGGCCACTTTCATTTTAAGTCAAAAATTTTATTGATTAAAAGGATGTTGATATTTTGATTGGTTTACTTGGAGCTTGATTTAATATTTTTTTGTAAATTCCACTTGGATGTTATTCTTTTAGGGTGAGTAATTTCCACAACTACGGTCAAATGAGTCCTAGAAAATAGGTATACAACAAGAGAATCTTAGGCCTTTGTGGTGTATCAATTATTCTTTATTGCATGTTGGTTTATGTGAAGGGGATATATATATATATATATATATATATATATATATATATATATATATATATATATATATATATATATATATATCTATATCTATATATATATATATATATATATATATATATATATATGTATATATGTATATATATATATGTATATATGTATATATCTATATATATATATCTATATATATATATATATATATATATATATATATATATATATATATATATATCTATATATATATATATATATATATATATATATATATATAACTTTTTAACCATATGTCAGTCATGGTTTCCACAGATCCGTGTTACATTTTCACAGAGGTTTAGATATCATTGAGATATCTAAACACCAAACAAAAACAACACTGAGATTTTTCTTTCACTAAACCTATAACATATTACATCTGTCTTCATCAATGATTTTCTTCGATATGCTATCCACTTATGACATTTCCTTTGCAATATTTGGTGCATTTGTTATTTATAGGTCATTTATAGGTTATAAATGTCTTCATAGTTTCATTTCTAATTGAGTATTCAACGAAACATATTGATTCTCTTATACATAACTATTTTTCTCTTCACCTACTTTTCATAACTTCAATAACCATTAGGTAGGGACCTGCAACTTTCATGTTACTTTTCTTGTTTAGTAAAATCTTGGTGAAACTTTAATTTATTGAAATTTGTAGAATTTATAATCTATGAAGTTTCAAAGTATAATTCTTTAAAGGGTGCTAGCTCAATGGAAGATCACCTGCTTTACAAGTAGGAGGTTGGTGGTTCAATTCCATCGTGCCCTGACATCCATATGGAGTAAAGACAATAAATTTTTCATCGCGGAGGCTATTTTGACCATCACCAATGAGCATTGGTGAAAATTTTCAACCCTCACCAAAATATGAAATGGTGAGAGTCAACGAATGCCACCATATATACACATCAATAGTGATGACCCTCAAAGTTTTGTAACCGTAGATTGTTGTTGTTGATATGAAATGGTGATGGTCGTTGTCCATCATTATAGTCATTTTTCCTGACAGACCTTGCATGTCACCACAACACCTATACCTCTTACAATGCGGCTTTTAGTGACGGTCAACGAACGTCACCATATATATGCACCAATAGTGAGATCCATGAAAGATCCATCACAATAAATTATAGTTCATATAAAATTGTGACGATCACTCCATCATTATAATCAGTATTCATGACGGACCTTGAATGTCAACATAAAACCTAAACTTTTGGTGATGCCACCTTTGGTGATGTTCAGCTTTTGGTGACTGAGGGTATGGTTCATCACCATTGCTTATATGAAATGGTGGCGGTCGCTATCTGTCATTATATGTCATTATTGGTGACGAACTTTCAATGTAACTACAACACTTATACTTTTGGCGATGCCACCTTTGGTGAGGTTCAGTTTTTGGTGATAGAGGCTATGGTCTGTCACCATTGTTCATATGAAATGGTGACATTCACTCTCCGTCATTATAAATCATTATTGGTGATGAAATTTGAATGTCACCACAACACCTATACTTTTCGTGACGTTGAGTTTTTGGTGACGAAGGCTCTTTTGACCATCACCAATAAGCTTATGGTGACATTTCTCACCCCTCACCAATTTCCTTTTTTCTTGTAGTGTATGGACTCCCGGTGTCAACCAAGCAAGAAGTTTCCAACTGGTGGGATTGAGGAAGGAGGTCCTTTGAAGCCCCGAAATTTAATAAATGATTGGTGTGTTAGTCCCTCGAGGGAGAATCCTCATAGACTCTCTCATTTGGATTGGGGGTGATGATTACAAGTAATTGTGGTTGCAGTTGACTACGATTGGGTAGAGAACCCTTGTTCAAGGTTTAGTTTCCTTGCTTACTCTAAGATAAGAAACTATGTATTATGTTTAATGTATGATGAATGATGCTAATGTTATTGTGGATAGTGGTTTGAATGTAGGGACTACATTTTGCTGGTGAATAGTTGCTTATGCATTATATTACTTGCATGTTATGTGATGTATTGGATGGTTGCATTTACATATGTATGTGTGTGGAATATATGAAAGAATGTGTTAGAAAATTGAAGAGAGAAAATATGTGAATAACTACTAAATTACAACTATAAAATTGTTATTAAATAAGAGCATATGAATCACATGATAGATAAGGAACCCTTTAATAGTCGTATTTGTGATCCTTTATTACTAGAATATTATGATGAGAGAGACATTCTGCATAGTAGGGTCTATATTCACTCATGAGTCATTTGTTCTCACGTTACAAATTGTGGTGTTGCTTATTGAGCAAGAATTTAACGTCCAAGGGATTTTTTCCCTTGTATCAATTTAGCCAGCAACTTTACCCAAATGTCCTTCAACCTTGCATTTCCAGCAGGCTTTTTAAGCGATGGTTGAGGAACCTAATGGCTTTGCATATCGGAAACTAGCTTCTTGGAGGCCCGACATAAGGTCTGGAACTGTCAGCGTGTAGCAGCCGAGGATAGTTCCTCTCTAAATTCTACATGAAAGTCTGTGGTTGGTAATTCACGCATGAGTGCCTACCCCTCCCATTCACGCATTTCCTCCTCTTGGAATGGGCATACTCATAGGTGAGAAACTCGCTAGAGAACAAATCACTCAAGATCGTAAGTGATAATGTTAATCACCCTTAGAATGATAAGAAGTAATGGCTTACCCCATTCCCTCAATGTGGTTGAGAGCGTCGGGTTATATTAGAGAGTTGTAAGCATTTGTGTCCAATACTTGGACTAGATGGGCTTCATCACGAGCAAGTGAGGAATTTTTGTTATGTGATTATAGAATGTTGAGTCAATTGGACCATGCTCACCAATTTATTACCAAATTTATGTCAAGATATGTCAGTTTATGGTAAACGGTTCCATGGGAGCAAGAATTTTGATTGCAAATATGTTTTCTCGTTACTTATGTACCAACTATATGATTGAATGACTGTTGCATGTAATTATAAATGGGTTGTATATTAACAAGGTTGTTTTGTTATCATAGGAACTCATGATACTTTGTAAATACAAGCTCATTATTCTAATTATGTTTAAATGTTGTTTTATAATATCTAACAACATGTGTGATTGACAACACATCATAAGAAACATAAAATAGAAAAAATACATTCTAAAACCACCCACTTTCAATGGGAATTTGAAGCAATCTAAGGATGCACAAGCATGGTTTTTAGAGCGGAATAAATTCTTCAAGATACATGTCTACTAAAATAATATGAAATCAAGAGTTGAGACTTATAATTTAAGGGGACAAGACGATATTTGGTGGGAGGACGTGAAGAATAGAAGAGCCATTACCGAAGAGGAGCTGACATGGGATGAGCTTGATAAGCTTTTTAGGGAGAAATACATGTCTCAATGCTACTATGACGATAGAGCAATGAAATTTTATGAACTCAGAATGGGAGAGATGACTAACGAGGAGTATGTCACAAATTTTTGGGGGCTGTTGGGATATGTTCCATATCTCAAGGATGAAATGGTAAAAATGTAGAGGTTCATTAGTGGGTTGCCTACAGTATTCAAAGATAATATTGACTTATTGGAACACTAGACCCTCAAGGAATATTAAGGAACTAGAGCAATGCTATGAGAAATCTAGGCATGGGGCCGAGACTCCGAATGCTTGAATGGCCAATAGCACTGCCACATGAAATGTGAGTTGGCCGAGGAAGAACTCAGAAGGAAAAGAGAGGAAATTCCCATCTTAGACAAGTGAGTCTCAACAAAAGGCCAACATCGATGTTAAAGGTGATGTACAACAAGTGGTATCGGTGAAACCTAAGATTGAAAGCTAGGAAGCACTTAAGTGTTGGACCTGTGGTGGGAATGACAGGAGAAGGTATTTTCCTTATCAGTAGAAGGTTGAAACGATAATCTACATTGCTCAAGAGGTGAGAATTGTGTGCGAAGTATCCCACAGTATGTCCAATATTTACGTAGAATTGGACAACCACCAAGTATATTACAAGGCATCCATAATTTAGATGGAACGTAAAATGCAAGAGAAAGTTGTTTCTATTTTGATTGATCTAGGTTTTAATTATATCTATGTCAACCCAAAGCTTTTATAAAAGTGTAAATCGGACAAGGAGCTACACCAAGAGCTGTGACTACTTCAGTTGGAAACATGGACAAAGACGAGGATCAACTAATGCCTGAAGTCATGTGTATTGGAACTTAATTACATGATCACTATATCTCACATGAATGTTTTACGATTGGATGGGTATAACATGTTAATCAGAATGGACTGGATGTACGCGCACTATACCAAGGTGGATTGCTATGAAAAAGAAATAAAATACTGGGATGAGAAAGGAACAGAGAGAATATTCAAAGGAAAGAAAAATCCCATATCAGTGAGGATCAACACTGTCATGCAATCCAAACATAGTTGTAGTAAGAGATGTATGCTTTTCATGGTACAAGTTTCCAAAGATGAGGGAGCTAAAGGTGAAAAAAAGGATGGGAAAGCTGAGATGCTTGAAAGGTATCAAGTCTTCGGATAGTAAACATATGTATTTCTAGTAGAGGTTCCTGGATTACCCCCTCTCAAAGAGATATACTTCTCAATCGAGTTGATATCTATAGAAAAACCAACATTTAAGACCCCACATATAATGAGGACTTCGGAACTGGTTGAGATGAAACTACAGTTGAAAGAAATGTTGAACAAGGGTTACACATGGCAGAATGTGTCTTCTTGTGGTGCAACAGTATTATTTGTTTAAAATAAATATGGAACTCTGAGGTTATGCATTAATTATAGAAAACTAAAAAAGGTAACTATCAAAAACAAGTACCCATTACGAAGGATTGATGATCTCTTTGATAAGTTAAGGGAAGTAGCAATATTCTCCAAAATTTAATTGATTCTAGGTTACCATCAAATAACAATCAAGGAGGAGGACATTTGTAAGATTAGTTTAAGAACAGGATATGGGAACTATGAACTTGTTGTGCTATCCTTCGGGCTCAATAATTCTCCTTCCACTCTCATGTACATGGTGTTGTGACCTTACTTAGACAAGTTTGTCATCATATTTGTAACAACCCTCATGAAGATTCTATGTAATAAATGTTAATAAAGGTTAAATAATAGCCATGGTTATGGGACAATTATTCCAAGCTAAAAGTTAGACAAAACATCCTAGTGTGGGTGCCCATTTGGTTTATTATGGCTAAGGAAATATGCAAAGGCAATGGAAATGGATTTGGAAAGGAAAGGCATTAATAGGCACTGTATTTATTAAAATAAAGGAAATTAGGAGAAAAGGAAGGTGAAAGGTCACAGGTTGCATGTGAGGAGGAAAATGAAGGAAAAAAGTGGGAAAATGAAGAAAATTGAGGCCACATTGATAAAAAGGCTTATCAAGACCAGTTGGTACCTTTTGGCAGTTCAGTTTTGTAGATCTCTCTTTATTCTCTCTCTCTCTCACTATTGGACACTTAGATTTTTCTTGGAACACTCCAGGATTGGATCAAGAAAAGTAAAGAAGGTAAGAGGAAGTAAAGATCAAGTAAGGAAGAGAGTGATCTAGCAACTACAATGAGATTATTTGTAGGTATCAATTTGCATATATGATTTCCTTGTTAGATTTGGCATGCATGGTTCTGTATGTGTGTTCTTGGTTCTTTTACTATCATGGGCATGGATTTTTCTAGTTGTGAAAATGTTCTTCAACCTTGCCTTACCATTTCCAAATGGCCATGGTGTGGTAGGTTCTTTTGTATGTGGTTGAGTCAGATTTCTAGATGGACTCAAAGCTCAGTTTGGTCCCAGAATTATTCACAAGGCCTAGGAATCTCATGATGGGGTACACGAAAAAGGTTCAATGTGAACACCTCGATTGAGCCTAAGAATGGCAGGATACTGATAATGGTAGGATACACGGTAAAACTCAATGGTGAGTACCCTTGAATGGGCCTCAGAATCCAATGATGGGACACACAGTAGAGACTATAGGGTGGAGACCTTGTAGGCTTAGGAATCCTTTGACTCGTAATGGTTGGATACATGGTAAAGTCGAGAGGTTGGGATAGATAAATCCATCACGGTGTAGGTGGAGAGATCCGGTGGCATCCATGTTTTTTGTCTGTACTTATGTAGTGAGGATTGTGGTAAACCTTGGTATTTTATGCTTATTGTTTATGGCCTCATGATTCGGAGGGGATTGCGAAAAATCATGGTTCTACTATTGAGCGTGAGGTGGTGTAGCCTGAGAAAGCCCTAGGTTATTTTGGTTATAAGTCCCACATTTAGGCATGGAGTATGGCAGGGGGGTAACTCACATGAGAGAGACGTGGCTCAGCCAATCTATGGTCAGGTGGAACATGGTACTCCCATACCGAGTCGGACTTCGCATTCATTAGTAAGAGTTCCTTCCCCCGGTATTTTATGAGAAAATGTGTTGGTTCATATGATGCATTTACGACTGATGTATCCTTGTTATTTATGTTGGTTATATTTTTGTTATGAGCATGTGTTATGAGAGTAATAATGTATGACTCTCATCATGTTTTAATTTGTAAATGAATGTAAAATGAATATATCACCTAATAGATGACAATGAAATTAATGTCATAAGGAATCAATGTTTCTTAGTGATTCTTAGATAAGTATGAGGCTCGTATGCACAAATATGTTGTTATGACCTGTAGAATGCATATTTGTGACATTTTTGATGAAATGTTTGTCATGGCTAATAGGGATCCATTCAAGTATTTGTTCAAGTATTTGAATTTGCAACATAGTTTTGATGTTATTGTTCATTCTTGAAAGTTTCATGAAGTTCTCGATAGTGGCCTTAGTCCTGGACCTGAAAAGGTGTCTCAAAATCTGGGGTCACTTGCTTTAAAATAACTGAAAAGACCCTTGTTGTTGTTGGTAAAAGTATCCAATACGGAATGACCCTATCCCACTCTAAGGGTGATAGTACCTCAGCAACAACCGAATGTAAAGCTATTCGAGATTACTTCTTTATGAAATGTAAGAGAGAGGAGAAAGAGATCCACTAACCGTTATCTTCCGCTAATGGTTGATCCAATCTTCCCTCTTTGCTACTTGCTCCCAGCTCCTTGCTCTTTCACTGGCCCAGCTACACCAAGATCCTGCAAAATAACAAGAAAGGGAAACTACAAGAAGCATATATTCATAATTGATTCAAGGATTAGAATAAATCAAATATACAAGTATCAAGACGCCATTGAGACACATGCATATAGAAGAACCTCAAATGCTTTATTAATGGAAGAAGTAAAGTTCTGAGAGTGTTACAACCATAAAAGGCCCAATCCAGCAACACCTCCCAGCAGAAAGAAATCTCCTCTTCACCTCCTTCAAAGCAATCACCCAATAGTTCTATACTCAAACCAACAGCACTTCCTTACATTCACAAGATTCCCGCCTTCCTAGACCTCATGAGAGAGCTCTATATATAGGAGTTTTGGAGAAAGGATGAGTCAGCTTGAGCTTGGCATGGAGGTGACTAGTGTCCTCTCCCACTTCAGTTATTCTTCAGTTCTTGAGTCCACTTGGAGTTTCTTGCTTCCACTTGGAGATCTAGATCCTCTTACTCATCACAAGGCGAATTCCATGATCCAAGTGTCATTTTGGAAGCTTCCTGGGCATTTGACACCTTGCAGAATGACTGTGCCACTTGGCCAATCTCGCCCAGCGCAGGTAGCCTTCATTAGAGTTGACATTCAGCGCAGGTACAGAGTGGAGCAGTTGACATTCAGCGCAGATGCTCAGTGGAGCAGTTGACATGATCCAGAATTAGCTTGTTTTTGAGTGTTTTCAGGTGGAGAACTGATATTTAGTGCTGTGGTTTGCTGACCTTGTTCCTCTAGGGGTAGGAACAACATGTTTAGGGACTTTGGATCCCTCAGATTATTGACATTTCATGCTTCATGCTGTAAGGCACAAAAATGTCTATAACAGTTGCCCCCTAAAGTATGAGGTCGTTTATCGGGTGAAATGCTTTATCAGGAGGATCCAAAGTTCATTCAATCGCTGAGAGGTGACCTGTAATAAAATACAATACAATACATTATGATTCATTCTGCTTTCATGATCTAGCTGAGGCGGGCATTCCCATGCTCAGCTTTATAAATTCATTCTGGTACATAGAACAGACGATCGTCTGATGGCAGACTGATAATTCTCTGCTGAAATTATCATCCTTTGAGTAGGATGATCATCTGCTGTAATGATGTACATATCAAATGTCTTTATATCCTGAATATATATCGCAGCCCGGATGGATGAAACTAGATCCGGGGTCTTCAAAACTCGTTCGATCTTCACTCTAAGTACAAGTCGATCCATGTGAGAATTGCGCTGAAGTCGGACATGGAAAGACATCGCTTGATTACCGGTCAATAATGTAAACCGTTAACAAGCGCGAGAGGAATCACCAATAATGAAAATGACTCTCAAGGTACTGCAGTACAATTCACGAGGCGTGAATAAAGGACTTGGCGTCGAACACCACGCAAAATCTTCCGGTCGAAGGTCATTGATGTATACTTGTCGCCGGAAGTGAGAAACTTGCCATTGAGGCATGCAAGCTTCAAAGTACTGGGGGGTTTGTCCCTAGATCAACTTCTTGGATAATGAGCTGAAGTCGACAAGAAGAGATCCATCAAAGGAGGGCCTTAATGAATCCCACATCAGTGACACGGAACGGAGCTAATGATTTTAGTGGAGGTGAAAACAATTTGTGAAATATGATTCAGGGTGGCGATCATGGGTGGATGAAGGATAATGTATGGCAATGGATGGGACACGGTTGACTCTTTCTAAACAACATCTCTTGAACATATAACGACACTGATGTGATGGATCGGTAGCATTACCCCAAATGTGGATGGTTTGGCGAGGACCATGGTGATGAGACCGGTGAATGAAACAACCCAACTCGATGTGATACGGAGGACAAAGTGTCATGTCCAGGAGTGACTTGCTACCATTAAAGCTTTCAGGTTCTCCCAATTTTTCCCCAGTCATTTCTGACCAGTACCTCTTTATTTTTGTCAAGCTTGAGGAGGATGACATATGCTTGTTCTATAACCTGCCCTTCGGGCAAGCCCATCGCTATGTTTTAACGAGCCTAGCGATAGGGAAACTCGTTCTCGTCTAAAGACAAGTTTGTCGCTATTTAATCATTAATAACGAGTCTAACGACAAGGAAAACTCGGTCCTTTTCATTTTTAGAGAGTCTGAAAAGGTACAGAAAGTTAACTCCAAAGTTCCTTTTTCGTCATCTAATCCCTTAAGTCCGAAAGAGTATAAAACAATACAGAAGGGATGAGTTTTCGATAATTTTAACGAGCCGAATAAAACAAGCGCTCGACCTTTTTGTGCAATAATCCCTCAGGTCCAAAAAGATTAAAATCTAGAGGAGGGATAGCTCTTCCGGTCATTTTAACGAGTTGGAAGGCCCAAAACTCGGCAAACTTTTCATATTTTACGAGTCAGGAGAAAAGAGCTCAAAGAAGACTCGTCTTTTCAGGAACGAGTGATAAACAGGGATAGCAGTAGATTCCAGGTACAGGTTGGAATTTTCCAATCACGACAGTGTCACAAGGATGGCTAAATGAAATCACTCTTCGCAGCTGTTCCTCAAAATGGGTAAACAATCATATGGGGGGTGAACGATCGGCCAAATGGAATGGAGGTGGAAAGTGAAAACACGACCAAGGCTTTTTATGGCTAGTAAATTTACGATCGCAATGGTTATTTACCGGAATAGGTTTGTTTTCTAATGAGCTTAAACTCTGGGGGAAACTCTTGCTCACGCTTTTCTATTTTTTAACGAGCATAGATTCCACGGTAAAACTGCTCGATCTTATGTTTATTTTTTAACGAGCATGAACTATGTGCTAAAACTGCTCGGATCTCGCTTTTCTATTTTTTAACGAGCATAAATTCCGCGGTAAAACTGCTCGAATGATAAGTTTGCATGCCCCCGGCATAATAACGGAAATCGAATCGAGGTGCATGCCCCCCAAGCTTCATTGCATTCAACTCGGTGGTTGGAATGAAGGTTTACCTCTGAGACTTGGAGTTGGGATTTGTTTCATTTTTTAATGAGGTTGAGACTGTTGGAGAGGTAAATCCCCTCTACGGATAGAGGCGATCCCTACTAGCCCAGCAAGGGTCTAGCAACAATCAAACAATGTTGCTATGCATGTTTCTAATTACAATTAAACAAGAGGTAAAGAGCACCTACTTGGATTCCAACGCTGTCGTTTGATGAAGAGATGTTGCCTTCGCTCCTTCACTTTGGCTGGTCATAATCTTCCGCGATCTCCGCGAATAGATACCTGCACACACGAAGAGGAAACAAACACAAGCGTGAAATCTAGTAAAAGCAACCATACATCTGTCAGAAAAGATGTAATTCAAATTTAGCCATTGCATGTACAAATGAGAATGGAACAATAGTAGCAGTCATCTATTATTAATCAAGACAGAGAAGAGTACAACCAAATGTTCTGACGTCGGTATCCTTCTCAGGAGGGGCCAGTCAGCAAGCGTCTCAAGCATTCACCTTTGGAAATGATTCTCCCAAGACAAGAAACTCTCTCTCACACAAGAAACACAAAACAACCTTCCCTAAGCTAACAATCACTTCCACACTTAGCACACCAAATACCTATAGTAGCAGCAATCTGAGCACTATATGCTCTACACAATCCAAGCTATTCCAAACTAGCTGCTCATGGTAATGGTGGAAGTTTATATAGGAGAAGGAGCCTCCTAAAAGGGTGGAAGGATGAGCTTATCCTTGAGGGAAGTGGTTGCAAAGGGTCGAACAGACATGCCATAGAAGGAAGTCGATACTCACAAAGCCAACAACCAAACCTGGAGTTATCTGGAAGGCTGGCTGTTGGAACAAATTCGCCCAAACAGGATCAGCGCGGATTATAAGGTGACTGACGCGCTGACGTCGCGCCTCAATAACTGGGAAAGTCATCTCATTGCAACCCAATACAAAGGAGAGGCGCGCTGGCTCATAAAAGGCGACCAGCGCGGAAAAATGGTGTGCTTCCGCGCTGGCAGCACACTGAATACACAACGAGCCGCCAGTCAGCGCGGATATTTTAGAAATAGACGCGCTGATGAGGAAAACTTTGGAAAAGTGGGTTTTGGGCCAGTTCAGAAGGCATGAACTTGATTATTGTGAATTCTTGACACAGTAAGGTGACTGATAGGGAGACAGCGACAAATTACTGTGTAACAGAGACAGTAAAAGAACTATCCTCATGATTCCTTGTTTCATTTTTTAACGAGGTTGATATGAGATAGGAACTATCCTCAGAGTTTTAGATCCATTAGAAATAGAAGGTTTCATATTCCACTGTGGCCACTTCCGCCAGATTACTTGGAGGCGGTAGGGCAAAAGTACCCATTAACACAGGGTCTTTTAGGAGACCTACTCCGATATTTTGGAGCGAATGATTGCTTCCACGGATCATTGGGACGCTTCCCATAACTTGTGAACTGTTGGGGAGAAAATTTTGTTGGTCGATGATTGTAATTCCACCTTGGAAGGGAAATGCAATCTTCCTGAAGTAGGTCGACACAACCGCGGCCATGGCATAGATCCAGGGCCTTCCTAGTAGGATGTTGTAATCGAGGTTTCCATCAATTACTTCAACATCAATTCCTACTGTTTTGCCCCCCAGTTCAACTTGCAAGTTACCTAAGATCCCGTATGGAGTGTATGATCGTCCATCAAATGCTTTTAACGTCTTTGACGATTTCGACAAGGGTGGTGAGCCTAAATCTTTCCAGCAACTCATCGACATAAGACATGTAGATGCCCCCTCATCAATAATTGTTCGGTGAACAGTTTTGTTGAGGGCTTTCACTTGAATAAGGAAAGCTAGTTGAGCTGGTAATTGAGGGTCATATCCTTTATGATAAAAGGCCACGAGATTGGAATCCATTGGGCCAATCCCACCTATTGCTGATAATAAAGCTTGCTCTTGGGAGGGGCAATTTTGCGGTACCTCAAGTGTCGACATAGCGGACGACGTTTGGGCCAGTTCCTCTATTATATTATAATTCTGTGCTATTTTTGCACGAGAATTAAATGTTGATTTGTGTACTACTCCCTTTGGCGACTTTATCATCGGTTCAGGAATGATGGGTGGCACAACTTCGGTCAAAGTTGTTGTCGAACTACTAGGTCGTTCATTAGCCTTGTTGTTCGACAGCTTTGGATTCATGTAATCCATATTCTTCGTCAAAGCATTATTTTGCTGTTTTGATACAGACAACATAAGCACTTGGGATCGGGAAGCATTTTGATTAGCAACCAGATGTTGACCTGGATTAGGAAACGGATCAGTCAATACTGCTGGGGTTTTTGAACTTTTAAAGAGTTTCTTAACTTCAGCTATATGTGGACAATCTTTCGTCCAATGATCCTCATCGCATATATGACACCCTGCTGGGGGTTTCCTTTTTCTCCCTTTCTTTTTCTTCTTGCCCCCTGGTTGCTTCAGTTGTTTGCCCTTGTCGGTCGACATGGCATTTACTTCTGAGGCAAGAAGTTCTTCATTTGCATTTTGACTAGAAATTTTGTGTTTTCTAATCATGCCATCGCCGGCGTGAGAGTCATTGTTTGATTTAGGAGGAGGAGGAATTGAGAATTCCGGTCTAGGGGCGTCAGGTATTTTGTCGTAGAGCGTGCCGAACTGAGTGTATACCAAGTCCAGATATTGCGCACGAGCGATAACCTGCTCTTCCGTTACGACTCCCCCCTTTGCCACATCTTCCGTGATGGCAGGAAGTAATGACTTGATAAACCATTCAGCTAGTAGCTGATCGGGAACGTACGTTTTTACCATCCTACGACGACGTCGCCACTCATGTATATGATCAGATATGTGGGTGGCAGTCGTCTGTTTGAAGTTGGTAAGGAGTTCTGTTCCTGTTTCATACCTTATTGGTAATTGAAAATGGGTTAAAAAGGTTGTGGCTAAGGTACTGAAGTTGTCGAACGAAGCTCTAGGCAATTCAATGTACCATTTTGCCGCTAGACCCGTTAACGTCCTCTGAAAAAGGCGAAGTCTTATCGAATCATCATTCAGGGTGTTCGATGAACACCATAGATGGAATGTCATCACATGATTCGACGGGTCTTCACCTGGATTTCCATCAAATTTAGGAATGTCTGACGGAATTTTATGCGGAATCGCTGGCCACCAAGGGGCATAAGCAATTAGATCATTCATCAGCCAGTTTAGATCTGGTAGTTCTAGAGTTGCTACAAAGGGCAACTGTTGGTTCAGGTTAGGCGAAGCATATCCAGGATAAGATGGTATCGCCTGAGCAATGGGTCTTTGCGGACCAGCATAATGCTGACAACTTTGACAAGGTTGATGGGCATAACCATTATAGTATGGTTGCTCATTACTTACAAAGACTTGTCGCTCAGGTCCTTGATATGATTGCTGGAATGGCGGTTGTTGAGATTGAACCAGCTCTGGTTGTTGGACCATTTGCTGTTGACCAATACTGGATGATTGACCAAGATGAGGAGTCACAGTACTTGTTTGAGCCTGAGTCGCTCCAGATAAGGAGGCACTAACCTGAGGTTGTGATTGAGTCATTGAGACAAGATGCTATTGTATTGCAACCTGAGAAACTTGGGGTTGACATACAACAGGTGGAGCTTGTACTTGCGACACATTCACTATAGCAGGTATGGTGGGAATATTCGACACAGGGTGTACTGGTTGCATTGAATATACAACCCCTGGTTGTTGAGGCAGTATTGTTACCCAACCGCTGGATGTAATTCCAGTTTGACCTGAACTTTGTTGTAAACTCCCATATGGTTGTTCTCTGGGAGGGAACAATGAAAGAGCATACTACCCTCCATATGGTGGAAATCCAGTACTTAAAGGGTAAATTGGCCTTTGAAGACACATTGGATCAATTTGTTGAGTTTCAACATAAGAAATACCAGATGATAATCCGGATGAAGAAATAGGAACTAACCATGTCGTTCTCCCTGATTGGACTCCGGCTTGTTGTTGACAATTTGCCGGGACAGATGGTATACCAGCGAACATCGTTGGAGTAGTAGCAGGAGGCTCTGCTGCTGCTGTGTCGGACGACACAGTCCTAGATGTCGATGGTTGTTCAGACATATCTAGTCTATCCAAAAGATTTCTTAGCTATTCTACAGGAACTTCCACTTGTGGTGGACTAACTTCGAAGATCAACGAGGGAAAGGTGATGATTATTCCGCTTAAAATAAATTTTATAACGACGCTTTAGACACAACTTGCTTTTTCAGTTTTAAAGAGTCGAGAAAAAGCTAAAGATGACTCAAGTCTCCTTCGATGTTTTAACGAGCCCAAAGTGACAAATGCTCGGATGGAATTTTTCAGTTATAGAGTTTGAAAAAGGCCAAAAGAAACTGCTCTGGAGTTCTAGGCAAAGGGTGTGCCAAAATTTTCGCAAAACCACAGAATACGTTTTACGGTACGGGTGGTCGATCTTCGTGAATGCTGTGTTCACTGCATTGCGATCAGTAGGGCGGCCGACACGGCTTCCTATGGATAAAAGATATATGCCTATAGGGGTCTCCCAATATATACGTGACGGTACGTGGGAGCACAAGTCCGTATTAGTGCCACCGACTCTCAGGAGGAATCACCCACCTTCGTCGAGATCGACAGTCACTACGTTTAACGACGCCGAAACACGTCTCTAGCTTAGACCTCTATGTGTTTGCGTTATGTTTCAATGCGTTGTTATGTAAATTCAATTTATTTTAAGGTTGATCTTGTTTAGCAGTTTTCCTTTATGGATCACCACGAGATGTATAGTAACACTCCTAAATGCAGTCTAAGATGATAAGCAAGCTTTTCAATCTTTCAACTTTGAAAATCTTAACTACTGAGGGAAAAGAAAGACAACATCTTTTCACACAGATCATAGAGCACACACTAATGCACTTTTTCCTAAATCAACATGCAAATTGTCATAATGCACATGCACAATGCAGGTATTTCTTTTCTCTTTCTTAATGTTTGTGCGATACAAAAAGAAAGCTGTTGTATAACTTTGAATTCAATTTCAAGTGAAAGCAAACAAGCTTGTCCAAAATCAAAAGACACCTTAAGATTTACTTGTTTGGACACTAGAAATATATAAATTCAAACCATATGACGAAAGCAAAAGCTCAATCAGCTATGAACAGCAAATAAACTAACTCTTAAGATCAAAACGACACTTTATCACAGGTCTAGATCTAAGAGGCCACAGCAAGACTAGTTCACTTTCGTTATGGGAAACTGCAAATGATATAAGAAATACACAAAGAACAAATACAGTTTCTTTATACAACCGAGGCAGAATAGTGGCAAGGAAAGTTGGTTTCAGATAGGTACATTGACTGGTAACAGGCTGCAAAAACAAGGGTGAAAACAGGGCAAGAAACAGCAGGAAACCCCAGTAGCACAAGGCAAGACTGGTCCAGCGCAGGTGGTACACAGGCAGTTTGACCTTCAACGCAGGTAGCCCCTTCGGGAACTGCGCTGAAATGCAGACAACCTTCACACAGCCTGCACTGAAGAACGAAACTTTCGTTTCTCTTGGTTTCTGGGTCACAGATTGCTCAAAAATTCACAGTTTTTGGCCAAATCAGAAGCTATCAGTCAAGGACACACTAAGGGATGAAAAGAAGGATGAAAAGCTACCACTAAGAGCTTATTAAGAGTCCTTGTGGATCAGCTCTTCAAATCATAAACTTGCCCAAAACTGAGCTAGAGTAGCTGCCCTCTACTTTGCATTTGAAAGATCCAAATGCAGTTCGATTCGGTACTCCCTTTGTTTATGAAATGAATAGCAAAAACACAAACAACCAACAAGATACGATCCCCAGCGGAGTCGCCAATTTGTTGTTGGGAAAAGTATCCAATACGGAATGACCCTATCCCACTCTAAGGGTGATAGTACCTCAGCAACAACCGAATGTAAAGCTATTCGAGATTACTTCTTTATGAAATGTAAGAGAGAGGAGAAAGAGATCCACTAACCGTTATCTTCCGCTAATGGTTGATCCAATCTTCCCTCTTTGCTGCTTGCTCCTAGCTCCTTGTTCTTTCACTGGCCCAGCTACACCAAGATCCTGCAAAATAACAAGAAAGGGAAACTACAAGAAGCATATATTCATAATTGATTCAAGGATTAGAATAAATCAAATATACAAGTATCAAGATGCCATTGAGACACATGCATATAGAAGAACCTAAAATGTTTTATTAATGGAAGAAGTAAAGTTCTGAGAGTGTTACAACCATAAAAGGCCCAATCCAGCAACACCTCCCAGCAGAAAGAAATCTCCTCTTCACCTCCTTCAAAGCAATCACCCAATAGTTCTATACTCAAACCAACAGCACTTCCTTACATTCACAAGATTCCCGCCTTCCTAGACCTCATGAGAGAGCTCTATATATAGGAGTTTTGGAGAAAGGATGAGTCAGCTTGAGCTTGGCATGGAGGTGACTAGTGTCCTCTCCCACTTCAGTTATTCTTCAGTTCTTGAGTCCACTTGGAGTTTCTTGCTTCCACTTGGAGATCTAGATCCTCTTACTCATCACAAGGCGAATTCCTTGATCCAACTGTCATTTTGGAAGCTTCCTGGGCATTTGACACCTTGCAGAATGACTGTGCCACTTGGCCAATCTCGCCCAACGTAGGTATCCTTCACTAGAGTTGACATTCAGCGCAGGTACAGAGTGGAGCAGTTGACATTCAGCGCAGATGCTCAGTGGAGCAGTTGACATGATCCAGAATTAGCTTGTTTTTGAGTGTTTTCAGGTGGAGAACTGATATTTAGTGCTGTGGTTTGCTGACCTTGTTCCTCTAGGGGTAGGAACAACATGTTTAGGGACTTTGGATCCCTCAGATTATTGACATTTCATGCTTCATGCTGTAAGGCACAAAAATGTCTATAACACTTGTTTCTTGCATTTCGATGCTATGAGAGTGATAAGAGGGCCCCAATTTCATGCATGCCCATGTCATGGGAGCGAGTGAGGCTCTAGGGCAGTGAAGTGTCAAATTTTTTGAGGGGTTGATGATCTCAAAGTCTTGGTTGGATCCTGCCAGTTCTGTGGTATGTGAAGAAGGTCGTATCAGTCGTTTTGTGTCAGCTCGACATCCCTAAGTTTACATGGGTAGTTTAATCAAATTGTAGTAGCCTACCCTCACATGTTTTCCCGAGTGGACCGGTTATATTTTGTAAAGGTGGGAGGAGGGTGTTACAAAGTGGTATGAGAACATGGTTCACCCATTGGACTCGATGGGCGATGTGCATTGGCCACGCATTCATGTTGGTTGCATATTTGTTACTTATACTTATGGTCTATGTGTTTTTTGCATATGCATGGTGTTGGTTATGGTTGCAATTATATCGCCATGTGAAAGTAGATGGTGTGTTGTTGGATGTGTTTATCATGGGTATAGGTTTTTTATGCATTGGCTATGCATGTCAATGTTTGTATGTATCATGTATGCATGCATGTCATCCATATGTTAATTATGCATACAAAGATATGGGTGTAGTTGTCATGCATGAAGTCATGATGTATGGTTGATATGGTCTTGCAATGATGAATCGATTATGGTTAGGATGATATCTATATGATGTTATGATTATGCTTATACATGTATTATGATAATCTGGTTGATCTTGCAAATGAGAGATCGTCGCCGAAATAAACAACATTATGTTGATTATGTTTATATTTTGGTTTAGCTGACATGGTATGCTTTGCACTAAGAAAAACAACAAAGATGACTAGCAAGATGGTAAAATACAAATTTTGAGACTCTCCTTATGGATCAGATGAGTAGCGTGCTGTTGGGAATTCTTATAACTTAGTAGACATGTTGAGAAGCTTGAACGAAGAGTTAAGAAGTTGTAAGATACATAATGACAGAGTCATGCATGCAGAGGAGAAACAAGAAGAATTCAATGCAGTAATCATTTAGATTTTGTGAGACTTGCAGAGACAAGGACCACTTTGGATCAGCCATGGAGAGGAGAATATGACTAATGGGGCATATGGCAGTAGATCTCATGGTGGGAACAAGTCATATGGGTTTGAAATGGTTAGAGATGGTTGGTTCTTGGATACTTTGGATCGGAGAGGTGATGGACACACATATTATTCTAGTTCTGGTCTCAAACTATAGTTCATAACCTATTAATTCAACGATTACTAAAATTTATAAGTTGTGGTGTAAACTATATACATAGACCCAACCATCCGAAAAACGTTTCGGTGACTCATGCTCTAGGTGAGTACCTCTTAACTAGGGTCAGTACTTCTTAACTATGTTAATCACCTTACATTACGTTTGATGAACTTCCAAGGATGGTTGAACTTAGTCCCAATATTTTCAATTCATAGGTAATAAAATTTTCTGAATGCATACATATGTACAATGGTTAGGTGTTGGTCGATGCTCACAACCTTGCTTTATTTTTATTTATGAGGTTAAGTTCCATATTACGGTGACACAAGACATTAACTTGTGAAACTTCTCGAACCCTAGATTTCCTTCGACATGTTAGCCACATGTTTGCATATTCACCTTTGATTTCTCATCCTTGCTCAACAAGTGTGGTCATTTATAGGGAAGTTAGGTAGCTATCCTCCCAAACCATTGTTGACAGTGTTCATTCTTTCGCCCTTACCGTCACTCTGCAACTCATGGGTTTTTTTCTATGTTACACTGAGGTTATACACCACAACACTCATATATTTATGTTACATGTGTGTTGGGTCAATTATCTTGGTCAGATTGCCACCCTTATTTGTAATTTATTTCTTTTTTCTGGAGGAATCCCTCTCCCTTTAAGTCATCTACGAGTCTAACTCGCATGGCTCCTTGGCTATTTCGAAGGGGTTCTTATTCCATAATTAATAGCTTGAGATTTCATCTCCATTCCTAGTTCCGACACATGGTACACCTTGACTCCATCACTTAAAGACTTACTCTACTCTTCTGCTATGAACTACATCCTAAATTATTCTAGTAACTGTAGGATGATCTCACAGTTGTGAACAATGCTTCTTCTCTAGGTATTGTTTTTGCCTCTACCTTCTAAAGTTATCCTACCCATTTTTCACCCGAACATCCAACTTGGTATTTTGGGTTGCAAGTAAGGTTCTCCTTCTTATGATGCTCCACTTTTGTTTCCACTGGATTAAGGTACTTCAAATCTGCCCGACATTAATGAAGTGCCTCCCTTTTCGAGTCTTTTGTGTAAATTAATGATCCATCTTGGAGGATGGCAATACAGATATGCGACCTACTAGAACATAATCTTTATAGTATGTAGTCTAGCCATCCCTGAGTAGGGTTTAGATGGGCAATGTAACCCCACTCTCCTTGAAATTGGTTAAAACACGAATGGTTTTATGGGTTCTTGGTTTTCTAGATGTAATGAATATTTCCTTTTTTGAACTCGAAGATTATTATACACGTGTTTTTTTATAGTGATACTCAAATTTCTTTGTTGATGTGAGGTTTGGACCCTTGTTATATGAAACACTATTCATGGGGGTTGTTCCCGCTCTATGCGGTTATCATTTTTGTGACAACATTGAATTTTTAATTTCTGTAAAGGTCTCTACATACTTTCCTTGCATGCACAACGTTTTTCTTGGAAAATGTTCACGAGATATTTTTGTTTTTTCTCTTAGTATGATTAGCATGGAATAAATATTCATGGATTCTTTAGAGGTTAGTGAGGGGACATTGTTGCATAAATAAATGTCCTAATCTTTGTAATGTTTTCTTCATTCATCCTTATTTGTTCAAAAGAAACATTATCAATTGCTAATAATTAACCTGCATGTTTTTACTATAATATTATGTTTACACTTTGAGAGTCTTCCACAGATAGTTGGCTACACTATCCTCACAGCTCACGGGGTTTTCTTTACTTTTCTTTGTTGAGTTCACACTGTTCAAGCTCTCTCGTTTCCAACTGAGATTTAAACTAACTTGAACAAATTTATTTGCCAAACTATCTAACAAGTCATGTTCTCGACTAGCTTTACCATGACTAAGCCTACAACCTTAGTTTACACACTTGAGTCAGAATAGTACCCAATTGTGAAGATATATTCTCATCTCTACGAGGGTTTCAACCCGGTTCATGTACAAATGTTTGTTTGCACTACAATAATTTGAAATGCAAATTAGATTAGACTTTTGTGTGTATTACACCCTTATTGAGTTTAACAACAACTAGTGGTAATTTTATATGCACAGGTAGATTTAAATTACATTCGTTTAAATATCCTTGTGTTTCAAACAACAAAACTTTAAACACACTTATATGTATAGGATTAGGAAGACGAGGAACTCAATCTCGAGAGTGCTCTCCTCCCTTCAAATGAGAAGGAGAATCACGTCCATATCTAGCCCCGAGCTTCCTAACTTTGAGAGTAGTTTTTGTGGCTGCGACTGATTCAGTTGATTCTATACGCATCAAGACTCCTCGAAAGTCCAACCTAAAAATTTACAAACCCTTGTCTATAGTGGATTCTTCCACTCCCTCCAACCTAGGTTGAGAATTGTACTCCACAATGATGTACTTATACACTTACCAATACGTGGGAGGTCTTGCATGTTATTTTCCTCTTTCCTTTTCCAAAAATTAATTAACAAAACACCCTCCATTCCCAATATGATCTATTGTTCCCTAGGGAATGAGAGGAACTGAGAACTATAACTCTCATAACTCTCTAGAAATTAGAAATTCGTTCAGAGACTACCCATAGTTCCAAGTCTCCACCAATCATAATAAATAAACTATATATATATATATATATATATATATATATATATATATATATATATATATATATATATATATATATATATATATATATATATATGTAGACCACTTACTCTTTGGGGCTTAGTCCCCCTAGATCAACAAAAATGAATTTCTAACCTAGACAAACCCAATATTAATTAGAAAAACATTTTTACATGGCTTAATATGTTGAAATTATATTAACATGTCCAATTTATAATAGGTAAATTGGTAAACATTTACATAATTGTAAAAATTAATATAGAGCCCAAGAGATATTGTAGCGCTGCAAAAATTTAAAAGTAATAAACATACTAAAATTCAAATTTCTTACATGGTGATTTTGGTTTAATTAATAAAATTATCAATGAATTTTTAGATTACAAAAATCATTCTATACATATTACATTAAATTATATAAAGAGAAATAATAAATTTAGATCCATTTTACATTATAACATAGAATAATGATTATGTAATCATATTTAGATGTAATTAATAAACACATAAACTTACAATCTCACAATATCTTTAACAATGGATATTAAGGTCCACTTTCCCACACTAGTAAATAGGTTTTGTTACAATATCATGGGCCAATATCATGTGTTATTAACACACTATGGCCAAAAACCATCTCTCATTTCACACTCAAAATATTTTATAAATATTTTATTTGAATTTAATTTTAGAACAAATTTTAATTGAATTTAAAATAAAAAAAATATTATATTGCGGAAATGGTTTTTTTGATTACCATTTTTCTATTTAATTTTAATATAAATATTTTATTTGAATTTTACAACATTTTTTAATTAGATTTATTTGAATTGAATTTTAGAACATTTTTTAATTAAATCTAACATAAAAAAATATTATAGTGAGGAAATATTTTTTTTCACCGCCATTTTTCTAGTTAATTTTAATCAAAATATGATTTTTAAAAAATTGAATTTAAGTTATACTTACAATATAACATTATTTTTAAGTATGGTAATAGTTATTAGTAGCCATACCATACCATGGGCCAATATCATGTTTAGCATTAGCACATGCCAAAAAGCCATCTCTCTTTTCATAATTAAAATAATAATTATAATTGAAAATACATTTGACCATAGATATTCACCCCACTCTACCATGGATATTATTAACCATATCATACCATGGTCCAATACTGTGACTCATCAATACCACATGCCCAAAATTCATTAATCATTTCACAATCAAAATATTTTATAAATAAAAAATAAAAAATAAAAATATTAATTAAAATTAAAAATAATTTTTCATGTTCCAAGAGAATAAACCTTCAAATTTTACAATCATAAAAAAGATTTTCAAATTCGATACTCTAACCATCATAGATCTATATCTAGGGTTAGAAATAAATCTAGAATGATTAGAAAAGAGAATTTTGACCATTCCATCTATCTGACCGAATAAAATAGAAAAAACATCTATCTGACCAAATAAAATAGAAATATTAAATCTATAAATAGAAGAATACAAAATATCACGTCGTGGTATTAATCCAAAGTGCCAATTGCGGTCTGTGTGGTGATATTTTCAACTCTAAGCGCTGTAACTTGTCCACACAAAGGGGCGTGTTAGCCTGGGTGACGAGATCTCCTACAAGACAAGCCCTTGATCGACCTGTGTAACAAGCCGCTTATTGTACAATGTTGCTCTACAGCTCAACTGACGTGATCTTTCAACAACTGCGATAGGGAAATGGCAGCAGTAAGTAACTGCGATAGGGAAATGGTGTTGGAAATTTCAGGGGATTTCAAACTCAAAAGACCGGAGAACAACGCTTTGATATCACTATTGGGAATTTTTCTGGTAAAATTCCAAAAACTCACAAGCTGAACACACACAGAGACAATGCTATGTTTCTCTCCTCAGGATCTTTTGCACAGGGAAGCTTCAAAAAAAAAAAAATTCTGAGCAAACAGAGATTTCCACACACAAAAAAAAGGCTTTGCATTCATCAATAAAATAGCTGCTGTTACAGACTTCTTCCTCTCTCAGAGGAATTACACAGGAACACTTCAGTTCCAGTTCCAAAAAGGATTACTCTGTTTCACTTTGCAAGTCTTCACACTGCTGTAAAAAAAAATTACATACGCTGCTGCATGCTCCCCCTTTTTTTTACTTCGCACTGCTGTGCATTACAATTCCCTCTTCGCTATCATCAACACAACAAAAAAAACATTGCATATATATATCAACAATAAGAACTTACTTCACGTTTTCACTTCCCATGCTTCCATAAAAGAAATAATAAAAATTAAATGCTTTTACCAACTATTACTTGAGCCCATACTCCCGCTGAAATAAAATTAAAAACTTCACCAAAACTTACCAACCCACAGTAAATTGCATTTACTGTTTTACTGACATTTACTGCCGGTCAATAATGTAACTTTTACTTCACGTAAAATTCATGTTGCAAGCCTGTACTTAATCGTTGACTTCAATTGGATCGCATCACAGAAGGCTATCGGGAGGCTAAGACAAGTTGAGAGCTGAGCGATCAGCGATGTGCGATAATATTGCATCGCTAAAACATATCGCATTTGGCGGAACATAAAAATGGAGCACACACATGGTGAAATCAGCGATATGCGATCGGATCACATCGCACCATCGCAATCGCTAGAAATCAAGTGAACAAACGGAGGGTGACAGGGTGTGTTTGCGATTTGCGATATGCGATAGATCGCATCGCAAATAAAATAAAGTTGCAGTTGAAATTATATTTCAACACTCCCCTTTAATTTCAACTGTTGGGTTATCAATCATACCCAGACATATCCTCTCAAAGCTTTTCTAGTCCAATGGCTTTGTCAGAATGTCTGCAACCTGTTCCTCAGTGCTGCAATGTTGTAGAAAAATTTCTCCATTGTTCACCAATTCTCTGATGTAGTGAAACCTTGTATCAATGTGTTTTGTTCGCTTGTGAAACACAGAATTCTTGGACAGCGCAATAGCTGAGCTATTGTCAGAGAAAATAACTGTTGCTTTTGCGTGCTCTTGGCATAGACTTCTTAACAGTCTCCTCATCCAAACCGCTTGACATGTTGCTGCTGTAGTTGCCACGTACTCTGCTTCTGCTGTAGACAATGCCACAATGGGCTATTTCTTGGAAACCCATGAAATTGCTCCTGAACCCATGTGAAAAACGTAACCGGATGTGCTTTTCCGATCATCTCCACTTCCAGCCCAATCGCTATCGGTGTAGCCAACCAAATCTGAATTTTCTGAAAAAGTATACAAAATGCCAAATCTTTTTGTACCTTTGACATACCTCAAAATTCTTTTTGCTGCCTACCAATGTGCCTCTTTTGGCCTCTCCATGAATCTGGAAATCAAACTAATGGCAAACATTATGTCAGGCCTAGTTGCAGTTAAATACATAAGGCTGCCAACTATGCTCTTATATAAGCTAGGATCAAAATCCTTGTTGCTGTCCTCTTTGCTGAGTTTTAATCCCATTACCGTGGGAGTGATTGCTGCTTTGCACTCTTGCATATTAAACCTACTCAACACTTCATTTACATATCTTGCTTGAAAGATAAAGATTCCATCTTCATTTTGATCTACTTCTATTCCTAAGAAGTATCTCAGCAAACCCATGTCAGTCATTTCAAATTCTTCTTTCATGACTGATTTAAAATTTTCAATGAGGTAGTCATCATTACGTGTAAAAATTACATCATCAACATACAAGACAACAATTAAAATATTACCATCATTTTCTTTGATGTAGACTGTGGGTTCTCCCTCACACTTTGCAAAATCATTTTCCAGTAGATAGGAGTCTATTCTACTATACCACGCTCTTGGTGCTTGCTTCAGCCCATAAAGAGATTTCTTCAATCTGCACACTTTGTGTTCTTGGCCTTTCTTCTCATAGCCTAGAGGTTGTTCAATGTAAACCTCCTCCTTTAACACTCCATTTAGGAATGCCGACTTCACGTCCATTTGGTAAACTTCCCATTTGTTTTGTGCTGCTATGGACAACACTTCTCTCACGGTTTCCATTCTTGCAACCGATGCGAATGTCTCCTCATAATCTCTCCCATACTGCTGCTTGTACCCTTTGACAACCAGCCTTGCCTTGTGTCTTTCTATCTTGCCTTCAGCATTGCTCTTGGTCTTGTAGACCCATTTAACTCCAATGACTTCTTTACCTTTTGGTAGCTCAACCAAATCCCATGTCTTGTTTCTTTCTATGGCTTTCATCTCCTCATCCATAGCTTCTATCCATTTCTTATCTTTAATAGCATCTTCGAAATGAATAGGATCATCAACATGAAAATACAAGGCAAATAAAGAATTCCTTCCTTCATTATAAATGTCACTCAATTTTTTGAACTTCTTACCTTTTTCACTTGGTGTGCAAGTGCTTGAAGATGCACTTGAATTTCCTCCTTGTGGTGTGCTTGGAGAAGAACTTTCATTTCTCCTCAAAGGTGTTCCTTGTTGTCCTTGTGTTGGCGCTGCTATTTGGGGATGTATTTCTACCATCTCCTCATCATCTTCATCATGAGACAAACAGTTTTTAACATTAACTGTTTTCTCTATGCTTCCATCCCAAGCTTCCTCCTCAATAAATTGAACATCTCTGCTCACAAAAAACTTCTTGGTGGATGGGATATACAACCTGTAAGCTTTGGATTCTTCACGGTATCCAATGAAGATACATTTCTCCCCTTTGCTGTCCAACTTCCTCCTTAGCTGATCGGGAATGTGTGCATAGGCCACACATCCAAAAATTTTCATGTGGGTGACTCCTTGCTTTCTCCCACTCCATGCCTCTTCTGGCACTTTATTCATCACATCTTTTGTAGGACACCTATTCAAAATATATATTTCACAGTTTACAACTTCGGTCCAATAATCATTTGGCAAATGCTTTGCCTTCAACATGCTCCTCACCATATCCATAATGGTCCTGTTCTTCCCTTCAGCAACTCCATTTTGCTGTGGGGTGTACCTTGCTGTAAACTGTTTGTGTATTCCATTTTCTCTCCAAAACCGTAGGAATTCCTTGGAGATATACTCACCTCCTCTGTCAGTTCTCAAAACTTTGATGCGCAGCCCGCTTTGGTTTTCCACAAGTGCTTTGAAATTTCTAAATTTTTCAAACACTTCACTTTTGTTTTTAAGAAAATAAACCCAAGTTTTTCTTGTAAAATCATCAATGAATGTTAGAAAATATTGGCTGCCTGCTAAAGATGGGGTTTGCATTGGTCCACATAAATATGAGTGGACAATCTCTAAGGGTGCTTTCACCCTTATGCTTTTCCCTGAAGGAAAACTTTCTCTATGTTGTTTTCCCAATATCCAGCCTTCACAAAGGGTGTCTGGTTTCTCTATCAATGGTAATCCTCTTACCATTCCTTTTCTGTTCAACAAGTTAAGACCTCCAAAGTTGAGATGTCCAAATCTCAAGTGCCACAACCAATTTTCATCCTTTGGTTGGCTTTGGAAAGCCTCTTGGGAAACTGATGCAATTACTTCTTTGTTTTTCAATTCTGCTCTTATTCTAACAAGGAACATTCTGTTCCTCGTCATCCTCACTTCAGCAATACATCTTTTGCTCGGTGCAATATCCATGATGGTGCATACATCATTCTCAAAGAAGACATTGTAACCCTTTTGAACTAGCTGTCCAATACTCAAGAGGTTACATCTCATTCCAGGAACATAATAGACATCTGCTATGGTTTTCCTTTCACCTTGCTTTGTAAATATTTTAACTTCTCCTTTACCCATAACAGAAATTTTGCTATGAGTCCCAAGTGTGACTTGTGACTTCACACTTTGATCTAAAGCAGAAAACAAAGCTATGTTTCCTGTCATATGGTTGCTACAACCGGAGTCTAGAAACCATATGTCTTCACTATTTGTTTCAGCCATGTTACAAGCTAATAACACATTATCTTGGCTGACATTTTCTCTAGTAATATTTGCACTAGATCTATTATTCACATCATGCTGCTTCTTCTTACATTCACTGGCATAATGCCCATATTTTTTACAATAATAACATTGGACATTGGATTTTTCATACCTTTGTCCTTGAGCATGATGTTGTCCACTTTGTTGGCTGCTCCCTTGACCTTGGTTCTGATTTGGATTGCTACCTCTTCCTTGAGGATTTGCTGGACTGTTCCTTCCACCTCTATTTTGGCTTCTGCCTCTTCCTCTCTTGTTTCCTCTCCCTTGACCTCTTCCTCTTCCAAAGGTCATTTGGGTCTTGAAGGCTTGCTCTAAAGATGAGTTTTCATTTCTACTCAACCTCTGTTCATGTGTGATCAGTGATACATGATGCTCGTCAACTGAGAAATTTGTGAGATCATTTGTCTCTTCTATGGTGGTGAAAATCACATGGAACCTTGAGGGTAGGCACCTCAATAGTTTCTCCACAATCCTCCTTTCTTCAAGTATCTCTCCATGAGATCTTATTTGTGTGACTAGGCCAATCACTTGATTGAAGAATGAGTCAATATTGTCTGACTCCTTCATGTTCAGATTCTCAAAATCTTTCCTCAGCAACTGTAGCTTTGTTGTCTTCACTTTCTCCATGCCTTGATAGGCTGTTTTAAGAGTTTGCCATACTTCTTTGGATGTCTTAGTTGCTGCTAACCTTCGAAACACGCTTCCATGCACTGCTTGATACAAGAAGAAGAGGACTTTTGAGTCCTTCTTCTTGTAGCTATTCAACAGATCCTTCTCTCCCTGAGTTAATGCATTCAACTCATTTTCATCTGCTGGTTGTTCAAAACCATCTTCAACTATTTCCCATAAGTCTTAGGAAGCAAACAAGGCTTTCATCGTTATTGCCCAATAATCATAGTTTTTGCCATCAAATAGTGGGAGCTGCATACCCATGCTATTGCTGGTGCTGGTGCGAGCCATTCTTGCACTACTTGACTACACTTCAAATACTTCACTGTGTATTTAAAATAACAGACTCTCTTCAAAAGCAACACAAAAAAAACTTGAGAAATACCTTGGCTTCTTTTGCGTGAGTCTTCACACTGTTGGAGAAGTTGCTGCAGTAAGAATCATTCCTTCAGCTTCTTTGACACCTTCAAAGAGCGTGGACAAGCTCTGATACCAGTTGTTGGAAATTTCAGGTGATTTCAAACTCAAAAGACGAGAGAACAACGCTCTGATATCAGTGTTGGGAATTTTTCTGGTAAAATTCCAAAAACACACAAGCTGAACACACACCGAGACAATGCTCTGTTTCTCTCCTCAGGATCTTGCACACGGAAGCTTCAATAAAAAAAAATTCTGAGCAAACACAGATTTCCACACACAAAAAAAAACTTTGCATTCATGAATAAAATAACTGTTGTTACATACTTCTTCCTCTCTGAGAAGAATTACACAAGAACACTTCAGTTCCAGTTCCAAAAAGGATTACTCTGTTTCACTTTGCAATTCTTCACACTGTTATAAAAAAAATTACATACGCTGGTGCGTGCTCCCCCTTTTTTTTACTTCGCACTGCTGTGCATTACAATTCCCTCTTCGCTATCATCAACACAACAAAAAAAACATTGCATGTATATATAAACAATAAGAACTTCACGTTTTCACTTCCCATGCTTCCGTAAAAAAATAATAAAAATTAAATGCTTTTACCAACTATTACTTGAGCCCATACTCCCACTGAAATAAAATTAAAAACTTCACCAAAACTTACCAACCAACAGTAAATTGCATTTACTGTTTTACTGACATTTAATGGCAGTCAATAATGTAACTTTTACTTCACCTAAAATTCATGGTGCAGGCCTGTACTTAATTGTTGACTTCAATTGGATCGCATCGCAGAAGGCTATCAGGAGGCTAAGACAAGTTGAGCGCTGACCTATCAGCGATCTGCGATAATATCGCATTGCTAAAACATATCGCATTTGGCGGAACACAAAAACAAACATATCGCATTTGGCGGAACAATGGAGGACAGACACATGGTGCGATCATGCGATTGGATCGCATTGCACCATCGCAATCGCCAGAAATCAAGTGAACAAACGGAGGGTGACATCGCAATCGCCAGAAATCAAGTGAACAAACGGAGGGTTTTTTTGCGATTTACTATATGATAGATGGCATCGCAAATAAAATAAAGCTGCAGTTGAAATTATATTTCAACAAATGGCAGCAGTAACTTAATCGTGTAGTAAAAGATTTTTTTAATAATTTGGTAGAAATGTAGACATTTTCATTATAATTCAAACTTTGCAGGGTAGAGTTATGCTTCTTGATTTTGTTCGGTTGAATCTGCCAACGTTTTTTTAGATTGTCAAAGTTCTAGATTGGTAAATGTTTCAGATATGTCAAGATTTTCTTTAGAATTCAAATTCTAATATTTCAAGATTGTGTTTAGCTGAATCCAAATTCCAAATTCTAGATCTGTAAATTATGACGTTTCTATACTCGCATTCGACCATCAATAAAATTTTATTACCTATTAGATCTATAAATAGAAGAATGCAAAAGATCATTTCGTGGTATTAATCCATAGTGCCAATTGCTGTCTGTGTGGTGATATTTTCAACTCTAACCTCTGTAACTTCTCCACACGAAGGGGCGTGTTAGCCTCGGTGACCGGATCTGCTACTAGACAAGCCCTTGATAGACCTGTGTAAGAAGCTCAACTGACGTGATCTACTGCGATAGGGAAAGGGCAGCAGTAAGTTAATCATGTAGTAAAAGATTTTTTTAATAATTTGGTAGAAATTAGATCCTTAACTGCCCTCTGCGTAACTGTTTCTTTTAGATTTATCAAAAATTTTGATTTATGTAAAATCTGAGTAACCACCGAAATGTCACCACATCTGAGAAACAACCAAAAATTTCATTGAATTAACTTATGACAATGGATCTCAGCCATTGATTTGTCTCTTTGAATGGGTTATCATCATCCAGCTCCACACGCCGCTTGTTGTTGTTGATAGTCATAAATAAGTATGTTCACACTATTTTGAGATTCATACATGTTAGCGTAAAAAACCTGGTCTTTTATTCTTAGGGTTGTCATCCAATTTGTATGTGTGATTGTTTGGTCAGATCCCTGCTAAAAAGTTTCAATAATTAGATTTGTATGTGTGATTGTTTGGTTAGATCCCTGCTAAAAAGTTTCAATAATTAGACAATTCCACTTGCTGCTCAAGTTTGTCCACCTTTTACTTTTAAAAAATGGATCTTAATGAAGATTTTTCCAATAATGAATTTATCTATTGTAATCAAATATTGATATGGATAGAATTGAGGGAAACGAATACAATGGAGCAATTAAAAACTCTATTTGATGAATGCATGAAATTTTGATGCAAACCAGTAACATGATTATATTGGAACTTGCCACTTTTATTAATTGGCTTGTTTTCTCTTCTCAAGCATGTTTTATTTTTCTTGCAGTTTACTTTCTTGCAAGTGTTTTTTATTTCCTATAAGTGTGGTGTGATTTGTGAAAGCATGTGCACTACACCTTGCAAGTTTCAAACAAAACTTTATATTGACAATTCATATGCATACTTCATCAATTGTCCATTAAGATAATTAAAAGTAATAGAAAGGTCAATCACCAAGATTAAGGTTGAAGCTCTTGATCAAAATTCAATCTCATACCTTCATAATTGACAAAGTCAAACTGAAACCTTGCAATCCCCTAAAGTACATAAAGTGCTTCATGCTCTTGATCAAAATCCAATCTCATAGCTTCATAATTGACACATTTAAACTAAAACCTTGCAATCTCCCAAACTGTGAAATCCTACATAAAGAGCTTCATGCTTTTGATCAAAACCCAATCCCATACCTTCATAAATCACAGAGTCAAATGAAAAAGTTGCAATCCCCCAAGTGGTGAAATCAGAAAAATGATTAAGTTTGTTGGAGTTTGAGTGAGATTTAAAATTCTAGTTTCTCCATATGAGATCCAATGGGGTTGGAAACACTCAAACATCTTGAAACTATCAATCAGAATGTAAGGGTGAAAATGAAAAATAAAGGAAAAGTCACTTTTACCTGCCAACATTGCTAATGTTGCATTAGTTTTTTTTTAAGTTTAGGGTTTATAAGGGGGAGGGTTGGTTTTATGGCCATTGATACTATTTTGGAAGGAAAAAAACCTCTGGTTTACCTCAAAATCAACCAAAAATTTAACATTAAGGGGCGCAAACTCCCCTACCCATGTGAGATCTAAGGAGTTGTTCACTTGTTTGTAGGTCATTCCTTAATTCTGATCACCATCACTATGTTTGGATCAATTCTAGAACATGGATCATCTGAGACTTATCTCAGATTATTATGGCAGAACTGGGATTATTCTAGTCACTTTATTGACCTGTGAAATTCTACTCTGGTATGAGTGGTGGATGTTTCAAATATATCCAGATTTCCAATAGAATCCAAATTCTAGTACTTAAGGACTTTGTTAAGTTGAATCCACCCATTGTTTTAGATTATTAGAATTCTGGATGGTAGAACTCTGTGTCTTCTATTAGTGCATTCTAGCAACAATAAAATTTTATTACCTATGAGATGGGTAAACATTTTAGTGCATTCTAGCAACAATACAATTTTATTACCTGAGTAAAGATTTCTTTTAGATTCATAAAAAAAGTAGGAGGTTAAAATCCTAAGTTCTATCACCACACAACCTAAAAAAATATTCCTAAATCCATAACTTCCATCCACTTTTCATAATCTTGCATTAAATTGGTGTGACAATGGATCTGAGTTGTTGATTTCCTTCCCTAAATGAGTTATCTTCACCCATCTCAACAAGGGATTGTTGATTTCTTTTCCTAAATGAGTTATTTTCACCCAGCTCAACCAGCCCCTAGTGCTGGAAAGTCATAAATACTTAAACTACACTGGTGGTCTTTCTCATTATTGTTTCCTTCCAATTTGTGTGTGTCTTCCATTTGTATTGCTTCCATTTGCTAAGGGGAATGGGTGGCTTCACCTATTCAGAAATATTAGCCTCTTTCTATTGTAATAACACAGGGCTTGGAGTTTTCCCTTGTGTATTTAGAGATGGCATGAACATCTAAACTTTATGAGATAAAATGTCTTATGCAATTGATTATGTTGTGAAACCTAGTTTATCCTTTCTTAATTGTATTATGAAATTCCTTTTTATTTTAATTATTTCCTACTTGATTCTTGCAAATTATTAGTATGCTGGTAACCTTATTGCAAGGGGATATGGTGTTTCTTATCTGGATAGGTCAATAGATTGCAAATAATACATTCTAGCTAACACTGAAGTGGGAATGGGGAATGTAACATACATAGATATTCCTCACCTTTTATTCTTTTGATGGTAACCTTATTGCAGGTGGTTATGGTGCTTGTTATATGGATAGGTCAATTAGTTGGAAATAATACATTCTGGCTACCCAACACTGAAGAGGGAATGGGAAATTTAACATATACAAATATTCTAGTGAGGCTGATGGCCTTCGTAAGAGCATTTTGGGCAAAACTAGGATTGAAGAAGACTTGAACAAGGACAATGCTCTCAAACATGTACATGTACTGAAACTCAGAAGAAGAAGAAATATGGTAATAGTATCAAAGCTAATAGTAGTGAAGCTCTAAATAAATTTTTAGGGAAAATGACAATTGAAAAGGAAAACAATGTTCTAGTGGAAATTGACCAAAAGATGTCAATCAAACCAATCAAACCATCTGTAGTCATGGATTTCCTTCTAACTGTGGATGATATGCACCTCCTGTTGCACATGAGAGTTATAAATATTTAACACAAATCTCTCCCACTTTCAACTCCTAGATATTGTACCTCTGGTTATCCCAGAAATGTCAGCTCAATAAGCAAGGAGCACTACCAATTATCTGATGCCTCTAAGTCCCATTGTAATGGAGTGAAGTGTAGAAGTGAACAATTTTCCAAATTTAATATTCATGGAAGTGCTAAAGAAAGTGTCAAATTTCTAGGAAACCTCTAGGATAATTATGTGAACCAAGAAGATGGTATTAGAAACAAAGAAGATGGTTCTACAAACAGAGAGAAGAAAAACATGTTGTCTTTTTTAAACAGAAAGAATAAAAACATCCATTCTTGTAAGATATAAGACTATCCATCTATTGAAAAAATTATGTCATCTTTCTCCACATTCTAATCAAGTAAAACATAAAACCTTGCAACCACCTAAAACAGAGAGAGTTAATGAGGTGGCAGATATTATAAAGAAAGAAGCCAACTAACAACATTTTACAGTCAATGTTCAAGAGTTATGTTCTCAACATAACAGCCCTGGAACCAATAAAGTGCCTTCATATGTGCATGCTGCAACCCCTAAAGTGGCCTCTCATTTAAAAAAAATGTCAGAACCAAAGATCAACTCAACAATAATGTGGCTTCATATAAGGGTGTGGTAACCCATAAAGAGCTATGTTTAAAGAATGTTAGAACTAGTGATCAACTCTATGCGCCTAAGGTTGTGACAAATGCCCCAAAGCTTCCGACATCTAAATCTCTCACTAATGTCCGGTCAAAAGTTAGAGAAACCTTGCTATTATTTCAAGTGGTTGGCCGGAAATCGTTACATAATCAGGGAGCCCAAGTTAAGGACCGAACTGTATTCAATGGTATTCACTGCACAAATGCATTTTCTCTCTTTGCCTCCAGAAATGTCCTTAACGCGAAGACCTTCACGAATTGGATATTTGTTAAAAGCCCAACTGTAATCAAGGGTATTCACTGCACAAATGCATTTTCTCTCTTTGCCAGATGCCAGTATTTCTGCACATCATAAAGCCCATCATATGTATATATTACATTGACGGTGCCTTTTCTGTTTTCTTGAATTCCAGTATTCTTTTGCTTGTATCCACGGATAACTCTCACGGGTATCTTCCTGTCTATGCTGTTCTTAAGAGCCAAGTTTCCGCGTTCAAGTTTCTGGTGTTTGTTCTGCCTTTTGTCCCCACTGTAGTTATTTCCACCATGGCCAGTGTATATCAACACATCCCCACCGTCTATATCATCTTCATAACCACCTGATGCCACGATGCTGATAGCTAGTGGCACATTTCCTCGTTTCAAGATATCAATCCCACCCTGTATCTGTTGGCATTATGGTTCAAGTGTTGTCCTTGATGGCAACTCACTCAGTGGATGGTACAGGTGCTCAAAGGTTAGTACAGGTGATGGCAACTCAATCAGAAGACAGATCTCAGTACAGCATGGCAAGAAAGCTCATACACGCTCTTTCGTTAAGACCAAGTCGCGTGTACACGCAAGTTAGATTCAGAAAAAGCGCGTGTATGTGGAAAGGTTCCTTTGGTTCATGGTGGTTAGACCTTGGAAGTTGTGCCTATGATTTCGGACCATTATGTCTCGACGGGCGTGTCGATCCCTAGTTTTAAAGTTGATGGTATTGTGTTACTATGGTTTTGGCTCTTGGTATTGAGAAAGGCCTAAGGCTATATAAGGAGAAGAAGATCATTAGGCAAAGATCATCTTTCGACAAGGCATGAATATCTAAGAGAGAAAGAGATCTGATATGCAGGTTCTGAGTTGGTTGATCTGAGCTAAGGAGAGATCTCATCGGTTGATGGAGAACTAGATCTAAGGAGAGATCGGGATCAAATGGTTTGAAATGCACTATCATGATATGGTTGATTATGCGTATTTCTAGATCTGCATATTGTCACAATGTTACGTTCTGAGTCTAACTAATATCTGGTACAGCTGCAAATTGAGAAAGTTTATTTTTAGATCTGTACGCAGGTTGGATTCGGTAAAAGCGCGTGTATACGCGGTTTCTGCTCATTAAAGTAGCGTATATCTTTTGAAGCTTGATTTGAGTTTACAGTGGGGTCTGACTGTTATTACAGAGTTCTGTAGTCTGCTCTGTGTTCTGGTAACTGGTGATTGACAGGGTTCAGTGGTTCAGTGATTCAAAGTTGGGTTGTTTTATGCTTCAATGATCTGTTGTGAAAATTGAATGAATTGTGGTCTTCAGATTGTAATGTTGTGCTTCAGGAATATCCAAGTCTGAAAATGTATGAAAAGTGATACCTGGAAGAAGGAAGATTGTAGGTCAGCACCTACGTACTAGTATCTTGGCTAGTACAAAAGAAAAGGGGGTTGGAGCTCCCTTCCAAGGAAGTTTGGAGAACGAGAGAAGGTTGAAGCCTTCTGCAGGTTGTAGCCTGCGTACTGGTATAAGGCTGCACCAGTACAAAAGATTGTAAACTGAAGTTTCATATTAAGAAAGATAGAGACAACTTGCAGCAGGTGGTTTTCACCCACATTGGGTTTCCACCTTATATCTTGGTGTTCATGTGTGTGGCTTTTTATCTGTTCTGTTATACTGCACATGTTTACTGTTAATATGATGAATAATGTCCTGATGCACTTAATTGAAGAATAAGCCAACTAAATTGTGAGTTTTTCTGCTTATACGCTGTTTTACTTCGTCACAGTAGCGTGTACACGCTGGTTCACTTAACTGAAGTAGCGTATATGTTTTTGGGCATTTGAAAAGTTTGATTAATCTGATAATACTGATTCACCCCCCCTCTCAGTATTATTTCCAACAATTGGTATCAGAGCAGGTCCTTCAGAGAAGCTTGATCGCTTGAAGGAAGATCATTCATCATGAGCAACTACGAGAAAGAAGCATCAATCAGGCCACCGGTTTTTGATGGAACAAATTTCAATTATTGGAAGGTAAGAGTTACTGCATATCTTCAATCTCTTGGTACAGAAGTTTGGGACATTGTAGAAACAGGCTATGCTTTTCCTTCAGCTACTCCTACAGATCCAGCTGAGAAAAAGGCATATGAAACAAATGCAAAAGCAGTCAGTACTCTATTAGGAAGTATATCTCAAACAGAATTCATGAAGGTCATGCACTTCAAATCAGCAAAAGAAATATGGGACAAAATGATCACTAGCTATGAAGGAGATGAACAGGTAAAGCAAGCTAAACTTCAAACACTCAGGATTCAATATGAGACTCTCAAGATGTATAATGATGAAAGTGTGGCTAATTATTTTCTTCGGGTAGATGAGATTGTTAATTGTATGAAAAATTTGGGTGAAGAAATAAGAGAAACTATAGTAGTTCAAAAGATTCTAAGATCTTTATCTCCCAAGTTTGAATCTAAAGTATCTGCAATAGAAGAAAAAGAAAATCTCCGTGTTCTCACTATGTCTCAGCTACATGGAATTCTAACCGCTTATGAAATGAGAAAGGGAGGTCCATCTGACAGAAGGGAAGCTGCTTTTAAGGCATCAGGAAAAGAAGATTACTATGAAGCAAGCCATGTTCCAGAAGAAGAGGAAGAAGAATCAAATTTTGTCAGAAATCTTCAAAGGGGTTCTGGAAGGTTCAGAGGTAAGCTACCTTTCAAATGCTTTGCTTGTGGGAAAGTAGGTCATTATGCTGCAAAATGTCCTTATAAGGATAAAGGAAAAGAACCTGCTAGATGGAACAAGAAACAAAGTGCAAATAGGAAAAGCTACTACACCCATGAAGATAGTGATGGCTTATCAAACAGTGATGAAGATGAACAAGGTAATAAATATAAGCTGTTAATGGCATTTGAAGATGATGATTATGAGGATGCTATAGATGTGGATAATCTCTATAATGAAATCACTAGACTCAAGAGAGGCATAGAAGAAAAGAATGTGATCATTGATACTTTGCAATTTCAAATTGATGAAAAGGAAAAACATCTTGAAAAACTAGAAGGTGAAATTGTTGGTCTCAGAAAAGAAATTGAGAAAACAAAAGCTATTAATCTTAAATTTGTCAAAGGATCTGAAACTTTGGATGAGATTATCAGTGTGCAGCGGTCTCCTCTAAACAAGACAGGTTTGGGCTATAATGGAGAAACCTCTCAAGCATCCACCTCAAAAAGTTATCTTGATGCAGCAAGAGGAAATGAGCGGAAGAACAATGAAGATAATCAGGTAAAGCAGGGACGAGTTACAAACAGAAACTATCAGGGACAATCCTCCTTAAGGATGAACAAAAGCTACAACCAACCACAGGTAAAATCTTCTCAGTTTGGCTCAAGAATAGATGAAAATAGAAATTACAATCAGTTGGCTGGTAGATTCAATAACCGCAGAAGCTTCTTCAATGGACAATGCTTTTCTTGCCACAACTTTGGTCACAGAGCAGCTCAATGTGTTGCATATAAAACAATCATGACTAGGGAAGCTCAAAAACAAAGAAGTATGACAGGGATTACAAAAAGGACCTATAACAACTTTTCGGTGCTTGAAAATGAAGTTGAATGTTCTATTTGCAATAATTTTGGTCATAAAGACTCTGAATGCAGGAGCAGGTTTCAGGAGAAAAAGGAACAAGCCACAAGCACCAAAACATGGAGAATAAAGGAACCTCAAACAGAAAGATGTGGGATAGCATTTTATGCAGAAGGACAGGAAAATCTATGGTACATTGACAGTGGATGTTCGAAACATATGACAGGTGATAAAGAAAAACTTGAATCTTATTCTACTTTAGAAAAGGGAAAGAAAGTTTCTTTTGGAAATGATACTCCTGCAACTATAAAAGGAAAAGGTATTGCTCCTTTGAAAGAAAAGGTCAAGGCTGGAAATGTTTTGTATGTTGATGGATTGAAGCATAATCTTCTAAGTGTCAGCCAGATGTGTGATCAAAAAACAGAGGTTATTTTCAGATCGAATGGATGTCTTGTTCGTGATCTTGATACAGGTAAAACAGTTCTCAAAGGCAAAAGAACTCCAAATAATCTGTACATATTTGAAGAAGGACAACAACAATGCTATCTTAGCAAGGATGAAGAGCACTGGTTATGGCATCGAAGGTTGGGACATCTAAGCTTCTCACAAATAAGGAAAGCATGCAAATATCAGGCAGTTCGCGATCTTCCAGATATCAAAATTCCAGACAACACCATATGCAAATCTTGTCAGTTTGGAAAGCAGACCAGAACTAACTTTCCAGAGAAGGAAGGATCAGCTAGCTTGCCTCTTGAGCTAGTCCATACAGATGTATGTGGTCCATTTAGGAAAAGGACACCTCGAGGAGAGAATATCTGATATTATTCATTGATGATTTCTCAAGGTTTGTTTGGTTAGGGCTTATGAAGCACAAAGATGAAGCATTCGAAAAATTCAAATCCTTCAAAGCATTGGCTGAAAATGAATCAGGACACAAAATCAAGTGCCTCAGATCTGACAGAGGTGGGGAGTTCACATCAAATGAATTTTTTGATTTCTGCGATGAACATGGGATAAGAAGAGAATTCTCTACAGCTAGAACTCCTCAGCAAAATGGGGTTGTGGAAAGAATGAACAGAACTATCCAACAAATGGCTCGTGCTATGCTCGATGAATCAGGTACTCCTGCAACCTTCTGGGGAGAAGCCGCACATGCTGCTGTTATCATTCTTAACAAAACAAATGTTCGAGTAAACAACACTCAAACACCTCATGAGCTTTGGAGTGGTAAAACTCCTTCCGTGAAGCATTTCAAAATCTTTGGGAGCAAATGTTATATTAAGAATACTGATGAGCAACTTGGCAAACTTGAACCTAGAGCAGATGAGGGCATTCTTCTTGGTTATTCTCCACATAGCAAAGCATACAAGTGCTACAATAAAAGACTTGGCAGAATTGTTGACAGTATTGATATAGTGGTTGATGAGAAGGGATATATTCCTAGGCAAGTTCATCATGAAGAAGATGAAGGTTACTCTCAAAGGCGAAATGATGAAGAAGAAGAACCTCAAGAAGAAGAAGAATCTCAAGAAGAACCAGAGGAGCAGACAAGAATAGAAGAGAAGACTCCATCCAGATATGTCCAAAAGAATCATCCAGAAACTCAGATTGTGGGGCAGAAAGAAGCAGGAGTACAAACAAGAAGGACACTTGCAGAAGCTTCAAGCTACTTGGCTCTACTCTCCTCCATTGAACCACAAAATGTGAAAGAAGCATGCAAAGATGAATGTTGGGTCAAAGCAATGGATGAAGAACTTGAGCAAATCGAAAGGAACAACACTTGGGAATTAGTTCCTAGACCAAAAGATAAGAATGTAATAGGAACAAAATGGGTCTTCAAGAATAAGTTAAATGAAAATGGAGAAGTAATTAGAAACAAGGCCAGACTTGTTTGTAAAGGGTATGCACAGCAAGAAGGAATAGATTTTGAAGAGACCTTTGCTCCTGTGGCAAGACTAGAGGCCATCCGAATGTTCCTTGCTCTCTCAAGCTTTCAAAACTTCAAGGTATTTCAAATGGACGTGAAATCAGCCTTCCTGAATGGAGACTTAGAAGAAGAAGTATATATTGAGCAGCCAGATGGGTTCATTCTTGGGAATGATCCAAACCTTGTATGCAGATTGAAAAAGGCTCTCTATGGGCTCAAACAAGCTCCAAGGGCTTGGTACTATCGGTTGGACAAATATCTTCACCAACAAGGCTTTTCAAAAGGATCAGCAGATAGCAATCTCTATATAAAAGTTGAAAATAACAAATTGCTAATTCTTGTTGTTTATGTAGATGATATTATTTTTGGCAGCAATGAAGAGACTATGAGTCAAAACTTTGCCTTGGTTATGCAGAAAGAATTCGAAATGTCACTTCTTGGAGAATTGACATATTTTCTTGGATTGCAAATCCAACAAAATGAAGGAGGTATCTTCTTGTCTCAAACCAAATACCTCAAGCAGATCTTGAAGAAGTATGGCATGGAAGAGTCAAAACCAGTATGTACACCCATGGTTACAGGATGCAGCCTCAGTGCAAATGATGAATCAGCAGCAGTCCACCAACCCACTTATAGATCCATGATTGGGAGTTTGCTTTATTTGACAGGTACTCGACCAGATATTACACATGCAGTAGGAATGGTTGGAAGATTTCAAGCCAACCCAAAGGAAACTCATCTTCAGGCAGTCAAAAGAATCTTCAAATATCTTCAAGGGACCCAAAACTATGGCTTATGGTATCCTAGAAATACTGATCTCACTCTTCATGCTTACACAGATGCAGATTGGGCTGGAAGTGTGGATGATAGGAAAAGCACAAGTGGAGGTGCTTTCTTCATGGGTTCCAGATTAGTATCTTGGTTCAGCAAGAAACAAAGTTCGATTGCCTTATCTACAGCTGAAGCAGAATATGTAGCTGCAGCATCTTGTTGTACACAACTTCTTTGGATGATGCAGACCTTGCAGGACTTTCAAATCACTTGCACTCCACCTGTCTCTATCTTATGTGATAATACAAGTGCAATCAGCATTTCAAAGAATCCAGTCATGCACTCAAAGACCAAGCACATACCAATCAAGTACCATTTTCTTCGGGAACAAGTGCTTGAACAGAAGGTCAAGTTGGAGTATGTTCCTTCTAAGGAGCAAGTTGCTGATATTCTCACAAAACCACTGCCCAGGGAAACTTTTGAATATCTCAGACAAAAGCTGGGAGTAGTTAATGCTTCATCCTGTTGTTGAAATTTGTTTGTTCTACAGAAAAGTTGGTATACGCAGGTTACGGAAGTAATATGAGCGTATACACGCGGATTCATGGTGGGAAAGTCGCGTGTATGATGGACGCTTGTTGCAGAAAGAATATCCGCGTACATACGCTGTTTTATACAGGAGAAATCGCGTATATGAAGTTCTGAACAGCAAGGGAAAACTCTGAAGTTCTGAACAGCAATAGGAATGTCAGAATTATTCAGGCACAGTTTCAGGGAGTGCAACAGGCACAGGTTCAGGGGGAGCAGCTCAAAAGTCTCATAAAGCATTGTTGGCATTCAGATGTTTTTGGTTGTTGGTTTCAGGAGAAGGAGCTCAGAAAGAAATTCTAGTTGCTGATCTAACAAGATGTTTATCAGATGCTGCTGATGTCTTTCCTAAGTCTTGGTCTAGATCTGTTGTCTCTTTTATGGTGTCAAGGTCATGTAACGGCCTTTGTTGGTTTCCCCACTATGCCTGGGATGAATGATGAAATGTTCATGTATTATCATGGTTAGGTGGATGAGTCAATATTGATGTATCCCCACTTGGTTGGGTGGATGAGTCATTTTTTTGTATATCCTCACTTAGTTGAGAAATGGATGTATGTATGAGTCTTTGGTGATAGGAAGGTCTTTTATGATGTATAGAGTCATGTTCTTCTTGAAGAACATCTTTTGCAGATCTTGCCTACAGTCAAGGGGAGCATGAACAGCACTTGGTGAGCAGGATGGATAGATTGGTACTCTTTGGCATTCACAAAGGGGGAGCACACTTGGAGATTTCAGCATGTACTCAGGGGGAGTATGGACATCAGTATGGACAGCAGAAGGATTACCAAGGAAGAGAATATCTTGGTCCACCCTTTGCCCTTGATGTCAAAGGGGGAGAGTGACTTGGTGTGGTGGTTGCCATCAAGTCCAAAGGGGGAGATTGTTGGCATTATGGTTCAAGTGTTGTCCTTGATGGCAACTCACTCAGTGGATGGTACAGGTGCTCAAAGGTTAGTACAGGTGATGGCAACTCAATCAGAAGACAGATCTCAGTACAGCATGGCAAGAAAGCTCATACACGCTCTTTCGTTAAGACCAAGTCGCGTGTACACGCAAGTTAGATTCTGAAAAAGCGCGTGTATGTGGAAAGGTTCCTTTGGTTCATGGTGGTTAGACCTTGGAAGTTGTGCCTATGATTTCGGACCATTATGTCTCGACGGGCGTGTCGATCCCTAGTTTTAAAGTTGATGGTATTGTGTTACTATGGTTTTGGCTCTTGGTATTGAGAAAGGCCTAAGGCTATATAAGGAGAAGAAGATCATTAGGCAAAGATCATCTTTTGACAAGGCATGAATATCTAAGAGAGAAAGAGATCTGATATGCAGGTTCTGAGTTGGTTGATCTGAGCTAAGGAGAGATCTCATCGGTTGATGGAGAACTAGATCTAAGGAGAGATCGGGATCAAATGGTTTGAAATGCACTATCATGATATGGTTGATTATGCGTATTTCTAGATCTGCATATTGTCGCAATGTTACGTTCTGAGTCTAACTAATATCTGGTACAGCTGCAAATTGAGAAAGTTTATTTTTAGATATGTACGCAGGTTGGATTCGGTAAAAGCGCGTGTATACGCGGTTTCTGCTCATTAAAGTAGCGTATATCTTTTGAAGCTTGATTTGAGTTTACAGTGGGGTCTGACTGTTATTACAGAGTTCTGTAGTCTGCTCTGTGTTCTGGTAACTGGTGATTGACAGGGTTCAGTGGTTCAGTGATTCAAAGTTGGGTTGTTTTATGCTTCAATGATCTGTTGTGAAAATTGAATGAATTGTGGTCTTCAGATTGTAATGTTGTGCTTCAGGAATATCCAAGTCTGAAAATGTATGAAAAGTGATACCTGGAAGAAGGAAGATTGTAGGTCAGCACCTACGTACTAGTATCTTGGCTAGTACAAAAGAAAAGGGGGTTGGAGCTCCCTTCCAAGGAAGTTTGGAGAACGAGAGAAGGTTGAAGCCTTCTGCAGGTTGTAGCCTGCGTACTGGTATAAGGCTGCACCAGTACAAAAGATTGTAAACTGAAGTTTCATATTAAGAAAGATAGAGACAACTTGCAGCAGGTGGTTTTCACCCACATTGGGTTTCCACCTTATATCTTGGTGTTCATGTGTGTGGCTTTTTATCTGTTCTGTTATACTGCACATGTTTACTGTTAATATGATGAATAATGTCCTGATGCACTTAATTGAAGAATAAGCCAACTAAATTGTGAGTTTTTCTGCTTATACGTTGTTTTACTTCGTCACAGTAGCGTGTACACGCTGGTTCACTTAACTGAAGTAGCGTATATGTTTTTGGGCATTTGAAAAGTTTGATTAATCTGATAATACTGATTCACCCCCCCTCTCAGTATTATTTCCAACAGTATCTGCGGGTGAAGACCTACAATGCAGAGTTCAATTCTATAATGAATTTGGTCGCCAAATTCTACTACAAGAACAACTCCCAAAATTTGTTTACCCGTATTGACATAGATTTTGGACGCCTTTAGATCGACACACAAACACTTACCAGATAGTGCAGGTTATTGAACTTGGGCTTCATGATTCTGCAACAATTTCCGGCCAACCACTTGAAATAATCACAACATTTCTCTAGCTTTTGACAGGGTATGCGCCTCTCGGAATTTAGGAACTGCACTAGTCAGAGATTTAGATATGTGAAGCTTTGGGGTATTTGTCACGAGCTTAGGCAGATAGAATTGAAATATGGATCTGGCAGTCTTTAAAGAGAGCTCCTTACGGGTTGTCACACCGTTATATGAAGCCACATTATTATTCAGCTGATCTATTTTTATCACATTGTTTAAAAAGAATTCCTTAGGGGTTGCTAAACCCTTATATGAAGCTACTTTATTGTTGAGTTCATCTCTGGTTCTGACATTCTTTGAAGAGAGCTCCTTAGGGTTTGCCAATCCTTATTGTTGAGTTGATCTCTGGTTCTGACATTCTTTAAAGGGAAGTCCTTAGGGTTCACACAAGGTTATATGAAGCCACTTTATTGGTTCCAATTGTATAACCCTTAAACCTTGACTGTAGAATGTCCTAGGTTGGCTTCATTCTTGATCATATGGGCCACCTGATTAACATTTTCTGTTTTATGCCCCACCTTGAAATGTTGCAGAGTGTTTTGTCAACAAAGTGTTTTGTATCTATCTTGACTAGAATGAATGTTGAGAAAGATAGCAAGATTGCTTCAACCCTGATCTACAGGGTTGGATGTGTGATTCTTTGTTTCTAAAAGAAAGCATGTTTTTCTTTTCTCCCTTCTTCTTCTTTATTTCTAGCACCATCTTCTTTGTTTACAGAAGTAGAGTGGAGGTTTACTCTAAATTTGACACTTTCTTTAGCACTTGAATGTTTATTAATGAATGATTATTAAATTTGGAATATTGTTCACTTCTGCCCTTAACACCATCAGTATGGGAGTTAGAGTCAACAGATAATTCTTACTGCTCCTTGCTTATTGATGGAACATTTCCACAGTTACCAGAGGTATAATATCCAGAACCTGAAACTGGTGGCCTGAGAAATTTCTGTGACAAAGAATTATAACTCTCAGGGTCTCCTGCAACCAGGAGGAAAATCCCAGACGCAGATGGCTTGATTGGCTTCTTAAGCTTAGGAATATGGTCGCTTTCCTCCGAACCATTGTTGTACGTTTCAATTATCCCTAAAATTATGGTCCCCAGACATATTTTTAGAGCTTCACTATGAAGAAGGTTGACACTCTTACCATGTAAGTGTACATGTTTCAGGGGATCGTCCATGTTCCGGTCTTCTTCAATCATGCTTTTGCCCAAAATGGTCTTAACAGTCTCATCATAGTGGGAACAATCAGCCCATTCCCACTTCAGGCTTCGCCAGCCAGAAAGTATTATTTCCAACAGTTCTTCCTGTCCATATAAGAAAATGATCCATTGATTGGTAAATGTTTCAAAAAAGAAGGCTCCAGAAATCAGGAAGACCGGTTTATTTTATAATATCACCTGTATAATATCAATCAACTGGGTGATGATAACGCATTCAATGAATGAAATCAACCGCGGAGGTCCTAACGTGGAGAAACGCCAATTCAATGAAAATTAGGAATATTGTTTATGCGGATGGCAGTTATGATGTAATGGGGTAATGCATTTTAATTGTTGCTCAATTGCGGTGACAGAATTTAGGATTTGATGGATTTATATTTTTTATATTTTTTTATGAATTTAAAAGAAATATTTATACTGAATAAGGGAATAATTTATGCTGCATTAAATATTAGAATATAGATTTAAAGAAAAAATATTAAAATATTAAAATTTGCATTTAAAGGAAAAGATTTTATTGGAATTAGACATTTTTAATCTTTTTGATGTTATAATCTAAATTGAAAGTATATTTTAGTGGCCTCCATTTAAATGATAACTTCCTTACATTTTTAAATAATATGTTTAAACTTTTTTAAATTAATTTTTTACTAAATCATTCTTGAAAATTTACTCCATGTATTCAAAAAAATGAAATTAAAAATTTACAGCCAAATATCACTATGAAACAAATATCTTTTTTACATTTGCATGCTAAAAAGTAGAAGAATGGATGGCAACCTCCAAGTATAACACAACCTTTCTTGGCCTAGCATTTCAAATTGCCATTCAAAACTCACTGTGAGTGTTATTCATTTGTACATATTATTCATCATGGTAGTTCTCACATTGTGATTAAAAGTGGAGGTTCTTCATCACCAAGTATGATAATTAGATAATTCTTCAAAAATAAATTGAAAGCTAAATTTATAAAATATGTATTGAATTTTTAAATTTATGGCTATTCACATCGTGAAACTTAAGTAAAAATTAAAATTATTTAACAACTGCATTAAGTCTACTCAACCACAAATGGTATGTGTAAAAATGCATGTGCTCTCGTAATGAACCAAGCTAGGTAATGGGCTCAAATACAAGCCTACAAGGGTTTCTGAGTTTATGTTGTAACTTTTGGTATTGAGAGTTTCAATATTTTTCAAAATTATGTTTGTTATAGACATTTTTGTGCCTTACAGCTTTGAGCATGAAACATCCATAAACTAAGGTATCCAAAGTCCCTAAACATGTTGTTCCTACCCCTAGAGGAACAAGGCAAACTAACCACAACAATTCATAGAAGTTCTCCACCTGAAAACACTAAAAAACAAGCCAATTCTAGATCATCTCAACTGCTCCACTGAGCATGTGCGCTGAATGTCAATTGCTACATTGGCTACCTGCGTTGAATGTCAACTCCAACACTAGCTACCTGCGTTGAATGTCAACTCCAACACTAGCTACCTGCGCTCAGCGAGTTTGGACATGTGGCAGAGTCATTCCTCAAGGTGTCAATGCTCAGGAAGCTTCCAAAATGACACTTGCATCAAGGAATTCGACTGGTGATGAGTAAGAGGTTCCAAATCTCCAAGTGGAAGCAAGAACCTCCAAGTGGACTCAAGAACTGAGAGAGGGAGAGGACACTAGTCAGATCTCAAGCTGACTCATCCTCTCTCCAAATATCTATATATGGATCTCTCCTCCATGGGATCTAAAGGCTGGAATTTTGTGATTGCAAAGAATTGTTGTTGGTTTGTGGCTGGAAACATTGGGTGCTTAATGCTTTGAAGGGAGTTGAAGAAGGAATTCCATTCTGCTGGGAAGGAGATGCTGGATTGGAGCCTTATGGGTTATATCTCTTCCTGAACCCTGTTACTTATTAATAAAGCTATCTTGATTCTTTCCTATATGCTGGTGTATTTTGTATGATTGCATTAGTGTATTTGATTTGCTTCTAATCCTGAATCATTTATGAATATGTATATTTGCCTTTGTATTGTGTTCTTCTCTTGGCGCAAGTAGATGTTCTCTTGTCACATGTAGCTGTTCTCTTGTGATCTCGTGGGATTCAAGTAGTTGTTCTCTTGAGCAAGCGAGGAGACAAGTAGCTGTGGACACACAAAGAGAAGAGGATCTAGATCGAGGGACAACCGGAAGACAATGGTAAGTCTACCAATCTCCCCTCTTTCACATTTCATAAAGGAAGAAATCATAATAGCTGTATTCGTTTGTTGCTAAGGCGCTGTCACACCTTAGGTGGATAGGATCGTCCTGCATAGGAATTTTTCCCCACAACAAATTGGCGACTCTGCTGGGAAAGAACTTGTTTATTCATTTCATTTGTGTTTTAGTCATTTGTTTACTTAATAGACTTGACAGCAACTATCGAACTACATCTTTCCCGGATGCAAAGTAGAAAGTTGCTCCTTTGATCCAGTTGCTGGACTTGTGTATGATCTAAACTAAATCCACAAATGATTTGATGATCCTTGTGATAGTCTTTAGTACCCACTCAAAGAATCCCTCTGTTTATACCTTGCTTGTGTTTATAATTTGGCCTGAAACAGTTGATTTTTGAGCATTTTGTGACCCAGAAACCAAGAGAAACGAGAGTTTCTCTTTCAGCGCAACTGCTGTGAAGGCAGTCTGCATTTCAACGCAGGTCCCGAAGGGGCTACCTGCGCTGAATGTCAAACTGACAGTGTTAGACTTGCGCTGAACCAGTTTGGCCTTGTGCAGCTGGGGTTCTTTGTCCTCTGTTGCCCTGTTTTGATCTTTGTTTTTGCAGCCTTTAACCAGCATAGGTACCAGTCTGATAAACCTTTTTCTTTGCTTAGATTCCGCCTCATTTTTGCACAAAAATATTGTGAATGTTTTTATGTGTTTGTGGCGTCATTTACAGTCTTCCTTTGCATGAGTAAAGTAGTCATTCTGTAGCCTTTGATTCAGATCTGATTGATAGTGATCTTAGAAGAGAGTTCATTGGTTGTTCTTCACATTGATTATAGTTTTAGTTTTGCTTATTGGTTTGAATTTGTCTCTTTCAAAGTGTCAAAACAAGTCTTTATTTCGAAAATCGCAAAGTGATTGTAATCTCTTCTACCCTTGTTGATTTCGAAGAAAGTGAACTTGTTTGTATTGATCATCTTAAAAGCAAATTCAAAATTGTGCAAAAAGCTTTCTTTGTAGGCATTTATACTAAGAAAGTGGAAAACAAACACCTGCATTGTGCATTTTGCATTTGATAGTTTGCATATTGGATTTAGGGAAAGTGCATTAGAGTGTGGTGATTGCTCTTTGAGAAAAGATAGTGTTATTCTTTTCCCTTAGTAGCTAGGATTTTCAAAGTTGAAAAGATAATAAAGCTTGCTTATCATTTTAGACTGCCTTTAGGAATTTGTATCATACATCTCGTGGTGAACCTTGAAAGACAAACTTTAAAAATATCAACCTAAAATAAACTAAATGAACCTAACAACGCTTTGTAACATAACGCACAACATAGAGGTCTAGGCTAGAGACGTGTTCCGGCGTCGTTAAGCCTAGTGACTGTCGATCTCGAAGAAGGTTGGTGATTCCTCCTGAGAGACGGTAGCGCTAGTACGGATTGTGCTCCCACGTACCGTCGCGTATATATTGGGAGACCCCTATAGGCATATATCTTTTATCCTTAGGAAGTCGTGTCGGCCGCCCTACTGATCGCAATGCGGTGAACACAGCATTCACGAAGATCGACCACCCGTACCGTAAAAAGTATTCTGTGGTTTTGCGAAAAGTTTGGCACACCCTCTGCCTAGATCTCCAGAGCAGTTTCTTTTGGCCTTTTTCAGACTCTATAACAGAAAAAGTCCATCCGAGCATTTGTCACTTCGGGCTCGTTAAAACATCGAAGGAGACTAGAGTCATCTTTAGCTTTTTCTCGACTCTTTAAAATTGAAAAAGCAAGTTGTGTCCAAGCGTTGTTAAAATTTATTTTAAACGAAATAATCATCACCATTCCCTCGTTGACCTTCGAAGTTAGTCTCTTTTCACCGTAAGTTCTTGTAGAATCGCTAGAAAATCTTTTGGATAGACTAGATATGTCTGAACAACCGTCGACATCCAGGACTGTGTCATCCGACACAGCAGCGGCAGAGCCTCCTGCCGCTACTCCAACGATGTTCGCTGGTATACCATCTGTCCCGGAAAATTGTCAACAACAAGCTGGAGTCCAATGAGAGACTGTTTTGACGACATGGTTAGTTCCTATTTCTTCATCCAGATTATCATCTGGTATTTCTTATGTTGAAACTCAACGAATTGATCCAATGTGTCTTCAAAGGCCAATCTACCCTTTAAGTACTGGATTGCCACCATATGGAGGACAATATGCCTTTTCATTGCTCCCCCCCGGAGAACAACCATATGGGAGTTTACAACAAAATTCAGGTCAAACTGGAATTACATCCAGCGGATGGGTACCAATACTACCTCAACAACCAAGGGTTGCATTTTCAATGCAACCAGTCCACCCTGTGTCGAATGTTGCCACTATACCTGGTATGGTGATTGCGTCGCAAGTACAAGCGCTACATGTGGCATGTCAACCCCAAGTTTCTCAGGTTGCCATACAATAGCCCCTTGTCTCGACAACTCAATCGCAACCTCTGGTTAGTGCCTCCTTATCTGGAGCGACTCAGGCTCAAACAAGTACTATGACTCCTCATCTTGGTCAATCATCTAGTATTGGACAACAACAAATGGTCCAACAACTAGAGCTGGTTCAAACTCATCAACCCCCATTCCAGCAATCATATCCAGGACCTGAGCAACAAGTCTTTGTAAGTAATGGACAATCGCATTTCCAAAGCGGTTATCAACAACCATATTATAATGGTTGTGCCCATCAACCTTGTCAAAGTTGCCAGCATCAAATACATTATACTCGTATGCAAAGACCCACTGCTCAGGCGATTCCATCTTATCCTGGGTATGCTTCGCCTAACCTGAATCAATAGTTGCCCTTTGTAGCAACTCTTGAATTACCAGATCTAAACCGGCTGACGAATGATCCAATTGCTTATGCCCCTTGGTGGCTAGCGATTCCGCATAAACTTCCGTCAAATATTCCTAAATTTAATGGAAATCCGGGTGAAGACCCGTCGAATCATGTGATGACATTTCATCTGTGGTGTTCATCAAACACACTGAATGATGATTCAATAAGGCTTCGCCTTTTTCAGAGGACGTTAACCGGTCCAGCGGCAAAATGGTATATTGAACTGCCTAGAGCTTCGTTCGACAACTTCAGTACCCTAGCCACAACCTTTTTAACCCATTTTCAATTACCGATAAGGTATGAAACGGGAACAGAACTCCTTACCAACTTCAAACAGACAACGGCCACTCACATATCTGATCATATACATGAGTGGCGACGTCGTCGCATGATGGTAAAAACGTACATTCCCGATCAACTATTAGCTGAATGGTTTATCAAGTCTTTACTTCCTACAATCACGGAAGATGTGGCAAAGGGGGGAGTCGTAACGGAAGAGGAAGTCATCGCTCGTGCGCAATATCTGGACTTGGTCTATACTCAGTCTGGCACACTCTACGACAAAATACCTGACACCCCTAGACCGGAATTCTCAATTCCTCCTCCTCCTAAATCAAACAATGACTCTCACGCCGGCGATGGCGTGATTGGCATGACAAACATGAAATCGACAAAGGCTACGTCCAAGAAAGCTCGTAAGATTTCACATCAAAATGAAAAAGATGAAATTCTTGCCTCGGAAGTAAATGCCGTGTCGACCGACAAAGGCAAACAACTGAAGCAACTAGGGGGCAAGAAGAAAAAGAAAGGGAGAAAAAGGAAACCCCCTGTGGGGTGTCATATATGCGATGAGGATCATTGGACGAGAGATTGTCCACATATAGCTGAAGTTAAGAAACTCTTTAAGAGTTCAAAAACCTCAGCAGTATTGACTGATCTGTTTCCAAACCCTGGAACCAAACTGGTTGCTAATCAAAATGCTTCCCGATCCCAAGTGCTTATGTTGTCTGTATCAAAGCAGCAAAATGATGCTTTGACGAGGAATAAAGATTACAGGAATCCAAAGCTGTCGAACAACAAGGATAATGAACAACCTAGTAGTTCGACAACAACTTTGACCGAAGTTGTGCAACCCATCGTTCCTGAGCCAATGATAAAATCGCAAAAGGGAGCAGTACACAAATCGACATTTAATCCTTGTGCGAAAATAGCACAGATAGAGGACCTGGCCCAATCGCCGTCCGCTATGTCGACACTTGAGGTACCGCAAAATTGCTTCTCCCAAGAGCAAGCTTTATTATCAGCAATAGATGGGATTGACACAATGGATTCCAATCTTGTGGCCTTTGATCATAAAGGATATGACCCTCAGTTACCAGCTCAACTGGCTTTCCTTATTCAAGTGAAAGCCCTCAACAAAACTGTTCATCGAACAATTATTGATGAGGGGGCATCTACATGTATTATGTCGATGAGTTGCTGGAAAACTTTAGGATCTCCAACCTTGTCGCGATCTTCGACGACATTAAAAGCATTCGACGGAAGGACCTATACCCCGTGCGGTATCCTTAATAACTTGAAGGTTGAACTAGGGGGCAAAACAGTAGAAATAGATGTTGAAGTCATCGATGGGAATCTTGACTACAACATCCTACTGGGAAGACCATGGATCTATGCCATGGCCGCAGTTGTGTCGACCTACTTCAGGAAGATTGCATTTCCCTTCCAAGGAGGAATTACAATCGTCGACCAACAAACTTTTCTCCCCAACAGTTCACAAGTTACGGGAAGCATTCCAATGATCCATGGAAGCAATCATTCGCTCCAAAATATCGGAGTAGGTCTCCTAAAAGACCCTGCTTTAATGGGTACTTTTTCCCTACCGCCTCTAAGTGATCTGGCGGAAATGGCCACAGTGGAATATGAAACCTTCTACATCTAATGGATTTGGACTCCGAAGATAATTCTTGTCTTGTGTCAACCTCGTTAAAAAATGAAACAAGGAGTCATGAGGATAGTTCTTTCACTGTGTCAACCTCATTAAAAAATGAAACGACTCCCTTTCCAAATCGAGTCTTTCAAAGATCTCGGAGGTAAACCTTCATTCCAACCACCAAGTTGAATGCAATGAAGCTTGGGGGCATGCACCTCGATTTGCGTTATTATGCTGGGGGCATGCAAACTTATCAACGAGCAGTTTTAGCATAAAGTTCATGCTCGTTAAAAAATAAATGCAAGATCTGAGCAGTTTTAGCACATAGTTCATGCTCGTTAAAAAATAAACATAAGTCCGAACAGTGTTTTGGCGCATTCAAGCTCGTTAAAAAATGAACCCATTACCGGTAAAATAACCATTGTGTACGTAACCTTATCAGCCATAAAAGTCTTGGTCGTGTTTGCACCGTCACCTCCACTTTTCATTTGGTCGATCATTTACCTCCATATGATTGTTTACCCATTTTGAGGAACAACTGCGAAGAGTGATTTCACCTAGCCATCCTCGTGACACGGTCGTGATTGGAAAATTCCAACCTGTACCTGGAATCAGCTGCTAACCCTGTTCATCACTCGTTCCTCAGAAGACGAGTCTTCTTTAAGCTCTTTTCAACTCACTCGTAAAATATGAAAAGATTGCCGAGTTTTGGCCTTCCAGCTCGTTAAAGCAACCGGAAGTGCTATCCCTCCTCTAGATTTTAATCTTTTTGGACCTGAGGGATTATTGCACAAAAAGATCGAGCGCTTGTTTTGTTCGGCTCGTTAAAACTATCGAAAACTCATCCCTTCTGTATTGTTTTATACTTTTTCGGACTTAAGGGATTAGATGACGAAAAAGGACTTTTGGAGTTAACTTTATGTACCTTTTCAGACTCTCTAAAAATGAAAAGGACCGAGTTATCCTTGTCGTTAGACTCGTTAAAATTATGAAATAGCGACAAACTTGTCTTTAGATGAGAACGAGTTTCATTATCGCTAAGCTCGTTAAAACATAGCAATGGGCTTGCCCGAAGGGCAGGTTATAGAACAAGCATATGTTATCCTCCTCAAGCTTGACAAAAATAAAGAGGTACTAGTCAGCAATGACTGGGGAAAAATTGGAAAAAAATCAAGAAAACTTTGATGGTAGCAGGTCGCTCTTGAACATGACACTTTTCCTCCGTACCACAATCGGGTTGGGTTGTTTCATTCACCGGTCACATCACCATGGTCTCGCCATACCATCCATATTTGGGGTAATGCTACCGATCCATCGCATCAGTGTCGCCATATGTTCAAGAGAAGTCGTTCAGAAAGAGTCAACCGGGTCCCATCCACTGCCATACATTATCCTTCATCCATTCATGACCGCCACCCTGAATCATATGTCACAAATCGTTTTCACCTCCATTAAAATCATTAGCTCTGTTCCGTGTCACTGATGTGGGACTCATTAATGCCCTCCTGTGACAGATCGCTTCTTGTCGACATCAGCTCATTATCCAAGAAGTTGATCTAGGAACAACCCCTTCAGTACTTTGAAGCTTGCATGCCTCAATGGCAAGTTTCTCACTTCTGGTGACAGGTATACATCAATGAACTTCGACGAGAAGATTTTGCGTGGTGTTCGATGCCAAGTCCTTTATTCACACCACGTGAATTGTATTGCAGTACCTTGAGGGTCATTATCATTATTGGTGATTCCTCTCGCGCTTGTTAACGGTTTACATCATTGACCGGTAATCAAGCGATGTCTTTCCATGTTCGACTTCAGCGCAATTCTCACATGGATCGACTTGTACTTAGCGTGAAGATCGAACGAGCTTGAAGACCCTGGATCTAGTTTCATCCATCCGGGTTGCGATATATATATTCAGGAAAGACAAAGACATTTGACATGTACATCATTGCAGCAGATGATCATCCTACTCAAAGGATGATAATTTCGCCAAAATTATTAGTCTACCATCAGACGATCGTTTGTTCTATGTACAAAAATGAATTTATAAAGCTGAGCATGGGAATGCTCGCCTCAGCTAGATCATGAAAGCAGTATGAATCATAATGTATTGTATTATATTTTATTACAGGTCTCCTCCCAGCAGACGGATGAACTTCGGACCCTCGTGGATAAAGCATTTCACCCGATAAACGGCCTCATACTTTAGGGGGCAACTGTTATAGACATTTTTGTGCCTTACAGCATTGAGCATGAAACATCCATAAACTAAGGGATCCAAAGTCCCTAAACATGTTGTTCCTACCCCTAGAGGAACAAGGCAAACTAACCACAACAATTCACAGAAGTTCTCCACCTGAAAACACTCAAAAACAAGCCAATTCTGGATCATGTCAACTGCTCCACTGAGCATCTGCGTTGAATGTCAACTGCTACACTGGCTACCTGCTTTGAATGTCAACTCCAACACTAGCTACCTGCGCTGAGCGAGTTTGGACATGTGGCAGAGTCATTCCTCAAGGTGTCAATGCCCAGGAAGCTTCCAAAATGACACTTGCATCAAGGAATTCGACTGGTGATGAGTAAGAGGTTCCAAATCTCCAAGTGGAAGCAAGAACCTCCAAGTGGACTCAAGAACTGAGAGAGGGAGAGGACACTAGTCAGATCTCAAGCTGACTCATCCTCTCTCCAAATATCTATATATGGACCTCTCCTCCATGGGATCTAAAGGCTGGAATTTTGTGATTGCAAAGAATTGTTGTTGGTTTGTGGCTGGAAACATTGGGTGCTTAATGCTTTGAAGGGAGCTGAAGAAGGAATTCCATTCTGCTGGGAAGGAGATGCTGGATTGGAGCCCTATGGGTTGTATCTCTTCCTGAACCCTGTTACTTATTAATAAAGCTATCTTGATTCTTTCCTATATGCTGGTGTATTTTGTATGATTGCATTAGTGTATTTGATTTGCTTCTAATCCTGAATCATTTATGAATATGTATATTTGCCTTTGTATTGTGTTCTTCTCTTTGCGCAAGTAGCTGTTCTCTTGAGCAAGCGAGGAGACAAGTAGCTGTGGACACACAAAGAGAAGAGGATCTAGATCGAGGGACAACCGGAAGACAACGGTAAGTCTACCAATCTCCCCTCTTTCACATTTCATAAAGGAAGAAATCATGATAGCTGTATTCGTTTGTTGTTAAGGCACTGTTACACCTTAGGTGGATAGGATCGTCCTGCATAGGCATTTTTCCCCACAACAATGTTGTGAATATTTATCATATATTTTGTTGTAGTTGAGCAATAAGAGTGTCTAAGATTAATATGAGATTGATGTCCAAGCTTGTGCTAATTGCCCATTCATAATCTCACAGATATTGATGTGTAATAAAGATTTAATGTTATTTAAGAATAGCATAGAGAATAAAACTTATTTTTTTTACACATTATCTCTTATTTCATGTGAAAAATTTCATGACAGAATTCTTTAAAAGGTTGTAAATAATTAAATATACTCAAACATTAATCCATGCCTATAAGTGTGGTTGTTCATGTTGTCATCTCTAACCATAGAAGGACTTAATTTTCCTTCAGTATCTTCTCTTTATATCCACACAACTAAGATTAACGAGGATTAGAATAACAGATGACATTGGCTGCAAAACAATTACATTGAAGAGGAATTGGGCATTTATGTTGTGTGAACCAAAGGGTTGAAATAATTTCACTGTTTGTTTTTTGTGACAATCAATGCAATTCAAGGTTGGGCAATTAAATTGGTGTCAACCATCCATCCATATTGTATGGTTCCTAATGTCAGAATAAATATTGTCAAGAATTAACTATTCTATGACTACAATAATTAATCAGCCATAAATTGTGACGGTTGGCCTAAGTATTAACTTAAAAATATATAATAAAATCTATATAATAATTAAATATTATAAAAATTTAATTATAAAAATTGCAATGTTATGCACATATGGATTAAAATGGATGAATAGTGTTCAATTTCATAAGTTTCCTTGAGTTCCAATTTAGATAACTTTGATAATAAAATATATTTTCTGCACTTAGTCAATCTAGATACTTTGAAAACTCAACATTCTACATATTGTAAAGTTCTTTGATGATTATATACTATATGTTTTGACAACATTAATACTTATATTTATAAAATTTAAGAATCCTCCGAATTTGAAGGTATAAAAATGTCTATATTAAGTAGTGAATTTGGTTGAATGTGGCAAATCAAAGTAGAGTAACCCTTTGTTTCAATTGGAGGAGCTAAGTTTGCAACAAAGTACAATCTCTTTATAGAATTAGACATTTAATAAAGATTAATCAATTATACAAGATATAGTGTTATTATTTAAAATTATTATTAATGTTAACATATCAATGTTAATAACATATTAACATAACAATATTAATATAATTATGTTAATACTAGTGTTAATATTAATGTTTCCTTTTTGGTTAATATTAACATTAATGTTAATAATAATATCAATATTAATGTAACATCACTCTTTTCAAACATGCTTCATAATTGTAAAAGGAAAATTATTATTTAATATGAACATTATAATATATGCATAAATTTTTAAATTGATATTGACATTAATTTTGATATGAATGTTAATGTGAATACTACTATTAATATATTAATTTTAATTTTAATATATTATTAAAGTTAATTATTAATACTTTATGAACACTCATATTAATATTAAATAATAGTGATAATATTAATGTTATTATTAACATTAATGTGTCATAAATGATTTATATTATTATTATTGGGTTTTATATTTTCTTTAGGCTTGATAGGGTTTATAGGATCTACCATAGTAAACAATTAATTTTGTATAACATATACTTTATAATATTAGGGTTCAATAGGAATATAAGTATAGTTGCATTATTAATAAAATAATTATTAAATTAATTTCAATAAATTTTCAAAATTCATTAATCTTACAAAAGAAAATTTAATTTATATATAAACTTTTTGAATATATGTTTTAGTTAATTGATATTAGAATTAACATTAACACATCAATGTTAATGTGACAACCCCACTCTATGATCCCATGTGAATGGAATTGTAAATATTGTACGATGAATTGAAATCAAAATGGGGACTTAGTCATGGACGCACATTCCAGAATTGGGAAGGGAGTCACTTGCTTGGGAAGCCTTGTTTTCTTGTGCAAGGGAGAAACTTGCAAACCCACCCCAACCATTAAATAATGGACATGTGTCAAAATTGAAGAAAACAACCCTTGAAAATAAATGAGAAGAACAAAGAGGTATGCACGCACATGCCACTTAGGAAGAAACCACAAGAAATAAGGGACATGAATTAATGGAAAGGGACAAGAGTAGAGAGGAAGAAAACCAAGGTGGAGTACACCAACTCTTTGTAGGTAGTACTGAAGAGAAGTGAAGAGAAGTATGTTGGCTTTTGATCCCTAGAGGTTGTGTGTTGAGCTCCTAATCTCTAGAGCCCTCGAAAAGCTTGGGGGTTTGTCAAGGCTATGGGTTGAGATATAATTCCTTGAGGCATGTAACAACTTAGGTCCATGGAGGCTGTGGGTTGAGACATAGGTCTCTCGAGCCCTATAATAGGGGAGGTTGTGGGTTAGAATAGAATCTCACGAGCATTGTAACAGCTTGGGTCCCCTCAAGGCTATGGGTTGAGATAGCAAAGTCGAGAGCCTTGTAACAACTTCAGTAAAGGCCACCATGAAGAAAAAATTGTGGAAGACAAGAAAGAAGACTAACGGTTACTGTTCTGATAGCACAGTGGATTGTAGATTCCTTGGAAGGTGGTGAATCACTGTGATGGTACCCTCGGGTGAGGTTTGGTTTGGCACCTATAGATTCCCGGTGTTGACCAAGCAAGAAGTTTCCAACTCGTGGGATTGAGAAAGGAGGTCCTTTCGAGCCCGAAAATTTAGTGAAAGATAGGTGTGTTAGTCCCTTGAGGGAGAATACCCCTAGACTCCCAAGTTTGTCTTGGGGATAATGATTTCAAGTAATTGTGGTTGCAGTTGACTACAATTGGGTGGAGAGACCTTGTTCAAGGTTCAATTTCCTTGCGTACTCTAAGATCAGAAAGTGTGTATTATGTTTAAATTATGATGAATGATGCTAATGTGATTATGGATAATGGTTTGAATGTAAGGACAACATTGTGTTGGTGAATAATCGCTTATGCATTATATTACTTTCATGTTATGTGATGTATTAAACGGTTGCATATATGAATGTATCTGTGTGGAATATATGCAAGAATGTGTTACAAAATTGAAGAGTGAAAATATTTGAATAATTGCTAAACTAAAAGCATAAAATTGTTATTAAATAACATGGAGCCATGAAATCTTGGTTTAATAGTGGGCTTTGTGACCCTTTATTAATAGAAGATTATGATGAGAGAGACATTCTGCATAGCAAGGTCTATAGTCATTCGTGGTCACGTTACAAATCATGGTGTTGTTGAGTGAGCACGACTTTAACCCCCAAGGGAGTTTTTCCTTGGTATTATTTTAACCAACAACTTTACCCAAATGTCCTTGAACCTTGTATTTTGAGCAGGTTTTTAACTGATGATTGAGGAACCTAATGGGTTTGTGTATTTGCATGTAGCTGCTTGGACGCCCGTCATAAGTTCTGCGTGTGGCACCCGAGGTTAGATCCTCTCTAAAGTCTATGTCTAATTCCATGGTTGGTAATCCAGACATGAGCACCTACCCCTCCCATTGGAGCATTTCCTCCTCATGGAATGGTGAGACACGTAGACCAACAACTCGCTAGAGAACAAATCACTCAAGCTCGAGACTAATAATGCGATAAACCACCCTTAGAATGATAAGAAGTAAAGGCTTATAAATTATTTAACCCATTCCCCCAATGTGATTGAACGGGTCGGGTTATGTTAGAGAGTGGTAAGCATTTGTGTTCAATACTCAGACTCGATGGGCTTCATCACAAGCAAGTGAGGAATTTTTGTTACATGATTATAGAATGTTGAGCCAATTGGATTGCGCTCACCGATTGATTACTAAAGTTATGTCAAGATTTGTGAGTTGATGGTTAACTGCTCCATGGGAGGAGGAATTGTGATTGTAAATATGTTTTCTCATTAGTTATCTACCAACTACATGATTGAATGACTATTGCATGTAATTAAAAATGGCTTGTATATTAACAACGTTGTTTTATTATCACAGGAACTCATGATACTTCATAAATATAAGCTCATTATCCTCATTATGTTTAAATGGTGTTTTAGAATGTCTAACAACATGTGTGATTAACAAGAAGTCACAAGCAACATAACATACAAAAAATACATTGATGAGAAGTCAAATGGTTGAATATAGTTGTGATGAGTCATAGCATGGAAGTGATGGAGTCATAACTAATGATGAAGATAAATTAGTTAGGGAGGGGGGAGGAAATCAATCCTCAGATTGGATGAACACTTTGAGAAGCCTAGAGATGAGGTGAGAAGTATTAAGGCCGATAATGAGAGGTTGGTAAGAGCCCAATAGAGGCATGCTAAGATTAATTTGGTCATCTTGCAATGTCTTTAGCACTGGTAAGGGAAAAGGTGATTTGAAGTAAGGAAAAGTAGTAGAGACATTATCAACCCTTAGGAGCCAAAAGAGAATACCAATGGAGTAGATGGTAGCAGATCGTGAAAGAAGCCTAGGCAAGGTAGCGATGACACTGTATGAGGGGGGGAATATTTAAGTAGTCCCAACAGAAGGGTTAGAAAATAGGGACGTCATTCAAGCCACCCATCTAGTTCTTCCATCTCAACATGCCATCACTCTCACGACTACCATCACTTAGGGAGCAAGGAGAGGGGGCTTATGCCTAAGGAATTTAAAAAGGGAAAGCCACCCACTTTCGATAGGAATGTGAAGGAGTTTGAGGATGCAGAGGCATGTTTGTTAGAGATGAATAATTTCTTTAAGATACATGACTACTTAAATAATATGAAATCCACAATCCCCTCTTATAATTTAAATGGAAAAGATGATATTTGGTGGGAGGACATGAAGAATACAAGAGCCATTATGGAAGAGGCGTTGACATGGGATGAGCTTCATAAGATTTTTAGGGAGAAATACATATCTGAACACTACTATCACAATAAGGTAGTGGAATTTTATGAACTCATAATGGGACATATGACTAATGAGGAGTATGTCATTATTTTTTTGGGGATATTGAGATATGTTCCATATCTCAAGGAAGAAAAGTTCAAAATGTATAGGATCATGAGTGGGTTGCCTATGGTATAAAGAGATAATATTGAATTATTGGGAGGCTAGACCATGAAGGACACTATCAATAAGCTAAAGCAATGCTATGAGAAATCTAGGCATGGGGCCAAGACTCCGAATGACTCAATAGCTAAGGTCACTCCCAGCCGAAATTTGAGTTAGCCCACGAAGAACTCAAAAGGAAAAGAGAGGAAATTTCCATCTTAGACAAGTGAGTCTCAACAAAAGGACAACATTGTTGTTAAAATGGATGTACACCAACTAACATCGGAAAAACCCATGATTGAAAGCTAGGAAGCACTTAAGTGTTTGACGTGTGGTGGGAACCACAAGAGAAGGGATGTACTTTTCATTAGAAGGTTGGAATGAGAAGCTACATTCCTCAAGACGTGATCATTGTCTGTGAAGTAGTAAGGAGTATGCCTAATATTTAAGTAGCATTGGACAACCACCAAGTAGATTACAAGGCATCCATCATTTAGATGGAACTTAAGCTCCAAGAGAAATTTGTTTCTATTTTGATTGATCTAGGTTATAATTATATCTATGTCAACCCAAATTTTGTATAAAAGTGTAAATTGGACAAGGAACTACACCAAGAGTCGTGACTTCTTTAGCTGGAAACACAAACAAAGAGGAGGATCAACTAATGGGTGAAGACATGCATATTTGAACTCAATGGCATGATCACTATATCTCACATGAATGTTTTACCATTAGATGGGTATAACATGTTACTTGGAATGGAATGGATGTACACACACTATACCAAGGTGGATTACTATGAAAAAGCAATAGAATAGTTGGATGAGCAAGGAAAAGAGAGAATATTCGAAGGAAAGAAAAATCCCATATGAGTGAGGGTCAACACAATCAAACAATCCAAGCACAGTTGTAGGAAGAGATGTACGCTTTTCATGGTACAAGTTTCCAAAGATGAGGGAGATGAAGGAGAAAAAAGGCATGGGCAAGCTGAGATGCTCCAAAGGTATTATGTCTTGGGATAGTAAACAAATGTATTTCTAGTAGAGGTTCCTCGATTACACACTCTTAGAGAGGTATTCTTCTCTATCGAGCTCATATCTAGAGCAACACGAGCATTTAAGACACCATATATAATGAGGACTTCGGAGTTGGTTGAGTTGAAACTACAGTTGAAATAAATGTTGGACAAGGGGTACACATTGCGAAGTGTGTCTTCTTAGGGTGCATGAGTGTGACTTTGATCAAATACATTGTCACTACAATATTTTTAGTTTCTAACATAACTAATGATTGTGCAGAAACAATTTGAATTTTTGGATACATTAGCATCTCTTTTCAATAATCCACTTATATTCATCATATTACGTATAAATAAATCAACACATTTCGAAAAATGCTACTCGATGGAACGAGCACTAATGATACCTCTATGATAGAACCAAATTATGAAATTGACCATAATTCTCACATAATCCACGAAGGGGGTGAATCAACTCGGGGTGAGGTTTGGCACCTAATGCAGAGGCATGTTTGTTAGAGATGAATAAATTCTTCAAGATACATGTCTTCTCAAATAATATGAAATTTAGAGTCGCCTCCTATAATTTAAAGGGAAAAGATGATATTTGGTGGGAGGACCTCAAGAATACAAGAGCCTTTACCGAAGAGGGGCTGGCATGGGATGAGCTTGATAAGATTTTTAGGGAGAAATAAATGTCTCAACACTACTATGACAATAAGGGAATGGAATTTTATGAACTCACAATGGGACAAATGACTAACGAGGAGTATGTCACAAATTTTTTAGGGCTATTGAGATATGTCCATATCTCAAGCATGAAAAGGTCAAAATGTAGAGGCTCATCAGTGGGTTGTGTTTGGTATTCAAAGATAATATTGAATTATTGGAACACTAGAGAGTGAAGGACGCTATTAAGAAGCTAGAGCAATGTTATGAGAAATCTAGGCATGGGGCTTAGACTCCAAATGACTCAATAGCCAAGATCACTCTGAGGAGAAATGTGAGTTGGCCCAAAAAGAACTCAAAAGGAAAAGTGTGTAAATGCCCTTCTTAGCCAAGTGAGCCACAACAGAAGGACAATATCGTTGTTAAAGGGGATGTACAACAATTAGCATCTGCTAAACCCATGATTGAAAGATAGGAACCAATTAAGTGTTGGACCTGTGGTGGGAACCATAAGAGAATGGTTTTTCCTTATCATTAGAAGGTTGGAATGAGAATTTACAATGCTCAAGAGGTGAGCATTGTGTGCGAAGTAGCCCATAGTATGCCCATTATATAAGTAGCATTGGATAACCACTAAGTAGGTTACAAGGAATCAGTCATTTGGATGGAAGGTAAGTTCTAAGAGAAAGTTGTTTCTATTTTGATTGATCTAGGTTCTAATTATATCTACACCAACCCAAAGATTTTAGAAAAGTGTAAATTGGACAAGGAACTACACCAAGAGACATCACTAGTTCAGTTGGAAACACGGACAAGGAGGAGGATCAACTAATGGGTGAAGTCATGCTTATTGGAACTCAATGGCATGATCACTATATCTCACATGATTGGAACTCAATGGCATAATCACTCTATTTCACATAAATGTTTTACCATTGGATGGATATAAAATGTTACTTGGAATGGACTCGATCTACCTGCACTATAGCAAGGTGTATTGCTATGAAAAAGAAATAGAACACTTGGATGGGCAAGGAACAGAGAGAATATTCGAAGGAAAGAAAAATCCCATATTAGTGAGGATAAACACTGTCAAACAATCCAAACATAGTTGTAGGAAGAGATGTACGCTTTTCCTGGTACAAGTTTCCAAAGATGGGGGAGAGGAAGGAGCAAAAAGGATAGGGAACCTGAGATGCTCTGAGGGTATCTAGTCTTGGGATAATAAAAAAATGTATTTGTAGTAGAGGTTCCTCAATTACCCCCTCTCAAAGAGATATACTTCTCTATGGAGCTGACATCTAGAGCAACACCAACATTTAAGATCCCATATATAATGAGGACTCCTCAGTTGGTTGAGCGTATACTACAGTTGAAATAAATGTTGGACAAGGGGTACACATGGCCAAGTGTGTCTTTTCGGGGTGCACCAATGTGACTTTGATCTAATAAGGTGTCACTACAATATTTTTAGTTTCTATCATAACTAATGATTGTGGAGCAATAATTTGAATTTTTTGGACACATTAGCATCTCTTTTCAATGATCCTCTCATCTTCATCATATTAAGGATAAAGAAATCAATGCATTCCAAAAATTCTACTAGAGGGAAAGAGCATTAATGATACCTCTGTGACATAACCAAATTACCAAATTCACTGTAATTCACTTTTGTTTCATATAAATTCATGAACAATGTCAAGGTATTATTCTTGAAGCACCTATCATATTCACATTTAATCAATAGTTATCAAAGTTATGTCTCATACTAAGTAGATATAAATCTAATCAAAATATAGTGATGATGAAGAAATAAATAATAATAGTTGTTAAATAAATTATTATATATGTTGTATTATACTATTCATATTATATTTAATATATTGTATTTCATATTAAACTAATTAATATAATATTAAGTTATAAATTGATTTACAATTTCTATATAATAGTATTTACTATTTTTATTTTTAATTTGATATTTGTAATGTTGTGTAAGACATGTAGATATTTTCTCACATTTTCAGTTTACAAATGATAATAAATCTAAAGTTCAAATCTATATAAACCGATAGGTTTCTTACAATTTAAATGCATAGTAAGAACTATCTTAAAGAGTGAGAAATTCTTCAATCCCTCTAAACAATATGTTTCTTGTAATTTGAATGCAAAGTAAGGAATGGTCCTCTTAGCTACAATTCCATTATAACAAGAGATAGATAGAAATATGCACCCTCAATGCACCGAATATTTATACAACCCACAATGTTTACAAGAAACAGCTGAATTATATTAACTAATAGTTTAGAGTCATTGTCAACTTGTGAAGTATCTATGCAATTTCTTAAGGGAAGGGACTAAACATTTATTACTTTATGCTGCTTTGCAAAGAGAAATGGAAGTCTAAGCATATCATCCACAAAACAAGTTCAAAAGCTCCATAATGTAAATAAAACTGAGATTAAAAGCATTATGGTACCATTTTCTAAGTGTTTGAATTTTGAGTAAAGTGAAATGGATAAACTCTTAACAAGAAAACTCTAGTTATATAAATACCTTAATGAATATTTATCATTATTATGTCCCCCTATATTATTTCTCATTCATAGATTATAGGGATATTGAAATTCAAAATCATCAATCAAACAGTACTACAAAAACCAAGAAATAACCTTGTGGTAAACAGAAACCATACATTGAACCCAAATTACTCAATGATGAAAAACTTTTGTACAAGAAACTGAAAAGATACAAACATTAAATTCTCATAGTGAAGTTGTTGATGGTGTGTGAATTATCAATTTTATTATTATTATTATATTTCCACTCTTATTTCAACACTTACATTAAATTAAAATTAAATTATTATAACAATTTTATTATAACATTAGCATTACATATCCAAATTAATTTCCCCACTTACCTTAAGAATTAGATTTTAATTAACATGTTCAATTTTTAATAGTTGAACTATAGCATAATAGTTTAATTATAACAGTGGCATTAGCTATTCAAATTAATTTCCACACTTACATTGGGAATTAGATTTTTATTTTTTTTGGTAGGTAAGCACCCATGGGGGATTTGAACCAGTTTTCGGTGCCTTAACAATGCACCCATTCACGGTCAATCCAAAGCCCCATGGGCCCAGTAATTAGATTTTCATTAACATGTTGACTTGGTAATAATTGAACTATAGTATAATCACACAATAGAGTAGTATATTAAATTATAATGTTTACAATGGAGTAGTCTCTTAAACTAGAATGTTTAAATATATTTCAGCTCATATAGTAACATTTAATATTTAAAAATGTAAAAGTCTTTTAAATATAACATTTAATTATGTTGAATATTGATCTAGTAATAAATTCCATGAAATTCCACTATGGCCTAACCTTGGTACTATAATTACGAAATTGATAAATTGGTAGAGTGGTTAATAATTCATAACCCAAATGATTGTATTTATTACACCAACACAATCATAAAGAATAGTTTTGAATGACACTCATTCATGTCATCAACTCAAGCGTATGGTTGAGTGTACACAGTTGAGTCAACCAACAAAATAACATAAAATATATCTAATGAGCATGTGAATCGATTTCTATATCTTTTAGAACTTGAGTTGTAGTCGAGAAAAAAGATCAAATCAAAGGCAACCTGGATACACACAAGAACTAGTGCTACAATTCCCAAAAAGTAGTGTCTCATTGCAAAAAATGATTTTATGAATGTGGACAATTTCACATTCCAATATGTTGTCACCATCTCAATTTCTAGATCACCCAAATGTGAAGCAATCAAACCATAGAGTGTCTAACAAATAGGGGTTCCTAGTAGTACCATCTAGAACATATAGCCATTTTTTGTGTTCAATAGACAACCTATTAGGAGCCCTCAATCCAAGGGGATTGACAACTGCAGTCAACATTGCAATTCAAATAAATGCTACATGGAAAAATTGATGAAGAGAATAATAATTGAGAAAATGCCTTACAGGTCGAGGAATAATGAAACCACATAAGAGATTCCATAAAGAATAAAAAGTGAAATGATTGCACCAATATGGTAATTTGGAGTCACAACTACTGTTAGCATTCCAAAATAGGTAAAGTATAGAAAAGTGAAAAATACGATGAAGGAGAACTAAAGGAAATTGGAAGCTATCCACGAAATCATAGAATAGACTAAGATGGCATAGATTACACACTACATAAGAACATAAGGCACCTCAATTTCCACCTACATTGATTACAAGGATGGTCATTCGATAAATTTGATCTGCATAACAAATTTATAATCTGACTAGTAGTTGTTGACATTTAGCTTACCTGTCCAAGGGCATAAGGCAGTGTTGAATACATTCCAACAACTTTTTCTCTGTAAAAGATAGTTCTTTCAACCTCCATAATTGACTTGAAACTTCATGAATTAATAACACCAAGGAAAAAGTAGACAAAAATACATTGATCCCATATTTAGTACATCTTGTTGTTTACCTCTCTGAAAGAACTTCAAAAAGTATTATGACAGCATTGAGTAGTTGAGGCAAAAGAAAGTTTTGGAGAACATGGAATTTTGTAGGCTTACCAAGAACAACAGATAAAGTTTTCATGAGAACAACTATTAATTTAACTTGGAAGAACACCCTAAATTATCAATATGCTCTATGGACTTCAAACTTGTAATAGACAATAAACTGATCAATAATAAAGAAAACAAAAGGTCAAATAGACAATAAACTTATCTATAATAAAGAAAACAATATGTCAAATTGAGGTGGCTTCTAGTTTGACAGAACAAAGTCCAACCTCTTTGATCCAAGGTCCCAAAAGATGGTCCCAAAGAGTAAGGCAACCAGTGTAGTGAAGAAATATCGCCCAACATTATTGTGTGGATTCCTCCAATATGACCAATGTTGCTTCTAAAGATAGTCCATGCACATAATGTTGATGGACAATGCATATTGAATTGGAAAATCTAGATGTTGCTATAGGGGTGATTAGCTCTTTAATAAGAGCATGATTCCATATTAAAAACAACAATAGTCAAATAAGGTTTAAACAACTGTGCAATACATTTATTTTGAGGAATTATATTATCCAAAATAGGCAACAAAATTAGGGATGCAGAATGAAAAACTCTTTCTCAAACAAGTTCCTACAATTATCTCACATAGTCATAGAGTGCCAATATTCTGTATAGTTTAGCAAAATCTACATGAGGTCTTTCCTCAGTAGCCATGGAACTCACTTCCACTACCCATGTTGCTAGATTGTATCCTTCTATAATCTATGGAATTCGTGGAACAACCTAATCAAACAAACAAGAATTGGACAAGATCATTATTCTCGTCATCCGTTGATAATGGAAAGAACAATCTATTACGAATATATTCTAAGACATAGAACAACAAATAAACAATACCTCAAAATACTAAATGAGTTTATGAGAAGGACAACCCATAGGACTTGCATAAATGATTTGGCCACCCCTTTTGAGGAGTAACCCTGCCTTATTTTATCTCTTTACACCCTTTCCTTTCTTAAGCAAAGAAACATAAAAAAAGGCCTTTTGTTTGCCTCCCATAGATTGACAATGAAATTATTTGAATTCACCTCATCAAAATCTTCAAATATATAAATGATGTGTCAGTGGATGGTACAATCAACAATTCGACCTATATTGACTGTGTTGCTAACAATACGCATAACTATCATTGCGACATGGGAATCTAGTCCTGAAGTTCGCTCATCCATTGCTATGGTACATCTCTTCACTTGCTCTGTAGAAAGACCTTTCACTCGAGGAAGCCCTACAATAATAGAGGAGTGAGCTCTACAAGCTCCAAGACTCTTGCCACAAACATCTGCATTTATTGTAACAACAAAAATCTGTGAGATAAGTTTAAGAAAGATTGTCACTCTGAAGAACTGCATGCATGCGAATGGGAGAAATTTAGACCAACCATTCTAATTTTCTCATCAACCTCGCAGGGAAGAGGGAGCCATGTATAATACACAAGTGATTCAAAGACTATGAGTATGGAGAGTGGATATCCTTTCGTTCGTAGTACCCTGAGATGCTAGAAAATGTTAATAGATTCAATATTAAAATGAGATCATTTCCAAGCTTGCGCTATTGGCCATTGTAAATCTCTATAGAAATGTAATTATCTAGTGCCATGACATGATAACCTTGACTTAACCATATACATATAAACTAACCGGCCGTAGCCAGAGGGATTAATCGTCCTCTATATGAAAACAAGAGAAATCTGAGACTTTAGAGAAGGAAACGTTACGAGGGTTTCTCGCAAATAGACCTACAAAAAAAACTTAAGTTAAAAATTAAATTACAAGGAATTCATAAATGTACATATATCTGATACGTGGTGTTTTGATCATTCAATATATGGAAATATCTTCGGAATAATTATAAACCTTAAGGTATGAAAGGAGTATATACCTTTCCCAAACACCAACTTACAATTGTCAGATAAACCATATCTACGCCTCGACCGTGAGGATCCACATTAAATGTTGATTGGATATGGTGAAAATACAATAATGATATTTCACATTAAGCTTTATATTGTGAATCGCTTGCAAATATATATATATATATATATATATATATAACCAATGCTTTGTAAATCAACGATCAGATTATTGCTATATAGTTTAGAAAAAAATAAAAACTGTTTATGGGTATGTGACTTTTAATAGATTCAAAGTTAATATGAGATTGATTTCCAAGTTTGTTCTAATTGGCCATGGTTAATCTCTTGACAATATCTTTATTTTCTTGATAAAGGTGCCATACATCCGAGAGATGAAGAAAAATAAAGGGAAATTAGGAATTACTTTTTAGATGAAATACATATTACATTAAATTATATAATTTAAAATTCATTTTACATTATAAAATAGAATAATGATTATGTAACCATATTTAAATTCAATTAATAAACACAAAAATTTACAATATCACAATATGTTTCACAAAGGATATTGAGATCCACTTTTCCATACTAGTAAATAGGCTTTGTTATAGTACCATGGGCCAATATCATTGGTCATCAATACAACATTGCCAAAAACCATGTCTCATTTCACACTCAAAATTTTTTATAAATACTTTATTTGAAGTAGATTTTAGAACACTTTAAAATTAATTTAAAATAAAAAATATTATAGTGAGGAAATGGTTTTTTTTCAAAACCATTTATCTCATTAATTTTAATCAAAACATGATTTTTAGAAATTGAGTTTAAATTGTTTGATCTCCATAATTTGTGTGCCCCCCATTTTGAGGGTGTTGAATTCATTTATGCATTCAAAAATGTATTTTGAACAACAAAAAGTATTGAAATTGTATTGTCACATTTTTGTGAATTCGATTGAAAAATGTTATTTCATCCATAAGTTAGACCACACCTATGTACTCCTCTATCACATGAAAAAATATATGATATAAATAGTGGCTTGAAATTAAGATCCATTTCACCATATAAATTAAAATAGTAATTTTGTAACCATATTTAAATTTCATTAATAAACAAAAAAACTTAATACTTACAATATAACAATATTTTTAAGCATGGATATTTACCACCAATTTACCATAGATATTAGTAGCTATACCATAAGATGAGCCCCACATGCCCAAAAACCATCTCTGATTTCACAATTAAACTAATACTTACAATTAAAAATAAACATTACCATGGATATTTAGACCACTTTACCATGGATATTATTAAACATAGCATACCATGGTCAAAGACTATGGCTCATCAATACCACGTGGTCAAAATCCATCTCTCATTTCATAATCAAAATATTTTATAAAAATAAAATAAAAAATTATGTTATTAATTAAAATAAAATTAAACTAAAAATAAATAAATTATTAATTAAATCATCATAGATCCATCCTATCTAGGGATCTGTGGATCTATCAAGCTCCAAGAGAGATCAAATTTTCCTAGGTGTAAACCATTCTTCCTTTTTCACTTAGAAAAAAATGTACCTTGAAAGGTTTGATCCCTCTAAGTTTATAGATCCAGAGTTAACATAGATATAGACTAATTTCAAAGGGGGATGTCAACCATTCCATCTATCCCACCAAATGAACTAAAAATAATCTACATAATAAATCTATAAAAATAAGGATGCAAAGGACCATTTCGAGGGTACTAATCCAAAGTGCATGTTACGGTTGTGTGGTTGAGGAGAGAGGATCATTCTACAACCAAGTATGAACTAAAAATAATCCACATATTAAATTTATAAAAAGAAGAATGTAAAGGACCATTTGAGAGTGTTAATCCAAAGTGCTTGTTACGGTTGTGGGGTTGAGCAGAGAGGATCATTCTACAACCCTGAGCAGAGAGGATCATTCTACAACCCAGTATGATGTGCAACAATCAAAAGTTGAAATTTTTGCCATGTGTGCCAAAATAATTTTTTTAAATAACATAAAAGTAAAAAAAAAAAATTAACTATACAAAATATTTAAATATATAATATTTTTAAATCTAAAAAAAATAACTATACAAAACATTTAAATAATGTTGGCTCATATTTTTTTTTGCTAATGCTAGTATTTCTAAGGGAAATGTCACTTTTACTTATTGGAAATTTTCTAATATTAGTATTGCTAATGGAAATGTAAATTTGACTTATTATATTTTTTTTGCTAATGCTAGTATTGCTAAGGGAAATGTAACTGGAATATAACTTCTACTTGTTAGTATTGCTAGTGTTGAATTATTTTTTTTGTTTAGGTTTAGGGTTTAGGAGGGTGAGATTTGGTTTTATGGCCAAGGGGCTATTTTGGGAGGAAAACAACATGTGGTTTCCCTAAAAACCACCCAAAAAAACTACCATTGAGGGACCAAAACTCCCCCACCTATGTGAGACCTAAAGATAGTTGTTAGGGTTGGAATTAGGATTAACTTATACCCCTTAGCTACCAAACTAGTATAATCACTAATTTATGGTTCAAACATGCCCATTTCTTAAATTTTTACCTTGCTATCTTTAAAGGACAAGGCCAAGAGAACCAATGTGATGTTTGAGGATATGAATAGGTAACTGGAAATAGTTGTGGATGAAGTTAATAGTGTAGTGGCTATAAGTTAATAGTGTAGTGGCTATACTAATAAATTCTGGATAGGAAAAGGAAAACAATTGTAGATGAAATTAATGGTGTAGTGGTTATACCAATAAATTCCTTTGTAACTATCACCATGAAATATTAGGCCAGCCCCATGATCATGTTTATGAATTCCTCATATAACTATCACTAGAGCCCTTGTTCCATTAAAGGTCTAGGAAAATTTGAATGAAATTATTAAGTTCAATCCTTGAAATTTTTGGAAAAATGGAAGGCATCCTAACTGTATGAATATGCCCATCACTTGTGGGTCAAATTTATTGATAGCTAATATTCCATTCTACTTTGGAGATGCCATAAACATATGAATTTCCATATATAGAATGTATTTTGCAACTTACTTTGTTATGAAATGTATTTATCTTTTCCTAGTAGTATTATGAACTTACTATAATTTTAAATTATTTTCCTTACTTACATGTTGCAAATTATTCCTATGCTCGTAACAAATTCCTCCATTAAAGGTCTTGAGAAATTCCAACCAAACCGTTACATTGAAGCCTTGTATATTTTTTAAAAAATGGTAGCCATTTTAAAGGAATATCTCCATCGCTTGTCCACCAAATTTAATGATATCAATTCCTTGAAGCTTTTATTAGTCTATCCAACCACCAATTTTCACTTGCTTCATAGAGAAATTGATAAGCTTGTATGTAGAACTTTGAGGCTATAATCTAATCATTGGCATAGGACCCCTTTAGATTAGTCTACCTTCTATTCAAGTTTGTCCTATTTTTAGTTTTAATTTTTAATTTATCTATTGTAATGAAATCTTGATATGGATAGAATTGAGGGAAATTAATACAATGGAGCAACAAAGAAATCTATTTCATGAATGCATGAAATTTTAAGGAAAACCATGAACATGATTATATTGGAACTTACCACTTTTAGTAATTGGATTGTTTTCGTGTCTCAAGCATGATTGATTTTTCGTGCAATTTACTTTCTTGCAAGTGTGTTTTATTTGCTAGAAGTGTGGTGTGATTTGTGAAACCATGTGCACTACACTTTGCAAGTTTCAAACAAAACTTTAGATTGAAAATTCAAGTGCTTGCTTAATCAATTATTCATTAAGATAATTAAAAGTAATTGAAATGCCAATGAGTAAGAGTAAAGTACATAAATAGTTTCATGCTCTTGATAAAAATGGAATCTCATTCCTTGGTAAATGAGAGAGTCAAACTGACACCTTGCAATCCCCCTAAATGTGAAATCCTTCATAAAGAGCTTCATTCTCTCCATCAAAATATAGTCCCATACCTTCATAAATAACAAAGTCAAATTGAAAATTTGCAATCCCCCAAATCTTGAAATCCTAAAATTCATTAAGTTCATTGGATTTTGAGTGAGATTAAAAATTCTAGTTTCTCCATATGAGACCCAATGAGGTTGGAACCACTCAAGCATCTTGAAACAATAAATTAAAATGTAAGGGGGGAAATGAAAGATATAGGAAATGCCACTTTTACTTGCCATTGCTAAGGTTGCATTATTGTTTTTGTTTAGGTTTAGGGTTTAGGGGAGGGGGTCTGTTTTATGATCAAGGGGGATATTTTGGGAGGAAAAAAACCTCTGCTTTCCCTCAAAATCGACTAAAAAAATACCATTAATGGGCCCAAACTACTCTACCCATGTTAGAATTAAGGAGGCCTTTAAGAATGGAATTAGGATATTACTATTAACCTTATATACCAAACTAGTATAATCACTAATTTATGGTCCAAACTTGCCCATTTTTAATTTTATGATTGTATCTTGTTAAATTTAGAGCACAAGAGGAATAGAACTATATCTCAATCAATGTGAAGTTTGCAGATATTGGATAAGTAAAGGGTAAAAATTGTAAATTGATTTAATAGTGTAGTGGCTATACTAATAAATTCATTTTTAACTATAACTATGAACTGTTACCGTTAGGATCACCATACTAATTACTTTCTCTCATTAACTATCACTATAAATTGTAATACTAAGGCCCTTCTTCCATTAACAATCTCTAAAAATTCAAATGAAATTATTCTATTAGAGCCTTCAATTTTTTGGAAAAAAGGAAGCCATCATACTTGCATGAATATATCCTAATTGTATTATGAAATTCCTTTTTATTTTAATTATTTCTTATTTTATCCTTGCAAATTATTATTATGCTCTTAAAATTATTGCAAGTGGTGATGGTGTGCCTTATATGCATACCTAGAACTGTTGGAAATAATACATTTTGGCTGGTAAACACTGAAGTGGGAATGTGAAATTTAACATGCATAGATATTCTAATGAGGCTGATAGGTCCACCACGATGACTAAAGTGGGAATGGGAAATTTAACATGCATAGATATTCAGAGGTTCATAGGTCCAGCAGGATGTTGCTGGTAAGATCAGCACGATGTTGCTGGTAAGATCATTCTGGGCAAACACTAGATTGAAGAAGATGGGAACAAGGAAGATGCTCTCAAAGATGTACATCTAAGGATGCTCAAGAAGCAGAAGTCTGGTAAGAGTATCAACCTTAGTAGTAGTGAAGCTCTAAATAAATTTTTAGGGAAAAAGATAATTCAAAAGGACAACAATGTTCTCATGGAAACTAACCAGAAGAAGCCAATCAAACCATCTGCAGTCAGGGATTTTCCTTCTAGCTGTGGAAGATATTCATCTAGTGTTGCACATGAGAGTTATAAATATTTAACACAGAAATCTCTCCCACCACCAGGTTCAGCTTCTCTGGATATTATACCTTTGCTTATGGGCCAAATGTCCCTTCAGTAAGCAAGGAGCACTACCAATTATCTCCTGCCTCTAAGTCCCATAGTAATGGAGTTAAGTGAAGCAGTCAACAATTTTCCAAATTTAATAATCATTGAAGTGCTAAAGAAAGTGTCAAAATTAGAGGAAACCTCTAGGTTAATTGTGTGAACCAAGAACATGGTGTTAGAAACAAAGAAGATGGTTCTACAAACATAGAGAAGAAAAACATGTTGTCCATTTGAAATAATAAAAACATCTAGTCTTATAAGATATAAAACCATCAACCTTTGAAAAGATCATCTCATCTTTATTTCTCCACATTGAAAGAAGCTTTAATGAGGTGGCCCATATGATCAAGAAAGAAACCAACCCTAGGAAAATCTATAATCAAGGTTCAAGGGTTATGTTCTCAAAATATACAACTGGAACCAATAAAGTTGCTTCATATGTGAATGTGGAAACACCCTTTTATGAAGCCACTTTGTTTTTTCCAATTTGGCAACACCCTTATATCAAGCCACCAGTTTATTGGTTCCAATTATATTATGTTGAGAACATAACTCTTGAACCTTGACTGTAAAATGTAGTAGGCTGGCTTCTTTCTTGATCATATGGGGCACCTGATTAGAGTTCTCTATTTTAGGCTCCACCTTGAAATGTTGCAACCTATTTTGTATCTATGTTGACAAGAATGAATGTTGAAAAATATAGCATGATGGATTCAAGGCTAGTCAACAAGGTTGGATGTTTTCATTCTTTGTTTCTAAAAGAAAGCATGTTTTCCCTCTCTCTATTTCTAGAATCATCTTCTATGTTTCTAGCACCATCTTCTTTGTTCACACAAGTAGACTTGAGGTTTCCTTGAAATTTGGCACTTTCTTTAGCACTTGAATGATTATTAAATTTGGAATGATGTTGACTACTACCCTTAACACCATCAGTATGGGACTTAGAGGCAACATATAATTGGCTACGATTATTGAGGGAACATTTCTACCATTACGAAAGGTATAATATCCAGAAACTGAAACTGGTGGGTGAGAAATTTCTGTGGAAAAGATTTATAACTCTCAGGGTCTCCACCAACGAAGAGGAAAATCCGTGACCACAGATGGTTTGATTGGCTTCTTAAGCTTAGGAATATGGTCGCTTTACTCTAAACCATTGTTGTCCCTTTCAAATATCCCTAGAATTATGGTCCCTAGAAAATTTTTTTGCTTCACTATCAAGAGTGTTGACACTCTTACCAGACTTCTGCTTCTTGAGATTACGTAAATGTACATGTTTCAGGGGATCGTCCATGTTAAGGTCTTCTACAATCATGCATTTGCCTAAAATGGTCTTAGAAATAGCATCATAGTGGGAGCAATCACCCCATTCCCACTTCAGGGTTCGCCAACGAGAATGTATTATTTCCAACAGTTCGTCTTGTCCATATAAGAAAATGATCCATAGATTGGCAAATGTTCCAAAAAGACAGGTGCAGAAATCAGTACATCGTAAAAACCGTGCAATAAGATGATTACAAGCATAGGAATAATTTGCAACTACATTAAGAAAAGATCAACTACATTTCACAACAAAATAAATTCAGAAAGTTCAATCGATGTTTATGGCATCTCCACAGGCAGAAGGTAGCACTGCATTTGGTCTAATAGCCATAGTACATATAGGCCAAGATAATATTTATTATGGAAGCAATAATCATTATCATCGATCCTAGGGTTTCTCTAAATAAAAGACGCACACAAATTCAATTAAAATCAGGAATATTGTTTATGAAGATGGAAGATATGATGCAATGGGGTAATGCATTTTAATTGTTGCTCAATTGCGGTGACAAAACTTAGGATTTTATCGATCTATATTTTTTTATGAATCCAAAAGAAATGTTTATACGGAATTAGGGAATAATTTATGGTGTCGAATGCAGTGATAGAAGACGTTAGAATTCTAAAGGTATAATCTAAAAAAATTGGTGGGTTCAATTGAAAATATTAGAATTTGGATTTAAAGAATTTTTTTTAGTATTAGGATTTGGATTTAAAGAAAATTATCTTATTGGAATTCTGCACTTTAATCTATTTGATGTTATTTAAAGTATATTCTAGTGGCCTCTACTCTATCTAAAAATGAATTTAAAAGTGATAACTTCCTTACATTCTTAAATAAAGTGTTTAAAATTTTTTAAATTAATTTTTTACCAAATCATCTGTGAAAATTTACTCCATGTATCCAACAAAAAAAACTTAAACTTTAGTGTAAAATATCGCTCTGAAATATATATCTTTTTTACATTTTGAAACATTTGCATGTTAGAAAGTGGAAGAATGGATGGTAATGTGGAGGAATAATACAAGGTTTCTTGGCCTAGCATTTTAAATTGTCATTAAAAACTCATTGTCCCCATTATTCATCATGATAGTTCTCACATTTTGATTAAAATTGCAAGTTATTCATCACCAAGTATGATAATTAGATAATTAGTCAAAAATAAATTGAAAACTAAATTTATAAAATATATATTTAATTTTTAAATTTATGGCTATTCACATCTTCAAACTTAAGTCAAAATTAAAATTATTTAACAACTACATTAAATCTACTCAACCCCAAATGGTGTGTGTACAAATTCATGTGCTCTCGTAATGAGCCAAGCTAGGTAATGGGCTCAAATACAAGCCTACAAGGGTTTGTGAGTTTATGTTGTAACTTTCTACATTCACAGTTGCATTATTTTTCAAAGTTATGTCGTGAAACTTTATCATATATTTTGTTGTAGTTGAGTAATAAGAGTGTCATATATTTTGTTGTAGTTGAGTAATAAGAGTGTCTAGGATTAATATGAGATTGATGTCCAAGTTTGTGCTAATTGTTCATTCATAATATTTTGAGAATAAGGTGCCATAAATAGGGGGGAAATAGAGAGCTACACGCATTGTTGTGTAATAAAGATTTTATGTTATTTAAGACTCATCTAGCCAATAGAAAATTTTCTTTAAAAAAATTATCTCTTATTTCATGTGAAAAATTCCTTTGAACATGGACAATTCTTTAAAAGGTAATAAATAATTAAATATTCTCAAACATTAATCCATACCAATAAGCATGGTCGTCCTTGTTGTCATCTCTAACCATAGGAGCCTCCCAAGACTCCTTATGGGTCTCTCTTGACACTGGATTAGGGCTCCTCATTAGGTCTCCTGCTACTCTATAATAAGGCCTAAAGTTAGGGCATCAGGGCACCTCTATGACAATGACCATACGTCCTTAGGGCATGGCTAGATATCTCTTTTGAAGAGTGGCTAGGATTCCTCCATCAACTACGTATAGAACCCTTCCTCCACTGCTTCTAGGGCTTCTCTCTCTTTATCTCTCTAGCTACCAAACCCACACGAGTGGAGAGAGATCTTAGGAGAAGTGTGTGTGAAAAATGACTTGAAGATGTCTTCTATTTATAAGGAAACATTGATGATAAGTTGGGGTAATTTGGTTTTTGTCCGACCTTGAAAAATTGTCAAGTAACACAAATACAAATAAATTCATATATCCATGAATACATGTCGGAATTGTTTGATCTCCTTACGAAAAATGTCAACTTCCACCAATAAGAAGATCCACATGGATTTTGGCCCTAGTTGCCAATTTTAAGAGTGAAGCAATTGACCAATGTTTATGGCCAACCCCACATGTGAATGATCACACCAAGGGAAAAAAATATATAAAAAGACACAACTGGAATTTTGATGAGAAAAGAGAGATGAAGCTCACCCTTTCTCATGATAAAAGAGAGATGAAGCTGACTCTTTGGGCATGCACAATCATTTTCTCATAACAATTTGGAGATCTCTTGTGTCTTTTGAGTGCTAAGGGTGAAACCCTTTAATGAATTAGTTTCAGTAGTGAAACAAATCCACCTTAGTTTATCAGAAGAAAAAAAAAAAAAGAGACCACTCAGATATTTCACCGGTATTTATTGCTAGAGATTCATCTCATTGCCAAGTCATGGGTACCACCACTTTCTAGACTTTGGGATCACTTGAGGAGGTAGTACCAGTTATTATCAGTAAGTTGAAGGTATACTCTACATCTTTGGGTTATCTCCTTTTCAAATATGAGTTTTCTTAAGCTACATGTTAATTGTTTGAGCTTTTAAATTTGAAGAAATTCTTGAATGGACTTCATAAATACTCGAATGAATGGGCTAAGGTAGTGGTACCATAAATTGTGTTATTTTAGAGATTTGACTTCCATATTTTCGCAAATGTCCTCAATAAGTACTTATATGTATAAATACTTATGTTTAGGATGATATATGTGCTAGAGTGGTTCATATATGTTTTACTATAATCCTCATGTTGACAATATTTAGCTGACTTTTTTCATCAATTGCTCATAGAATATGCAAAAGCAAATGATTGTCAAAATGTTGCAAAAATTACATTTCTTGTGATTTTTTTTTTATTGTTCATGACAAGATAATCATGTTGCAAGAATGAGTTATCCTATAGTCTGTTTCAATTTGTGGATATTTTTTTTCCTCCCAGTTTTTTACAAGGATGTAGATTTGATTTTCATGTTGATGGTTTGTGCATGTTATCTAGCCCCAAAAGTTGGTAATCGAGTGGATCTTGAGAAGTAGTCATGGACACAGATTCTATCAAAGGTTAATGTTACAATACCACTTCCATTTGGTATCAGAAAAAATTGAATGGTGTGTGACCTAAAGAAGAGTTATTTAACGACACGGTTGAAAGGGCAACCTCATGTCTTAATTTTGAGTCATTTATTTGTGTTTCTTAGTTGTAAGTTATCTGTTTCATTTTGAGCTTTATGAGATCAATTATTTCAATAATCTAATATGCATGGCCTGTATTTCTCACCCAATGTTAGTTGCTTGACATGGTTGATATAACATTCAATTCTAGTCCACTTTTATTTTAAGTCAAAAATTTTATTGATTAAAAGGATGTTCATAATTTCATTGGTTTACTTGGAGGTTGATTTAAAAAGTTTTGTAAATTCGACTTGGATTTTATTTTTTCAGGGTGAGCTATTTGCACAAGTAAGGTCAAATGAGTCCTAGAACATAGGTATACAACAAGAGAATCCTTGGCCTTTGTTGTGTATCGATTATTCTTTATTGCATGCTGGTTTATGTGAAGGGGAAATATATATGCATATATAATGTTTTTACCATATGTCATTCATGGTTTCCGTAGATATGTGTTACATTTTGACAGAGGTTTAGATATCATTCAGATATCTAAACACCAAACAACAACAACATTGAGATTTTTCTTTCACTAAACATATAACATATTGCATCTGTCTTCATCAATGATTTTCTTCCATATGCTATCCAGTTATGATATTTCCTTTGCAATATTTGGTGCATTTGTTATTTATAGGTCATTTATAGGTTATAAATGTCTTCAGAGTTTCATTTGTAATTGAGTATTGAACTGAACATATTGATTCTCTTATACATAACTATTTCTCCCTTCACATACCTTTCATAACTTCGATAACCATTAGGTAGGGACCTGTAACTTTCATGTTGCTTTTCTTGTTTAGTAAAATCTTGCCAAGACTTTAATTTATTTAAATTTGTAGAATTTACAATTTATGAAGTTTCAAAGTATAATTCTTTAAAGGGTGCTAGCTCAATGGAAGAGCACCTACTTTACAAGCGGGATATTGGTGGTTCGATTCCATCGTGCCCTGACATCCATATGGAGTGACCATGATCAATTTTTCATCATGGAAGCTATTTTGACCATCACCAATGAGCATTGGTGAAATTTTTTGAATCTCACGAAAATATGAAATGGTGAGAGTCAATGAACGCCACCATATATACGTATCAATAGTGACGATCCTCAAAGGTCCGTAACCATAAATTGTTGTTTTTCATATCAAATGCTGATGGTCATTGTCTGTCATTATAGTAATTATTCATGACATACCTTGAATGTCACCACAACACCTATACTTCTTACAACGCGGCTTTTAGTGATGGTCAACGAACATCACCATATATATGCACCAATAGTGACAGTTATGAAAGATCCATCACACTAAATCATAGTTCATATGAAATGGTGATGATCATTATCCATCATTATAATCAATATTCATGATGGACCTTGAATGTCACCATAAAACCTATAGTTTTGGCGATGCCACCTTTGGTGACATTCAACTTTTGGTGACTGAGGCTATGGTCCATCACCATTGCTCGTATGAAATGGTGACTGTCACTATCCATCATTATAAATCATTATTGTTGATGGACTTTGAATGTCACTACAACACTTATAATTTTGGCGATGCCACCTTTGGTGACATTCAGTTTTTGGTGATGGAGGCTATGGTCTGTCACCATTGTTCATATGAAATGGTGACAATCGCTATCCGTCATTATAAATAATTATTGGTGGCGGAATTTGAGTGTCACCACAACACCTATACTTTTTGCGATGCCACTTTTGGTGACTTTGAGTTTTTGGTGACGAAGGCTCTTTTGACCATAACCAATAAGCTTATGGTGACATTTTTCACCCCTCACCAATGTCCTTTTTTCTTGTAGTGTATGGACTCCCGGTGTCGACCAAGCAAGAAGTTTCAAATTGGTGGTATTGAGGAAGGAGGCCCTTTGGAGCCCCAAAATTTAGCAAAAGATTGGTGTGTTAGGCTGTCGAGGGATTATCCCCATAGACTCCCTCATTTGTCTTGGGGTTGATGATTGCAAGTAATTTTGGTTGCATTTGACTACAATTGGGTGGAGAGCTCTTGTTCAAGGTTGCGTTTCTTTTCTTACTCTAAGATATGAAACTATGTATTCTATTTAATGTATGATGAATGATGCTAATGTGATTATGGATAGTGGTTTGAATATAGGGACTACATTGTGCTGGTGAATAGTCACCTATGCATTATATTACTTGCATATTATGTGATGTATTGGATGGTTGCATCTACAAATGTATCTTTGTGGAATATACAAAAGAATGTGTTAGAAAATTGAAGAAAGAAAATATGTGAACAACTGCAAATGACACACATAAAATTGTTATTAAATAAGAGCATATGAATCACATGATAGATAAGGAACCCTTTAATAGTAGGATTTGTGAGCCTTTATTATTAGAATATTATGATGAGAGAGACATTCTGCATAGTAGGGTGTATATTCACTCATGAGCCATTTGTGCTCACATTACAAATTGTGGTGTTGATTAGTGAGAAAGACTTTAACATCCAAGGGAGTTTTTCCCCGGTATCAGTTTAACCAGCAACTTTACCCAAATGTCCTTCAACCTTGCTTTTCTAGCAGGATTTTTAAGCGATGGTTAAGGATCCTAATGGCTTTGCGTATCGGAAACTAGCTTCTTGGAGGCCCATCATAAGGTCTGGCACCTTGAGTGTGTAGCACTCGAGGCTATTTCCTCTCTAGAGTCTACATGAAAGTCCGTGGTTGGTAATTCATGCATGAGTGCCTACCCCTCCCACTGGGGCATTTCTCCTCTTGCAATGGGCAGACTCGTAGGCGAGCAACTCGCTAGAGACCCAATCACTCAAGCTTGTGAGTGATAATGTTAATCACCCTTAGAATGATAAGAAGTAAAGGCTTACGAACTATTTACCCCATTCTTCCAATGTGGTTGAGAGCGTCGGGTTATGTTAGAGAGTGGTAAGCATTTGTGTTCAATACTTGGAATAGATGGGCTTCATCACGAGCAAGTGAGGAATTTTTGTTACGTGATTGTAGAATGTTGAGTCAATTGGACTTCGCTCACAAATTGATTACTAAATTTATGTCACGATATGTTAGTTTATGGTAAACAGCTCCATGGGATCACGAATTGTGATTGCAAATATGTTTTCTCATTAGTTATGTACCAACTACATGATTGAATGAATGTTTCATGTAATTATAAATTGGTTGTATATTAACAAGGTTGTTTTGTTATCATAGGAAATCATGATACTTCGTAAATACAAGCTCATTATCCTGATGATGTTTAAATGTTGTTTTATAATGTCTAACAACATGTGTGATTGACAACACATCATAAGAAACATAACATAGAAAAAATACATTCTACAAACACCCACTTTCGATGGTAATGTGAAGCAGTCTAAGGAGGCACAGGTATGTTTGTTAGAGATGAATAAATTCTTCAAGGTACATGTGTACTAAAATAATATGAAATCTAGAGTCGAGTCTTATAATTTAAAGGGAGAAGACGATATTTGGTGGGAGGATGTTGAAGAATAGAAGAGCCATTACCGAAGAGGAGCTGACATGGGATGAGATTGATAAGATTTTTAGGGAGCAATACATGTCTGAACGCTACTATGACAATAAAACAATGGAATTTTATGAACTCAGAATGGGAGAGATGACTAATGAGGAGTATGTCACTAATTTTTGGGGGCTATCGGGATATGTTCCATATCTCAAGGACAAAAAGGTCAAAATGTAGAGGTTCATTAGTGGGTTGCCTATGGTATTCGAAGATAATATTGACTTATTGGAACACTAGACCCTGAAGGATTATTACGAAGCTAGAGCAATACTATGAGAAATCTAGGCATGGGGAAAGACTCTGAATGATTGAATAACCAAGATCACTCCCACGTGAAATGTGAGTTGGCTGAGCAAGAACTCAAAAGGAAAAGAGTGGAAATTCCCATCTTAGACAAGTGAGTCTCAACGAGAGGCCAACATCAATGTTAAAGGGGATGTACAACAAGTGGCATCATCGAAACCTAAGATTGAAAGCTAGGAACCACTTAAGTGTTGAACCTATGGTGGGAACCACAAGAGAAGGGATTTTCGTTATCAGTAGAAGGTTGGAATGAGAATATACAGTGCTTAAGAGGTGACCATTTTTTGCGAAATAGCCCAGAGTATGTCTAATATTTACGTAGCATTGGACAGCCACCAAGTATATTAAAAGGAATCCATAATTTAGATGGAACGTAAGCTGCAAGAGAAAGTTGTTTCTATTTTGATTGATATAGGTTCTAATTATATCTATGTCAACCAAAGCTTTTAGAAAAGTGTAAATGGGACAAGGAACTACACCAAGACTTGTGACTACTTCAGTTGGAAGCACAAACAAAGAGGAGGATCAACTAATGCCTAAAGTCATGTGTATTGGAACTCAATGGCATGATCACTACATCTCACATGAATGTTTTACCATTGGATGGGTATAACATGTTAATCAGAATGGATAGGGTGTACGCGCACTATACCAAGGTGGATTGCTATGAAAAATAAATAAAATACTTGGATGAGAAAGGAACAGAGAGAATATTCGAAAGGAAAGAAAAATCCCATATCAGTGAGGATCAACACTATCATCCAATCCAAACATAGTTGTAGGAAGAGATGTATGCTTTTCATGGTACAAGTTTCCAAAGATGAGGGAGATCAAGGTGAGGAGAAGGATGGGAGAGGTGAGATGCTCTGAAGGTATCTAGTCTGGGGATAGTAAACATATGTATTTCTAGTAGAGGTGTTAACGGGGAAAGTGTCTACTCAGAACGCCCCTATCCCACTAAGGTGTGACAGTACCTTAGAAACAAACAAGGAAAACTACTTTCGTATTCTTCTTTATGAACTATAAATGAAGAGGAATAGGATGAACCAACCTGTGTCTTGCGCTAGTCCTTTGATCCAATCTCTCTCCTCTTTGACAGCTTCCAACTACCTACTCCCTTACTTGTCTAGCTTCACCAAGTTCTTGCAAGATCACAGAAGAGGAAAACTACACAAAGACATGGATTTACATTCATAAATAGCTTAGGATCAGATTTAAGCTAAACATGCAAATATAACAAAACATCATTGGTACACAAGCATGTAGGAGAAACTCAAATAGTTTTATTGATATAACAAGAAGGTCCAGGAGGAGTTACAACCGATGATTCCTGATCCAGCATCAACCCCCCAGCAAAGGAATCCCCTCTTCACCTCCAACAAAGCATAAATCACCCAATACACTGATCTCTATCTCAAAACCAACAACAATTCTCTGCAATGTACAAAATTCCAGCCTCTGGATCTCTAGGATGAGGGATCCATATATAGATGTATGCAAAGAGGATGAGTCAGCTTATGATTTGACTAGTGGCTTCTCTCTGTCAGTTCTTGCTTCCACTTGGAGATTGAGAGCCTCTTACTCATCCTTGGTCGAACTCAGTGAGGCAAGTGTCATTGGGGAAGATTCCAGAAGCTTCCATTGTCTGTCCACCTCGCGGTATGACACTGCCATTTGTCATTTCCTGCTCAGCGCACCATGGTAGTGCATTTAGGTGCGTTGCAATGCACCTAGCTAGTGTACTTGGGTGCTATGCAACGCAGCTAGCTAGTGGAGCAACTGAAATAATCATGATTTGACTGATTCTGAGCAGTTTCTGGTGGAGAACTTCTGGGAGAAGCTGTAATTGGTTGACCTTGTTCCTTTAGGGGTAGGAACAACACTTTTAGGGACTTAGGATCCCTTGGTTTATGGACATTTCATGCTTAGAGCTGTAAGGCACAAAAATGTCTATAACAGTTGCCCCCTAAAGTATGAGGCTGTTTATCGGGTGAAATGCTTTATTAGGAGGATCTGAAGTTCTTTCAATGCTGGGAGGAGACCTGTAATAAGATACAATACAATACATTATCTTCATACTGTTTTCATGATCTAGCTGAGGCGGGCATTCCCATGCTCAGTTTTATAAATTCATTTTTATGTACACAGGACAGACAATCGTCTGATGGTAGACTGATGATCCTGATGAAGTCATCATCCTTTTGGTAGGATGATTATCTGTGCTGCAATGCTGTACATGTCAATGTTTTTATTTTTCATGAATATATATCGGATCCCGGATGGATGAAACTAGATCCAGGGTCTTCAATCTCGTCCGATCTTCACTCGAAGTACAAGTCAATCCATGTGAGAAATGTTTTGAAGTCGAACATGGAAAGACATCGCTTGATTACTAGTCAATGATGTAAACTGTTAATAAGCGCGAGAGGAATCACCGATAATGATGATGACCCTCAAGGTACTGCAGTACAATTCACGTGGTGTGAATAAAGGACTTGGTGTCGAACACCACAAAAAATCTCTCAGTCGAAGGTCATTGATATATACCTGTCGCCAGAAGTGAGAAACTTGCCATTGAGGCATGCAAGCTTCAAAGTACTGAATGGGGTGTTCCTAGATCAACTTCTTGGATAATGAGCTGATGTCGACAAGAAGCGATCCGTCAAAGGAGGGCCTTGATGAATCCCACATCAATGACATGGAATGGAGCAAATGATTTTGATAGAGGTGAAAACGATCTGATGATATATGGTTCAGGATGGCGGTCATGAAAGAATGAAGTGTAATGTATGGTAGTGGATGGGACACAGATGACTTCTCTGGATGAATTCTCTTGAACATGTCGGCGACACTTATGTGATGGATTGGTAGCATTTACCCCAAATGTGGATGGTGTGGCGTGACCATGGCGATGTGACCGGTGAATGAAACAACCCAACCCGACTTAGGCATGGAGTGGAAGTGTCATGTTCAAGAGCGACTTGCTACCAATAAAGATTCTTTGAGTTTCTTCCCAATTTTTCCCGAGTCATTGCTGACTAGTACCTCTTTATTTTTGTCAAGCTTGAGGAGGATAACATATGCTTGTTCTATAATTTTCCCTTCGGGCAAACCCATCACTATGTTTTAACGAGCTTAGCGATAGTGAAACTCGTTCTCGTATAAAGACAAGTTTGTCGCTATTAATCTTTTTAACGAGTTTAACGACAAAGATAACTCGGTCCTTTTCATTTTTAGAGAGTCTGAAAAGGTACATAAAGGTAACTCCGAAATTCCTTTTTCGTCATCTAATCCCTTAAGTCCGAAAAAGTATAAAACAATACAGAAGGGATGCATTTTCGATAGTTTTAACGAGCCGAACAAAACAAGCGCTCGATCTTTTTGTGCAATAATCCCTCAGGTCCAAAAAGATTAAAATCTAGAGGAGGGATAGCACTTCCGATCGCTTTAACGAGCTGGAAGGCCAAAACTCGGCAATCTTTTCATATTTTACGAGTCAGTTGAAAAGAGCTTAAAGAAGACTCGTCTTTTGAGGAACGAGTGATAAAATGGGTAGCAGCTGATTCCAGGTAAGGTTTGGAATTTTCCAATCACGGCAGTGTCACAAGGATGGCTAGTGAAATCACTCTTCGCAGCTGTTCCTCAAAATGGGTAAACAATCAAATGGAGGTGAATGATCGGCCAATGGAAAAGTGGAGGTGACGGTGCAAACACGACCAAGGCTTTAATGGCTGAAATGCTTCATTCACGGTGGTTATTTACCGGGGGATAGTTCATTTTTTAATGAGCTTAAACGCGGGTGGAAACACTTGCTCATGTCTTATGTTTATTTTTTAACGAGCTTGAACTATGCGCTAAAACTGCTTAATTAATCCAGTCATATGATAAGAATGTCTCATATAAAACGACAACTTTTAGATTTTTGCCCCACATCCTTTCTTTATGCAAGTTAGGTGACGACTAATCCTACGAGTTTAAAGGGTTAGAGGTCCTAAAAATTTAAAAAAATAAATAGTTGCCCCTCGCTTGCACTCCAAAAGGTTTGCATGCCCCCAGGTATAAAGTATGGTTTCAAGGTTACCCCTTCTTTAGTCCAATAAAACATTTGTTTTACCGGGAGAGGCCTACCTCTTACAGGTCACCCAAAGACTGTTTGATTCACGGTGCAAACAAAACACTTCTTCGGCGATGTCTACCGAGATAAACAAAGGCGAGTGACTCAGTTCTGTCAACTCACATAACTTTGACAAGAGAATCTTATTCTAGAATAACCCCTCTTCCAATCACGGATGGGGTACAGACTAGTCATATTCTCCCGCGGAAATCTACCCTATACCCGAAGTTTTCCTGCCGAAACAGACCAGGATGCATGCCCCCTGGGTTTCAGTCATATCCCTCCAAATTACTCATGCTCATCGGGAGGACGGACTGGAGATTGAGACATTTCTTGCGTGAAGAGACCATTTAGGGATGGTATATGACTATTTGCTATGCGTGATCCGGGAAATGAAAGCTGGTCCACGAGCTTGACCACTCTTCCTTCGTGCGGAAAACACATTACTCTAAAGAGTGAGGAGACGATGGCTCCCATGCAATAAATATAGTCTCGTCCAAGGAATAGGTTATAATCCAAGGGTCCTTGAACTACCATTACATTCATTTGAACTGTCTTCCCTCTCAATGTTATGGGCACATTGGGAAGGATCCCTAAAGGTCGACTGGTTCCTTTGTCAAAGCCTGTCAGTTTTCGCATCTCAGGCAACAGCGATGGCGAACCAAGCACTTTCCAAGCAATAGAGGAAAGGATACTCACAGAAGCCCCCTCATCTATGATGGTACCAGCCATGAGCATTTTATATATTTGAACGATAATTGAGAATGGTATGCTTGCTGGTAAACCGGGTCTGCCTAGTTGATTCCAGTCGAAGGAGACAACTAGGTTGCTTGGAGGTGGGACCCAGTAGACGGCCGGGTATGGCTCTGACGAACTTCCCTCCTGCGGTAAGGGAATGGGTAGATTGCCCCCATGTTCGTCGGAGTCTGTGTTGATGAAGAGAATTTGGACGATGTCATCCTTGTTCTCTTTAGTGACTGTATCGTCTGAAGATAAAACCTCTGAAGGCAAGACCGGGTCAACTGCCGCCTCGACCTTTTGACTTTCGTCTGGTATGGAATCAGATGGTTTATCTTCGATGATAGGCGCTTCAGCCGACCACTTGAGCGGGCCGGCTGGATTCTCAACTAGCGACGGACTCGGCAAGGGTTTTTTATATCGAGGAGGAAGTCGTAACGGTGAAATCGGACGATCGTCCAAAACTCTTTTCGCTTCGTCTAAGAAGGGACAGCGGTGGACGGCATGATTGCCTTCGCACAGTTTACAAGGAAATCTAGCTTTCCCTTTTTGTCCTCGGGCTTCACTTTCGCTAGTTGACGGTGTGCTTTCAACATGATCATCAGAGGTTGATGACACCGAATTGTGCAAACGAGGAGACCAGTCCCTTAGTATCCGAGGGATGCAAGGACAATCTCTGTGAAAGTAGTCTCCTTTGCAAATGACACATGGCGATTTAGGCCTGGTTGGTGCAGTGTGTGGATTTTCGTTAGACGACACTCGTTTTCCCCCATTCGCCTTTGGCTCCTTCTTCTTCTTCTCCTTCTTCTCCTTAGGAACTTGGCTTTTGGCTTTGCCAGCCCTATCAAGCAAAGGGGAAGGAGGAGAGGAAGAATTAGAGGAAGTAGACGGTTGGTGGGCAACTCTGGACTCATCTAATTGCTGATTTGATTGTTCAGGAATAGTGGTGTTCTGAACAACATTGGTTGAGAAGAGCCAGACTGGCAAGCCAATTGTCAGTCCTGGAAGCGACAATGTGGCCATATGGGGTGCACCAACATCTCCCCAAGAGGAGAAGGGACTAGGATTTCCACCAAGGGGAATTCCTTGGTTGGTAGACTCCATTTTCTCAACCTAAGATCAACGTAGGAAAAGGGTATGAATATTCCGTTTAAAATAAATTTTAAGACGCTTTGACACAACTTTTTTTTTCAGTTTTAAAGAGTCAAGAAAAAACAACAGATGACTCTAGTCTCCTTCGATTTTTAATGAGCCTGAAGTGACAAGTGCTCAGATGGACCTTTTCTGTTAAGGAGTCTGAAAAGGAACGAAAGGGACTGCTCTAGAGATCTAGGTAGAGGGAGTACCAAACCAATCGCAAAACTGCAGAATACTTTTTACGGTACAGCAATCAATCTTCCCGAATGCTATGTTCGGTGCATTGCAATCAGTAGGGCGGCTGACACGGCTTCCTATGGATAAAAGGTTTCAAGCCTATAGGGGTCTCCCAATATATACTCGACGGTACATGGGAGCAGAAGTCCGTACTGGCACTTATCGTCTCAAAGTGGAGGAATCACCCAACCATCAGTGAGGACAACAGTTACCAAGTTTTACGACGCCGGAATACGTCTCTAGCCTAGACCTCTAAATGTTGTGCGTTAAGTTCCAAAGCGTTGTTAGATTCATTCAATTTATTTTATGTTGATCTTTCTTAGAAGTTTGCCTTTTGGGATCACCACAAGATGTAGATGTAATTCCTAAAATGCAATCTAAATATGATAAGCAAGCTTTTATCTCTTTTCAGCAATGAAAAACCTAGCTACAAGGGGAAAAGAAAGACACAGTCTTTTCTCAAAGAGCAAAGAGCACACTGTAGATGCACTTTTCCTAAATCAAGCCAAACAGACTATCAATATGCAAATGCACATATGCATGTATTTGTTTTCACTTTCTTAATATTGATGCCTAAAAAGAAAGTTGATGTACAAATCTGGATTTGCTTTCAAGTGAAAAACACAAACAAGCTTCTTTTCGAAATCAAAAGGTAGAGAAGATTACGAAACTTTATGATTTTGAAATAAACACTCGTTTCGACACTAGAAAGTGACAAATTCAAACCAAAGACAAAAGTAAAAGCATAATCGACTGTCAACAACAAATAAACTTTCTCCTAAGATCAAAATCGACACTTACGACAGATCTAAATCCAAGGACGACAGTATGACTATTCTACTTTTTCAATGGAAAACTGTAAATGATGTAACAAACACACAAAGAACAACTACATACTTTTTGTACAAAGGAGGCGGAATTAAGGCAAAGAAAAGGGGTTTTTAAACAGACACAAAATGATCACAGGCTGCAAGAACAGAGACAAAACTGAAAAATGATGCAAAGAACCTCAGCTGCACAGGGCTAGGCTGATCAGTGCACCTGTTACACAGAGAAACTGGATTGCAGCGCAGGTAGCCCTCTCGGGAAATGCGTTGAAATGCAAAATCTCTTCACAAAGCCTGTGCTGGGGTGGAAACGAGAATTCCTTTCGGGTTCTGGGTCACGGTTTGCAGTTTAATCTATGGATTTTGGCCGAGTAAAAGCAATCAGTAATGCACAATCAGAGGGTGGATTTAAAGGAGGTCTAAGAGCTATCACAAAGGGTAATCAGATCATTTGTGAATCAGCTCTTCAAATCATAAACAAATCCAGTGAATGGATTGAAGTAGCAGGTGTCTACTTTGCATTTGATAATGGCAAATGTAGTTCGATTGCTACTTTTGTGTTTATGAAACAAACTACAAGAGAAACACAAACCAACTAACTAGACACGATCCCCAGCGGAGTCGCCATTTTGTTAACGGGAAAAGTATCTACTCAGAACGCCCCTATCCCACTAAGGTGTGACAGTACCTTAGAAACAAACAAGGAAAACTACTTTCGTATTCTTCTTTATGAACTATAAATGAAGAGGAATAGATGAACCAACCTGTGTCTTGCGCTAGTCCTTTGATCCAATCTCTCTCCTCTTTGACAGCTTCCAGCTACCTGCTCCCTTACTTGCCCAGCTTCACCAAGTTCCTGCAAGATCACAGAAGAGGAAAACTACACAAAGACATGGATTTACATTCATAAATAGCTTAGGATCATATTTAAGCTAAACATTCAAATATAACAAAACATCATTGGTACACAAGCATGTAGGAGAAACTCAAATAGTTTTATTGATATAACAAGAAGGTCCAGGAGGAGTTACAACCGATGATTCCTGATCTAGCATCAATCCCCCAGCAAAGGAATCCCCTCTTCACCTCCAACAAAGCATAAATCCCCCAATACACTGATCTCTATCTCAAAACCAACAACAATTCTCTGCAATGTACAAAATTCCAACCTCTGGATCTCTGGGATGAGGGATCCATATATAGATGTATGCAAAGAGGATGAGTCAGCTTATGATTTGACTAGTGGCTTCTCTCTGTCAGTTCTTGCTTCCACTTGGAGACTGAGAGCCTCTTACTCATCCTTGGTCGAACTCAGTGAGGCAAGTGTCATTGGGGAAGATTCCGGACTCTTCCATTGTCTGTCCACCTCGTGGAACGACACTGCCATTTGTCATTTCCTCCTCAGCGCACCCTGGTAGTGCATTTAGGTGCGTTGTAACGCACCTAGCTAGTTTACTTGGGTGCTATGCAACACAGCTAGCTAGTGGAGCAGCTGAAACGATCCTGATTTGACTGATTCTGAGCAGTTTCTGGTGGAGAACTTCTGGGAGAAGCTGTAATTGGTTGACCTTGTTCCTTTAGGGGTAGGAACAACACTTTTAGGGACTTAGGATCCCTTGGTTTATGGACATTTCATGCTTAGAGTTGTAAGGCACAAAAATGTCTATAACAAGAGGTTCCTGGATTACCCCCTCTCAAAGAGATAAACTTCTCTATCGAGTTGATATCTAGAGCAACACCATCATTTACGACCCCATATATAGTGAGGAGTCCGAAATTGGTTGAGATGAAACTACAATTGAAAGAAATGTTGGACAAGGGTTACAAATGGAGAAATGTGTCTTCATGGGGTGCAACAGTATTATTTGTTTAAAATAAATATGGAACTTTGAGGTTATGAATTAGTTATAGAAAGCTAAACATGGCAACAATTAAAAAAAAGTACCCATTTCCAAGAATTGATGATCTCTTTGATAAGTTAAGAGAAGCAACAATATTATCCAAAATTTACTTGAGTCTAGGTTACCATCAAATAACAATCAAGGAGGAGGACATTCATAAGATTAATTTAAGAACAAGATATGGGAACTATGAACTTGTTGTGCTAACCTTTGGGCCCAATAATGCTCCTTCCACTTTCATGTACATGGTGTTGTGACCTTACATAGACAAGTTTGTCATCATATTTGTAACAACTCTCATGAAGATTCTATGTAATAAATTCTAATAAAGGTAAAATAATAGCCATGGTTATGGGGCAATTATTCCAAGCTGAAAGTTAGGCAAGACATCCTAGTGTGGGTGCTCATTTGGTTTATTACAGCTAAGGAAATATGAAAAGGAAATGGAAAAAGATTTGGAAAGGAAAGGCATTAATAGGTATTGTATTTATTAAAATAAAGGAAATTAGCAGAAAAGGAAGGTGGAAGGTCACAGGTTGCATGTGAGGAGGAAAATTAAGGAAAAAAATAGAAAATGAAGAAAATTGAGGCCTCATTGGTAAAAAGGTTTATTAGGACCAGTTGGTACCTTTTGGCAGTTCAGTTTTGTAGATCTCTCTCTATTCTCTCTCTCTCACACTCTTGGAAACTTAGATTTTTCTTGGAGCACTCCAAGATTGGATCAAGAAAAATAAAGAAGGTAAGAGGAAGTAAAGATCAAGCAAGGAAGAGAGTGATCTAGCAACTACAATGAGATTATTTGCAGGTATCAATTTGCATATATGATTTCCTTGTTAGTTTTGGCATGCATGGTTCTGCATGCGTGTTCTTGGTTCTCTTACTATCATGGGCATGGATTTTTCTAGGTGTGAAAATGTTCTTCAGCCTTGCCTTACCATTTCCAGATAGCCATGGTGTGGTAGGTTCTCTTGTATGTGTTTGAGTTGGATTTCTAGACAGACTCAAAGCTCAATGGGGTGGTCCCACGATTATTCACAAGGCCTAGGAATTTCAATATGGGATCCACGAAAAAGCTTTAATGTGAACACCTCAATTGAGCCTAAGAATGGCAGGATATCGATAATGGCAGGATACACGGTCAAGCTCAATGGTGACTACCCTTGATTGTGCCTTAGAATTCAATTATGGGACACACAATAGAGACTAGAGGGTGAGACCTTGTAGGCCTAGGAATCCCTTGACTAGTAACGATGGGATACACATTAAAGCCGAGAGGTTGGGATAGATAAATCCCTCACGGTGTAGGTGGAGAGATCTGGTGGCATCCATGTTTTTTGCCTGTACTGATGTAGTGAGGATTCTGGTAAACCTTGGTATTGTATGCTTATTGTTTATGGCCTCGTGATTCAAAGGGGATTGCAGTAAATCATGGTTCTACTATTGAGGGTGAGGTTGTGTAGCCTGAGAAATCCCTACGTTATTTTGGTTATAAGTCCCACATTCATGCATGGAGTATGTCACGGGGGTGACTGCACGAGAGAGACTTGGCTCAGCTAATCTATGGTTGGGTGGAACGTGGTATTCCCATACGGAGTTGGATTTTGCATTCATTAGTCCGAGTTCCTTTCTTCGGTATTTTATGAGAAAATGTGTTGCTTCATATGATGCATTTACAATTGATGTATCCTTGTTATTTATGTTGGTTATATTTTGGTTATGAGCATCTTTTATGAGAGTAATAATGGATGACTCTCATCATGTTTTGATTTGTAAATGAATTTGAAATGAATATATCACCTAATAGATGACAATTCAGCTAATGTCATAAGGAATCAATGTTTCTTAGCGATTCTTAGGTAAGTATGAGACCCCTATGCACAGATTTGCTGTTATGACCTGTAGAACAGATATTTGTGACATGTTTGATGAAATGTATGTCATGGCTAATAGGGATCCATTCATGTACTTGTTCAAGTATTTCAATTTGCAGCCTAGCTTTGATGTTAATTTTCACTCTTGAAAGTTTCATGGCATTCTCGGAAGTGGCCTTAGTCTTGGAATTAAAAAGGTGTCACAAAATCTAGGGTTACTTGCTCTAAAATAACTGAAAATACCATTGTTTCTTGCATTCCCATGCTATGAGAGTGACAAGAGGGCCCCAATTTCATGCATGCCCGTGTCATGGGAGCGATTGAGGCTCTAGGGTAGTGAAGTGAGGGGTTGATGATGTCAAAGTCTTGGTTGGATCCTACCAGTTCTGTGGTATGTGAAGAAGGTTGTATTAGTTGTTTGTGTCTGTTCCACATCCCTAAGTTTACGTGGGTAGTTTAATCAAATTGTAGTAGCCTATCCTCACATGTTTTCCCGAGTGGTCTGGTTAAATTTTGTAAAGGTGGGAGGAGGGTGTTACAAAGTTGTATCAAAGCATGGTTCACCCATTGGACTATATGGACGATGTGTGTTGGCCATACATTCATGTTGGTTGCATATTTGTTACTTATACTTATGGTCTATGTGCTTTTTGTATATGCATGGTGTTGGTTATGGTTGAAATGATATCGCCATGTGAAAGTGGATGATGTGTTGTTGGATGTGTTTATCATGGGTATAGGTTTTTTATGCACTGGCTATGCATGTCAATGTTTGTATGTATCATGTATGCATGCATGTCATCCATATGTTAACTATGCATACAAAGATATGGGTGTAGTTGTCATGCATAAGGTCATGATGTATGGTTGATATGGTCTTGCAATGGTGACTCGATTATGGTTATGATGATATCTATATGCTGTTATGATTATGTTTATAAATGTATTATGATAATCTAGTTGATCTTGCAAATGAAAGCTCGTCCCAGAACTAATCAACATTATGTTGATTATGTTTATATTCTAGTTTAGCTGACATGGTATGCTTTGCACTAAGAAAAACAACAAAGATGAGTAGTAAGATGGTAGAATACAATTTTCGAGACTCTCCTTATGGATCATATGAGTAGTGTGGTTTTGAGAATTCTTCTAACTTAGTAGACATGTTGAGAAGCTTGAAGGAAGAATTAAGAAGTTGTAAGACACATAATGACATAAGCATGCATGCACATGAGAAACAACCATAATTCAATGCAGTAATCCTTTAGATTTTGTGAGACCTGCAAAGACAGGGACCACTTTGGATCAACCATGGAGTGGAGAATATGACTAATGGGGCATATGGCAGTAGATCTCATGGTGGGAGCAAGTCATATGGGTATGAAATGGTTAGAGATAGTTGGTTCTTCGATACTTTCGATCATAGAGGTGATGAACACACATATTATTCTAGTTCTGGTCTCAAACTATAGTTAATAACCTTGTAATTCAACAATTACTAGAATTTATAAGTTGTGATGTAAACTATATACATAGACCCAACCATGGGAAAAACATTTTGGTGACTCATGCTCTAGGTGAGTACCTCTTAACTAGGGTCAGTACTTCTTAACTATATTAATCACCTTACATTGCGTTTGATGATCTTCCAAGGATGATTGAACTTAGTCCCAATATTTTCAATTCATAGGTTATACAATTTTTTGAATGCATACATATGCACAATGGTTATGTGTTGGTTGAAACTCACAACCTTGCTTCATTTTTATTTATGAGGTTAAGTTATAAATTATGCTGACACAATACATTAACTTCTGAAACTTCTCGAACCCTAGATGTCCTTCAACGTGTTAACCACATGTTTGTATCTTCACCTTCCATTGCTCATCCTTTCTCAACAACTGTGGTCATTTGGAGGGAAGTTAGGGTAGCTATCCTCCCAAACACTTGTTGACAGTGTTAATTCTTCCACCCTTACCATGGAAGTGTCACTCTATAATTGATGGGTTTTTTTTCTATTTTACGCCGAGGCTATGCACCACAGCACTGATATATTTTTGTTACAGGTGCGTTAGGTAAATTATTTTTGTTGGTTAACACCCTTCTTTGTAATTTATTTTTTTCTAGAGGAATCCCTCTTCCTCTAAGTCATCTATGGGTCTAACTCGCATGGCTCCTTGGCTATTTTGAAGGAGTTCTTATTCCGTAATTAATAGCTTGAGGTTTCATCTCCATTCCTGGTTCTAACACATGGTACACCTTGAGTCCATCACTTAAAGACTTAGTCTACTCTTCTGCTATCAACTACATCCTAAATTATTCTCGTAACCATAGGATGATCTCGCAGTGGTGCACAATGCTTCTTCTCTAGATATTTTTTTTTCCTCTACCTTCTAAAGTTATCCTACCCATTTTCCACCCGAATATCTAACATGGTATTCTGGGTTGCAAGTAAGGTTCTCCTTCCTATGATGCTCCACTTGTGTTTCCTTTGGATTAAGGAACTGCATATACATCCGGCATTAATGAGGTGGATCCCTTGTCTAGGCTTTTGTGCAAATTAATGATTCATCTTGGAGGATGGCATTATAGATGTGGAACCTACTGGAACATAATTTTTATAGTATATAGTCTAGCCATCCCTAGGTAGGGTTTAGATGGGGGATGTAATTCCACTCTCCTTGATATTGGTTAAGGACACGAATGGTTTTATGGGTTCTTGGTTTTCTGTATGTAATGAATATTTCCTTTTTTGAACTCGAAGATGATTATGTACATGTTTTTTTTTATCGTGATACTGCAATTTCTGAGTTGATGTGAGGGTTGGAACCTTGTTATATGAAACCCTATTCATGGGGGTTATTCCCACTCTATGCAGTTATCATTTTTGTGACAACATTGAATTTTTAATTTATGTAAAGGTCTCTACATACTTTCCTTGCATGCACATCGTTTTTCTTGGAAAATGTTCAAGAAATAATTTTTTTTTTTTATAACTATAATTAGCATGGCATAAATCTTCAAGGATTCTTTATAGGTTAGTGAGGTGAAATTGTTGCAGAAATAAATGTCACAATCTTTGTAATGTTTGCTTTATCCATCCTTATTTGTTCAAAAGAAACATTATCAATTGCTAATAATTAACCTACATGTGTGTACTATAATATTCTGTTTACACTTCGAGAGTCTTCCACAGATAATTGGCTACACTATCCCTTCCAACCTAGGGTCTTGTGGAAATGGGGCTTTCCATATTCCTCACAGCCCACGAGGTTTTCTTGACTTTTCTTTGCTCAGTCCAGATTATTCAAGCTCTCTCATTTCCAACCAAGAGTTAAACTAACTCGAACCAATTTATTTGCCAAACTATCTAACAAGTCATGTTCTCAACTAGCTTTACCATGACTAAGCCTACAACCTTAGTTTACACAATTGAGTCACAACACTACCCAATTGTGAAGATATATTCTCATCTCTACGAGGGTTTCAACCTAGTTCATGTACAAATGTTTGTTTGGATTACAAGAATTTGATATGGAACTTAGATTAGACTTTTGTGTGTATTACACCCTCATTGAGTTTAGCAGCAACTAATGGTAATATTATATGCACGGGTAGCTTTTAATTACATTCGTTTAAATATCCTTGTGTTTCAAACAACAAAACTTTAAGCAGGCTTATATGTATAGGATTAGGAAGATGAGGAGCTAAATCTGGAGAGTGCTCTCCTCCCTTCCAATGAGAAGGAGAATCACGCCCATATCTACCCCCGAGTTTTCTAACTTTGAGAGCACTTTTTGTGACTGTAACTGATTCAGTTCATTCTATAGGCATCAAAACTCCTCAAAAGTCCAGCCTAACAATTTACACACCCTTGTCTATAGTTGATTCTTTCACTGTCGCCAACCCAGGTTGAGAATTGTACTCCATGATGATGTAATCATACACTTACCAATACTTGTGAGCTCTTGCATGTTATTTTCCTCTTTCCTTTTCCAAAAATTAATTAACAGAACACCCTCCCTTCCCACTATGATCTATTTTTTCCTAGGTAATTAGAGGGACCAAGAATGGTAACTCTCATAACTTTCTAGAAATTAGAAATTCATTCAGAGACTACAAACAGTTCCAAGTCTCCACCAATCATAAATAAATAATATATATATATATATATATATATATATATATATATATATATATATATATATATATATATATATATATATATATATATGTGTGTGTCTGTATTTTCATTAAATATTCTCTTTGAGTTCATTATGATTTTCTCTAAGCCTTTAATTACAAAGTCTCATTTACCTCAAGTATATAGAGGTAAATCATATTTACAAAACTAACTTACAAACACTTGTAATCACTAGAGAAGTTATGGAGGGACTAATGCTATATTCATAAGAGTCTAAATCAATGATTCACGAATGCACTTAATACCTTATTCTGGCACATAAGGTGTAGACAACTTACTCCTTGGGCCTTAGTCCTCTTAGATCAACAAAAATGAATTTCTAACCTAGACAAACCCAATATCAATTAGAAAACATTTTACATGGATTAATATGTTGAATTTATATTAATATGTCCGATTTATAATAAATAAATTAGTAAATATTTACATGTTGGTTAAAATTAATACAACGCAAGAGAGATGTTGTAGTACCCCAAAAATTTAAAAGCAATAAACATAATAAAATTCAAATTTCTTACATTGTAATTTTGTTTTTATTAATAAAATTACCAATGAATTTTTAGATCAAGAAAATCATAATATACATATTACATTAAATGATATAAATATAAATGATCAAATTAGATCCAACTTATGTTATAAAATAGAATAATGATTATGTAACCATATTTAGATGTAATTAATAAACACATAAACTTACAATCTCACAATATCTTTAACAATGGATACTAAGGTCCACTTTTCCACACTAGTAAATAGGTTTTTTTACAATACCATGGGCCAATATCATGTGTTATCAACACACCATGACCACAAACCATCTCTCATTTCACACTCAAAATATTTTATAAATATTTTATTTGAATTTAATTTTAGATAAATTTTTAATTAAATTTAAAATTAAAAAAAAATATTATATTGAGGAAATGGTTTTTTTGACTACCATTTTTCTAGTTAATTTTAATCTAAAAATTTTATTTGAATTGAATTTTAGAACATTTTTCCCCGGATGCGGGTGACAAGTTGGACAGGACATACGTTTAATGAAGGACACATGCAGGCCATGCGATGTCTCAAGGATCAAGCATGCGAGACGACATGTCGCTGGCCGCCAAGGAATAAAAGGATTGGAATTCTTCAGAAGCAATTCAATGCTCTGTCTGGCTCACTGGTTCGAATGAAGCGAGCAGTAATGGCGGACGGGATTCGAGGTGGCGGTGGGGATGTTAAAAGAGGTGGTGGGTTGGCTCTCTATGCGCCGGCTCACGCTCAGTTCATGGTGCTCTGTGTTCAGGCTCTTGCTCGGTCTATGGTTCTTCAGGAAATAGCTCTTGCTGTCAGAGCCATTTCCCTGACTGTTGGGGGAAGTCCTAAGCCTGAACGGTTATTCAATTTCGCGATGCTACATACCCCTCGTGTTCCTGCAAATATGGTAAGGCCTCGACAGCGAATGCTCAGCCGTCGAGGTTCTTCCCGGGGCGGGTCTTTGCATCCTCCAGTTGATGCTTCTCAACCCCATTGTTGTCGTTGTCATTGCCACCGCATCTCTGAGGCCAACCCCCTTCAGACTAGCCAATTTCTGGACTCAAGCGCTCCTGATTCTGACCCGGCTTCCACGCCTGCCTTCGGTTCTGCCATTTTCAACTTTAGCAGCTCTCTGAATAAACCCCGAATTAGTGCCCATGTGTCTGTTCTCTTCCTCGAAGACTCTCCGGATGGTGGCGATGTTCAATACAGTAGGGGGAAGCATCCTGTTTGCAGCGCAGAGGATGTCATGGAGAAGCTTGCGGATGCTCCAGAGAATGTATCTAATCTTCCTGAGGCTCAGGAGGTGTCGACCAGCAAAGGGGACAATGTCAACATGGACACCGTCCCCACTGCAGAGGAAATGGAGAAGTATGGATCGTGTAGGGTGGTCGAGGAGGAGCTGGACGAATAGTCGCCCATATGTTCGGAATCCCGACCTCCATCGCTGCTCAGGTCTTGTTTTGGTCTTACTGTTCATGTTATGTTGGCTCATAGTTTGTTTATTTTATGTCTGTCTTCCCCGAGAGGGATAATGATGAAGTTTTGTTGGTGCCCCTGCGAGGGATGCATTGTTTTGGTCCGGCGCCCCTACGAGGGCTGTTCATTTTTGGTATGGCGCCCCTGCGAGGGTTGTTTCTCTCTGATCTGGTGCCCCTGCAAGGGCTATTCTTTTTGGTCACACCTATTCCAAAGTACCACAACTGGCCTCTGGTTCTGTTAGCCTTAAAATGATGTAACTGTTTTTCTTGATACTGTAACTAATAGATTAGTTTTAACGAGAAAAAAAAATTAGAACATTTTTTTTTTTTCTTGTAAGCTCAGGTGGAACCTTTTCTATTACTGAGTAGAAATTAAACCATTACATAGTAGCAAAAATGTTATAGAACCACCCACAAGGGGAAACCGGGTACTTAAACCGTCTATAGTTTTTGATAGCTGCCCAAAAAAAATAGGCCCATAATCTGAAAATCTTAGCTAGATAAACCAGACAATCCTGAGATTTTCTCATACTACTACTCTGCAAAAAGTATATGTCTCTATCTAAATCAGAAAAAAAACTGATACTATGAAAATTATGGGATTTCCTAAACATATCTTAAGTCAAGCGTTGTCCATAGCTGGAGGCGGGCTTGCTTCTTGCTCTGTGTCCTGTTGATTTCCCTTCAGCAGCTGAAGAATAGTGTTCATCTTTGCCTCTTGATTTGCCATCCTTATGCGAATGTAGCTCAATTCTCTGCGAAGATCCGGATCACCCTTAGCTAAAGCGACCATCTCCTTGGCTACTTGTTCAAGGGCTTTTGCCATCAGTCCCTTCATGACCCAATATATGTGCAAGGATTGCTTGAATAAGGACATTCGTCCCCTGGTATGGCCTGGATCGTGAAGCAGAAACTCCCAATCCTCCATTTCATCCTCAGACTGATTTTGGAGGGACTCTTCCTCCAGGAGCTGCATGACTCTTCTGACTGCCGGGTTCGTGCTTCGCTGGTAGGCTCTTTCAGCTCTCCTAACTCTATGATTCACCGTCCTCCTTGGCTGTCGAGCGGGATTCGAGTCTTGCCCCGAATTCTCCCCTTTCTCCTTCATACTCCTTCCCTGTCCACGGCCCCTCTTCCTGCCCTGGTCCGCACCTTTTTTCGGGTTCTTCACTCGATTTCTCATGCCGTAGCGACGCACTGTCGTTTCCTTCGGAGCAGGGTTGTCGTTTCCCGTATACTGGCCCTCCTCGCCCGCAGACCTGTCTTGATAAGAGGATCTCACCTTCCCTTCCCCGCAGGGCAGCTCCTCCTCGGATTCATCTTCAATTTCCCATATCTCAGTTCGTTGGTCTTCCTCCATAATTCCTTTCCCTTTCCAGTTCTTATCCTCCACAGCATAATCCTGCTTCTCCGCTGCCTCTCTGGATTTCTGCCTTGTTTCCATATTGCCCACCGTTCCGTTGCAGGGAAATCTTTGATACTCGGGCTTCTTTCTCTTAGATTGACGTCTTTCAACAGAACTATCCGCAGCTATCCCAATTTGGAAACAGCGAAATGATTGTTTCTCCTCCCCCTTGTGAGCATATATTAGATTTTTCTCCACCACGTACGTCTTCAGGTCGGAATTCATTTGCCGCCGGTTATTTGCCAAGGTGACGTTGCATTCGGCCATCATTTCGCGATTAATGCCCGTCCTTAGGAGGTCTGACAGACCGTTCCCACCTCCTCTAAGATTGCAGTCATTTATTTCTTCACCTGTGTTTTGATCTAGGGCCGTCCCCCGCGCGTGCCGCCCCTGTACTACTCTGCTACCTGCGATCATATCCCATCTCTGCCCCGAATGAATAAGGTTCATTGTTCGGAGCCTCCACGTCCTCTTATTGTTCCAGCTCATCCACCCTCGCATCTCCGCTTGTGGCTTGGTCATGGTCTGCATTGATTATCACTGCCAGGTCCGTCCACTCCCTGTTTCCACACACCGCTCTCCATTGGGTATCCACCTTGTTTCCGTGGCTTCTGCATCCCCAATTTGCTAAGAAATCAGCCGCCTGATTTCCTTTTCTTCTAACATGATTTATAATCCTATATTCAATTCTTTTCAGAAGGTCAGCGATTTCCTGGACAATTCCTGCTATACGCCAACTGTTTGTAACCTTCTCCTAGCTTTGGCCGTTGCTGAGTTTCTTCAGCATCTCCACCGCAATCTGAGAATCTCCCGTAATTTCTAAATTAGTGTAACCATTTCTTACTGCAATCCTCAGACCCTGATGAAGAGCCTAGAACTCGGCCTCGTTATTGGTCATTTCTCCTCCCTAGTCAGTGAAAATCCACCGAACCTGATTTCTGTTGTCTCGGAAAATACCTCCAAAGCCAGCTTCGCCCGGGTTCCCCTTTGAGGCCCCGTCGAAGTTTAATTTTATGAAATTTCCTCTGGGATAGCTGAATTTATCAGGGCTTTGAGTCTGCATATCCTGTCTGGGGGTTTGTTGGTGATGGACCATCTCAAACTTGAGATTTAACCTGTTCAGGATACCTTCCTCAACCTGGCTGGTCTTCCAGTCCTCCCCCACCCATTTATCAACCAGGATTGTTTCTCGCATTAACTTGACTGCTCTTCCCCAAATTATTTCCAGTTCTTTTGCTATGTTTTGAAATATTCTGCGGTTCCTCTCCTTCCAGATCATCCACAGAACAAAACCTGAAATGAGATCCCACGCTCTTCTAACCACTTTACACTGAAATATTTCCTTATTCCATTGGAAAACCAGCTCGTTGAATTCATTGGGTGTAGTTTCACGTTTGTCAAAGGTACGTTTAGCATTCCTCCATAGAGTTTTTGCAAATGGATAGTTTATCAACATGTGATTTCTAGTCTCCCCCTCAGTACTGCACAAACAGCATCTCGAAGGGCCATTGAATCCTTTTCTTTGTATTCGATCCCAGGTTAAGATCTTATTCTTGGATGCCAACCATATAAATATGGAGACTTTTGGCCACCAATTTCTTTCCCATATAATTTTCCAGTCTGGATTCTCTTCCCCTCCAGGTTGGGAAACGGTTATATAGTAAGCCTCCTTGGTGGTGAACAAGCCTTTCGAAGAATTCCCCCACCTAAGGATGTCCTTGCCATTGCGGGTTTTAATTTTCCTGGATTCGACCTCCTTTCTGTAGGCTTCCTGCTGGTCTTGGTTGAGCTCTCTGTCCCATTCCATCGGGTCAATCCATGTTCTCCAACTCTCTTCTGAGTCATTTGTTCTCCAATAGTCCCTGACAAAAGTTCGATCTCCTCCTATTCTGTCTCGAATCTGTTGGAGTCCCTGAATTCTATTCAGTCTCTCTTTCTGGTGCCATCTATCTTCCCAGAAATTTGCTTCTTCTCCGCCTCGGATCTCCCAGAAGGTGTGCTTTTCAACCAAATCCCTGTTCAGGCGAGCTAGGTCCCAAATTGTTGACCCTTTAGGAGTTTCTCTCTGCCTTAAGATCTCAACTGTAGAATCAGGCATATTGTATTTTGTTTTCCATATGGTTTTCCAAAGGTAATTGCCCCCCCTAAGCCAGCGCCACCAGAGTTTCGCTCCCAGAACTCTATTGAGAATCTCAGGATCCCTCAACCCCAATCCACCTTTCTCTTTTCTTTCAATTAACTGACTCCAGGAAACTAATGCCCATTTTTTCTTCTGATCAGTCCCTCTCCATATGAAATTCCTGATGACCTCTTTAATTCTTGTGCACACCCCTAGAGGGGCAGCCATTATCGATAAAGGGTAGATGGGGATAGCCTGAAGGACTGATTTAGCCAGGACTATTTGGCCCGCTATGTTTAAAGTTCTGAATGCCCAATTTGCTACCTTGTTACTCAGCTTATCCAGGACTCCTTGCCAGTTCTTCATCTTTTTGGAGGTGAAGTCCAAAATGTTGCCCAAATATTTCGTAGGTAATTCTCCTCTCTTGAAGCCCAATAGTCTTGTTAGGTGGGTTTTGACCTGATCCACTGTGTTAAATATAAAAACACAGGATTTTTCCCTATTGATTTCCAGACCCGAGGCCTCTGCAAATAGATCCAAGATTCTTCTGAGATGCCTTACTTCTTTGACTGTTGGTTCTCCAAAAAACATAATATCATCAACAAATTGTTGATGAGTTAATGGCAGATTATTTCCCCATAGCTTAAGACCCTTTATTCTGTTTGCTGCTCTCTCTTTTTTAATAAAGCGACCCAGCCCTTCAGCAACCAGAATGAACAGAAACAGAGATAATGGGTCTCCCTGCCTAATACCTCTAGAAGCATTAAATGTTTTCGAAGGAGTTCCATTAACAAGGATAGAAAAATTTGGGGAAGAAATCAAGTTATGAATCCAGTCAATCCATCTCTTGTTGAAACCAAACTTTTCCAGGACCTTTTCCAAATAGTTCCAATTTAGTCTATCATAAGCTTTTGATAAGTCTAATTTGATCATCATACCCTTTTGCTTTTTTACTTTTAAGGAATGTATAACTTCTTGAGTAACTACCAGCCCATCAAGGATCTACCTACCTTCAACAAAGCCTGTTTGTTCGACTGATATTAATTTGTCTAGAAGAGGTTTTAATCTCTTGGCAATCATGGATGTTATAATCTTGTAAATAACATTACATAGCGCAATAGGTCTGAACCCACTGGCATCTTCCAGATTATCACCTTTAGGAATTAAAGCATAGAAAGTGGAGTTAATGGCAGGCCATACCTTCTGGTTCATTCAGGATTCTTCTACCAGCTCCAGAATCTCTTTCCCCAGGAAGTGCCATTCCGCCTGGTAAAAATCCACTGTAAAGCCATCCGGGCCCGGAGCAGTACCTTTCTTCATTGCTTTCACAGTTTCCTCTAGCTCTTCTAAGGTAGCAGCTCTCATCAACGCCTTATTTTGGTCTTCTGTGACTAAGTGTGGAATGGCCGAACAAATTTCCTGAATTGCTTGCCTTCGATCAGCTTGCGGTTCATTTAAAATTTCTTTATGATGTTCAATAAGGACATGTTCAATCTCAGCTTGCTCAACCACTCTATTACCATTCTTGTCCTTGATGGATAGAATCCTGTTTCTCTGTCTATGTTTGATCATGGCCTGGTGAAAGAATTTAGTGTTTCTTTCCCCCTCCCTTAACCACTTTATTCTTGATTTTTGACGCCAGAGAACCTCTTCCTGCTTTCGTCTTTCTTCTAGTTTTCCAAGTATTACCCCTTCCTTGCTGATACTTTCCTCTGTTCGACCTTCCATTATCATCTTTTGTTGGAGAGATTCCATTTCCCCTTCTAATTTTTGTTTGTCTTCCATAATATTACCAAACTCCTCTTTGTTCCACTTTTTGATTCTCCCTTTCAGCTCCTTCAATTTTAATTGGAACGTGTGCATTTTTCCTTTGCCCTGAATAGTACTTTGCCTCCACCATTCTTCAACTTTCTTGATGAAATCTGGATCCCTTAACCAGAAGGCTTCAAATCGGAAAGGTCTTTTTCCGCGATTCCCTTTAATATCTACCTCTAGTCTAATCGGCCAATGATCAGAACCCAGGGAGGGTATGATCTTTGCTTCGACAAAAACATCCTTGTTCATGACAGCTTCTGATACGAGGAATCGGTCAAGCCTTGAAGCAATTTGGTTCTTACCCCCCCTCCTATTGTTCCAGGTGCATATCCCATTAATGGTCTGAATGTCTACTAACCTTAAACCCTCTATCATTTCATTGAATTTATCCATGAAGTGATCCATCTTCCTTATCCCTCCCTTATTTTCTTCTAAAGATCTGACTAAATTAAAATCGCCACCTATGATCCAAGCAACTTCAGGATATAATCTACGAATGGATTTCAAACTGTTCATAAAGTTTTCTTTTTCCCCTGGGGAAGGGGGGCCATAAACCCCTGAAATCACAACCTGTTCCTTGGTTCCTACTATCCTTCCTAGGCCAGTGAGGACCCTGCTCATGCTGGTCCAGCTATCTAAGATGATGTCACTTGGGTTCCACAAAATTGCAATACCTCCTATAGAGCCGATAGCATCTTTCCCCATAACTTCATAGTGCAGTTTGTTTTTGTCAATTATTCCTTCAATTTGTTGAACTGAAATTTTTGTCTCTTGTAAAATCATGATGCTAGGTTTCTCTTTTTTCAATTTCTCTTTCATATACCTTTGTTTACCTTTACTATTCAGGCCTCTAATATTCCAACTAATAACAATCATTTAAAACTTTTGGTAGGAGGGGAAAAATACCTCTGACAGAGGTATCACTTTACCTGAGTTTATCAACATTTCTCCCACAGACTGGATTGTTTCGCTCATCGTTTTCTGGCCCCTCTTCCTGCTGTTTTTGCCAGAGCCGTCCATTCCCGTCTTTCCATTCCCCTGTTCGTTTTCTATCAGAATATGCTTGTCCAAGTTTTCCCCTTTTTTCTCTTTATATTTCTGAAATACCTCCTTATACAGTTGTTTCTGCTTTTCCGGTATAAACCTGTTATCTAGGTATTTCCATTCCTGAATTAGCTGTTTCATGATTCGCTCCTCTTCATCCTCATTTTCAATTTGGTTTTCCACCTCCATCTGGGACTGCATTTTTGTATCTTCCGCCTTCCCTTCTGTCTGGTCTTCAATGCTTTTTCGTAAGTTCGTATCCTTTCCTTTATCTTCACCGGTGATTTCCATTGGAGTATTCTCAGGGTCTTCGTCGTCCTCCAGATTTACTTCATAGTCCTCGTTTTCGCTCTGAAGCACCTGAAACTTATTTTGACTGGTTGCGTGACTAGGTTTATCTTGTTTTTGGGTTTTCGGTCCTTCCTTGCTCTGTCTCCTTCTCCTCGTAACCTGCTGAAAACCCCTCTCTGTTTCCCCCATTTTTCCTGCATTTCTCTGATGTTCCTCTTGGGTTCTTTGTGATTCCTCCTCCTTATTCAGCGGGCATTGCCGGTATAGGTGGCCATATTCATGGCATTTGCGGCACCTGAACGGTATGTGTTCGTAGTCTATTGGCTGCTGATAAACTTCATCATGATACTCCAGCTCGATATTTTCTGGGAGGGGTTCTGCCAGGTTCATGTAAACACAGATCCTCGCATATGAATTATATTTTCCTCGTTTCGTTACTTCTGCGATTTTGACAAAGCTCCCGATTGAGTTCCCTATTCCTTCCAGAATTTCTGGGTCCCAAAATTCATCAGGAAGTCCAAACAGCCTAACCCAGACTGGGGCTTCCAGCAATTTTTCCTTCTCTGGGCTGTATCTTTCCTCCCAGTATTTCATGAACAAGCCTGCATTGTTCATGAAATACGGTCCTTCTTCAAAGATCCTGTTCTTGTCCTCCAGATTCGTGAAGATAGCTGTGAAGAACCCTTGTGCTCCCAACTTCAGGTCTATATGTCCTCTAGGTCTCCATCTCTGATCTATCCATCTGTATAGCTCTTTCTCCGACGGCCAATAGCCTATGAATTTGCAAATCAGGGCATGGTCTTTCATGTAACAGTTGTACTCCTCAAGTTTGTTGCAGGGAATGACATATCTCGGTTGTTTTTGTGCCCTAGGAAGGCATTTTCCTCTCATCCTTTTCTGCCACAGGTTACCCATCACTGGGGCATAGCTTTCCTTCTAGTTATGCTGCATGCCGTTTGCGCTGGTTTCCCTTGTTACCACATTTTTGAAGGAGGGGATCTCTCCTCTCCCCTGTGGGTTTTCCAATTCCCACTCAGCTCTGATTTCTTAGAAATTTACCCTAGCTTTGCTGATGAAAATTTGTTTTCCTGAAACGCAGATGAGGCGAGGTCCGACTCCCCGGCCTATCCTCTCGGGTGTACCTTTTGTCCGCGCTCGTCTCCTCTCATTCGTCTGCAAACCCTAGCCGTCTGCAAACCCTAGCCTCCAACATCGTCCCCGCTTCCCACCGATAGCCCAAAATTAGAACATTTTTTTAATTAAATTTAAAATAAAAAATATTATAGCGAGGAAATAGTTTTTTTCACCACCATTTTTCTAGTTAATTTTAATAAAAGTATGATTTTTTTAAAATTGAATTTATATAAGGAAAGTTTGAAAATAAGTTGGGGTAATTTGGTTTTTGGCCTACCTTGAAAAATTGTCAAGTAACACAAATATTTCATATATCCATGAATACATGTCAGAATTTGTTGATATTTAGATCAATCCTACACCTCCCAATAAAAAATATCAACTTCCACCAATAAAAAGACCCACATGGATTTTGGCCCTAATTGCCAATTTAAAGAGTTAAGAAATCTACCAATGTTTATGGCCAACCCCACCTGTATCATTTATAATGTGATTTTTAAAGGAGTCAATATTGGTTCAAGTGTAATGTCCCTCTCGAAATGATCACACCAAGGGAAGAAAATATATAAAAAATACACCGGTGGAATTTTGATGATAAAAGAGAGATGAAGCTCACTCTTTCTCATGATAAAAGAGAGATGAAGCTTACTCTTTGGGCATGCACAATCATTTTCTCATAAAAATTTAGAGATCTCTTGTGTCTTTCGAGTGCTAAGGGTGAAACCCTTGAATGAATTAATTTCGGTAGTGAAACAAATCCACCCTAGTTGATTAGAAAAAAAAGGCCACTGAGATATTTCACTGGTATTTATTGCTAAAGATTCATCTCATTGCTAGGTCATGGGTACCACCACAGACCATGGGATTTTTGGAGTTCATACTTTCCATTTTCATTTCATATAGGAAAAAGGGGACTAATTCACTCCTTGCAAGACTTTGGGATCACTTGATGAGGTCGTACTAGTTATTATGAGTAAGTTGAAGGTATTTGTTGTGGGTAGTTTCATTGAGATTTTCGCTGACCTATCTAGTGCCAATTGTTTCTTAGAAGTTCAAGCCATCATTTGCCACACCATGGCATCAAAAAGGAGGGTCAAACTAGACATCAAATATTCTCCAATATAGTAATTCACAAGATGTTCTTTGCTTAGGTTAGATACTTCATTCAACCATATGCCCATTAATCCATTTACTGATCACATTAGAAATTATATAATAGTAACTCACGAAAGAACATAAACGATAGATGTAGAAGACAAGCCAAGACAAAAAGACACAAGAATATGTCTCACGCGAGGGAAAAACCCCAAGATGTTGAAAACCCTTGATAAAATCTTCTTATTATTATCATCAAATGTTCAACAAAGAAAGAGAGACAGTACAATGATATAAAATAACTTGCCAATATGAATACTAGGCATCACTATTATTAAATCCATTCAATCTTGTAATCTAGGAAGTCTAGTCATGGAGGAAAAATCATATTGTTGTTGCGATCGGTATGGTTAGGGAAACAACAGTCCATTTCTTTCAAAGGTGACTCATCAAAAAATCCTCCTTTCTATTGCAACCTTCCTCATTTCACATGATACTCCCTTTCACTTGCTTAAGGAGCTCGTTTATGACCACATTAAGGTCATGGTTGATATTATCGTTGTGGTTTTCGATTAGGGCTTTTGAAGCATGCTTCTCGAGCCCTTGAATATCTGGAAATAGTGCAACCTTTTTTTTCTTACAAGGATTCCACTATTTTTAGTAGTCCTATCATGTTTTTAATTTTCCATGTCATCCTCAACAAGCACCTAAATACTATCATATAAGGTGAGTAACTTTCAGTTGTATTTTAGCTTCGTGGGTAACTCATTCAAGGTTTGTGGTCAAGATGTGAGAATATCTTCTAGCTGCGGCAAAACTATAGGAAAAAGTCACATACGAAACAAGTCACTACCTATATATAATATTGTCCTTAACCATAGTGAAACACTTCTTCCAAACTCTGACGTGTTATGACAAAGCCCTAACCAAAAGAGTGCCAACCATAACCAGAATTTGTTCTTCATTATCTTCTTTGCCACATAGACATATTTTTCTTTTGATTGATGTGTCCCAAATGAGAGAATGCTCCCATATATATATATATATATATATAATTCAGTGGAGTTGAGTGGGCTTGAATTTTGATCTTCTTAATGTGAGATATAGTTGAGACTGACCTAAATAATTTACATGAGAGAAACATAAATTCAAAATTCCACTTCTACTTATCCAAATTTGATGATCTTTAGATCGATTTTGATCCTCTCGAAAGGAGGAATTCAATGCCACAATTATATTCCCCAAAGGAGATGTTCAAAGTGGAATTTGGCCATATCTTCCATTCTTAACAAAAATAGCCATCAATATTTTTTTCTAGCATTTTGGGCTGAATTTACAATAGTATGCTAAAAAGTGTCATTTCAATGTCTCGAAATTAGGATATATAAATGTGAGATATATACTCTACATCTTTGGGTTATATCCTTTTCAAATATGAGTCTTCTTAGGCTACATGTTAATTGTTTGAGCTTCCAACTTTGAAGAAATTCTTGAATGGACTTTGCAAATACTCGAATGAATGGACTAAGGTGGTGGTAGCATAAATTGTGTTATTTTAGAGATTCTACTTCCATATTTTCACAAATACAATGTCCTCAATAAATACGTATATGTATAAATACTTATGTTTAGGATTATATATGTGCTGGAGCAGTTCGTATATGTTTTACTATAATCCTCATGTTGACAAGATTTAGTTGACTTTTTTCATCAATTCCTCATAGAATATGAAAAAGGAAATGATTGTCAAAATGTTGCAAGAATTACATTTCTCCTGATTTCTTTTTTTATTGTTCATGACAAGATAATCATGTTGCAAGAATGAGTTATGCTACAGTATGTTTCAATTTGTGGATTTTTTTCATCCCATTTTTTTACAAGGATGCAGATTTGATTTTCATGTTGATGGTTTTTGCATGTTACCTAGCCCAAAATGTTGGTAATGGAGTGGATCTTGATAAGCAGTCATAGACACAGAATCTCTCAGAGGTTAATGTTACAATACCACTTCCACCTAGCATCAGAAAAAGTTGAATGGTGTGTGACCTAAAGAAGAGTTATTTAACGACACGTTTGAAAGGGTAACCTCATGTCTTAGTTGTAAGTCATTTATTTTTGTTTCTTAGCTGTAAGTTACATGCTTGATTTTGAGCTTTATGAGATCAATTCTTTCAATAATCAAATATGCATGGCTTGTATTTCTAACCCAATGTTATTTACTTGACATGGTTGATATAACGTTCAATTCTAGGCCACTTTTATTTCAAGTCAAAAAATTTATTGATTAAAAGGATGTTCATATTTTGATGGGTTTACTTGGAGCTTGATTTAATATTTTTTTGTAAATTCCACTTGCATGCTATTCTTTTAGGGTGAGTAATTTCCGCAAGAAAGGTCAAATGAGTCCTAGAAAATAGGTATAAAACAAGAGAACCTTAGGCCTTTGTGGTGTATCGATTATTCTTTATTGCATGTTGGTTTATGTGAAGGGGATATATATATATATATATATATATATATATATATATAGAGCGAGAGAGAGAGAGAGAGAGAGAGAGAGAGAGAGAACTTTTTAACCATATGTCATTCATGGTTTCCACAGATCCGTGTTACATTTTCACAGAGGTTTAGATATCATTGAGATATCTAAACACCAAAAAAAAACAACATTGAGATTTTTCTTTCACTAAACCTATAACATATTACATCTGTCTTCATCAATGATTTTCTTCCATATGCTATCCACTTATGACATTTCCTTTGCAATATTTGGTGCATTTGTTATTTATAGGTCATTTATAGGTTATAAATGTCTTCATAGTTTCATTTCTAATTGAGTATTCAACGAAACATATTGATTCTCTTATACATAACTATTTTTCTCTTCACCTACTTTTCATAACTTCAATAACCATTAGGTAGGGACCTGCAACTTTCATTTTACTTTTCTTGTTTAGTAAAATTTTGGTGAAACTTTAATTTATTGAAAGTTGTAGAATTTATAATCTATGAAGTTTCAAAGTATAATTCTTTAAAGGGTGCTAGCTCAATGGAAGAGCACCTACTTTACAAGTAGGAGGTTGGTGGTTCAATTCCATCGTGCCCTGACATCCATATGGAGTAAAGACAATAAATTTTTCATCACGGAGGCTATTTTGACCATCACCAATGAGCATTGGTGAAATTTTTCAACCCTCACCAAAATATGAAATGGTGAGAGTCAACGAATGCTAAAATATATACGCATCAATAGTGATGACCCTCAAAGGTCTGTAACCATAAATTGTTGTTGTTGATATGAAATGGTGATGGTCGTGGTCCATCATTATAGTCATTTTTCCTGACAGACCTTGAATGTCACCACAACACCTATACCTCTTACAACGTGGCTTTTAGTGACGGTCAACGAACGTCGCCATATATATGCACCAATAGTGAGATCCATGAAAGATCCATCACAATAAATTATAGTTCATATAAAATGGTGACGATCACTATCCGTCATTATAATCGGTATTCGTGACGCACCTTGAATGTCACCATAAAACCCAAACTTTTGGCGATGCCACCTTTGGTGATGTTGAGATTTTGGTGACCAAGGCTATGGTTCATCACCATTGCTTATATGAAATGGTGATGGTCACTATCTGTCATTATAAATCATTATTGGTGACGGACTTTCAATGTAACTACAACAATTATACTTTTGGCGATGCCACCTTTGGTGAGGTTCATTTTTTGGTGATAGAGGCTATGCTCTGTCACCATTGTTCTTATGAAATGGTGACATTCACTCTCCGTCATTATAAATCATTATTGGTGACGAAATTTGACTTTCACCACAACACCTATACTTTTGGTGACGCCACTTTTGGTGACGTTGAGTTTTTGGTGACGAAGGCTCTTTTGACCATCACCAATAAGCTTATGGTGACATTTTTCACCCCTCACCAATTTCCTTTTTTCTTGTAGTGTATGGACTCCCGGTGTCGACCAAGCAAGAAGTTTCCAACTGGTGGGATTGAGGAAGGAGGTCCTTTGGAGCCCCGAAATTTAGCAAAAGATTGGTGTGTTAGTCCCTCGAGGGAGAATCCCCATAGAGACTCTCATTTGGATTAGGGGTGATGATTACAAGTAATTGTGGTTGCAGTTGACTACGATTGGGTGGAGAGCCCTTGTTCAAGGTTTAGTTTCCTTGCTTACTCTAAGATAAGAAACTATGTATTATGTTTAATGTATGATGAATGATGCTAATGTTATTGTGGATAGTGGTTTGAATGTAGGGACTACATTTTGCTGGTGAATAGTTGCTTATGCATTATATTACTTGCATGTTATGTGATGTATTGGATGGTTGAATTTACATATGTATCTGTGTGGAATATTTGAAAGAATGTGTTAGAAAATTGAAGAGAGAAAATATGTGAATAACTACTAAATGACACCTATAAAATTGCTATTAAATAAGAGCATATGAATCACATGATAGATAAGGAACCCTTTAATAGTCGTATTTGTGACCCTTTATTACTAGAATATTATGATGAGAGAGACATTCTGCATAGTAGGGTCTATATTCACTCATGAGTCATTCGTTCTCACGTTCCAAATTGTGGTGTTGCTTATTGAGCAAGAATTTAACGTCCAAGGGAATTTTTCCCTTGTATCAATTTAGCCAGCAACTTTACCCAAATGTCCTTCAACCTTACATTTCCAGTAGGCTTTTTAAGCGATGGTTGAGGAACCTAATGGCTTTGCGTATCAGAAACTAGCTTCTTGGAGGCCCGACATAAGGTCTGGCACTATCAGCATGTAGCACCTGAGGATAGTTCCTCTCTAAATTCTACATGAAAGTCTGTGGTTGGTAATTCACGCATGAGTGCCTACCCATCCCATTCGGGCATTTCCTCCTCTTGGAATGGGCATACTCGTAGGTGAGAAACTCGCTAGAGAACAAATCACTCAAGATCGTAAGTGATAATGTTAATCACCCTTAGAATGATAAGAAGTAATGGCTTACGAACTATTTACCCCATTCCCTCAATGTGGTTGAGAGCGTCGGGTTATATTAGAGAGTTGTAAGCATTGGTGTCCAATACTTGGACTAGATGGGCTTCATCACAAGCAAGTGAGGAATTTTTGTTATGTGATTATAGAATGTTGAGTCAATTGGACCGTGCTCACCAATTGATTACCAAATTTATGTCAAGATATATCAGTTTATGGTAAACGGCTCCATGGGAGCAAGAATTGTGATTGCAAATATGTTTTCTCGTTACTTATGTACAAACTATATGATTGAATGACTGTTGCATGTAATTATAAATGGGTTGTATATTAACAAGTTTGTTTTGTTATCATAGGAACTCATGATACTTTGTAAATACAAGCTCGTTATTTTAATTATGTTTAAATGTTGTTTTAGAATATCTAACAACATGTGTGATTGACAACACATCATAAGAAACATAAAATAGAAAAAATGCATTCTAAAACCACCCACTTTCGATTGGAATGTGAAGCAATCTAAGGATGCACAAGCATGGTTTTTAGAACGGAATAAATTCTTCAAGATACATGTCTACTAAAATAATATGAAATCAAGAGATGAGACATATAATTTAAAGGGACAAGACGATATTTGGTGGGAGGACGTGAAGAATAGAAGAGCCATTACCGAAGAGGAGCTAACATGGGATGAGCTTGATAAGCTTTTTAGGGAGAAATACATGTCTGAATGCTACTATGACGATAGAGCAATGGAATTTTATGAACTCATAATGGGAGAGATGACTAGCGAGGAGTATGTCACAAATTTTTGGGGGCTGTTGGGATATGTTCCATATCTCAAGGATGAAATTGTAAAAATGTAGAGGTTCATTAGTGGGTTGCCTACGGTATTCAAAGATAATATTGACTTATTGGAACACTAGACCCTCAAGGACTATTAAGGAGCTAAAGCAATGCTATGAGAAATCTAGGCATGGGGCCGAGACTCTGAATGCTTGAATGGCCAAGAGCACTGCCACATGAAATGTGAGTTGGCTGAGGAATAACACAGAAGGAAAAGAGAGGAAATTCCCATCTTAGACAAGTGAGTCTCAACATAAGGCCAACATCGATGTTAAAGGTGATGTACAACAAGTGGTATCGGTGAAACCTAGGATTGAAAGCTAGGAAGAACTTAAGTGTTGGACCTGTGGTGGGAATGACAAGAGAAGGTATTTTCCTTATCAGTAGAAGGCTTAAACGATAATCTACATTACTCAAGAGGTGAGAATTGTGTGCGAAGTAGCCCAAAGTATGTCCGATATTTGCGTAGAATTGGACAACCACCAAGTATGTTACAAGGCATCCATAATTTAGATGGAACGTAAAATGAAAGAGAAAGTTGTTTCTATTTTGATTGATCTAGGTTGTAATTATATCTATGTCAACCCAAAGCTTTTAGAAAAGTGTAAATCGGACAAGGAGCTACAGCAAGAGCTGTGACTACTTTAGTTGGAAACATGGACAAAGACGAGGATCAACTAATGCCTGAAGTCATGTGTATTGGAACTTAATTGCATGATAACTATATCTCACATGAATGTTTTACCATTGGATGGGTATAACATGTTAATCATAATGGACTCGATGTACGCGCACTATACCAAGGTGGATTGCTATGAAAAAGAATTAAAATACTTGGATGAGAAAGGAATAGAAAGAATATTCAAAGGAAAGAAAAATTCCATATGAGTGAGGATCAACACTGTCATGCAATCCAAACATAGTTGTAGGAAGAGATGTATGCTTTTCACGGTACAAGTTTCCAAAGATGAGGGAGCTAAAGGTGAAAAAAAGGATGGGAAAGCTGAGATGCTTGAAAGGTATCAAGTCTTCGGATAGTAAACATATGTATTTCTAGTAGAGGTTCCTGGATTACCCCCTCTCAAAGAGATATACTTCTCTATCGAGTTGATATCTATAGAAAAACCAACATTTAAGACCCCATATATAATGAGGACTTCAGAACTGGTTGAGATGAAACTACAATTGAAAGAAATGTTGCACAAGGGTTACACACAGCAGAATGTGTCTTCTTGTGGTGCAATAGTATTATTTGATTAAAATAAATATGGAACTCTGAGGTTATGCATTAATTATAGAAAACTAAACAAGGTAACTATCAAAAACAAGCACCCATTACGAAGGATTGATGATCTCTTTGATAAGTTAAGGGAAGTCGCAGTATTCTCCAAAATTTAATTGATTCTAGGTTACCATCAAATAAAAATCAAGGAGGAGGACATTGTAAGATTAATTTAAGAACAGGATATGGGAACTATGAACTTGTTGTGCTAACCTTTGGGCTCAATAATTCTCCTTCCACTCTCATGTAGATGGTGTTGCGACCTTACTTAGACAAGTTTGTCATCATATTTGTAACAACCCTCATGAAGATTCTATGTAATAAATGTTAATAAAGGTAAAATAATAGCCATGGTTATGGGAAAATTATTCCAAGCCGAAAGTTAGGCAAAACATCCTAGTGTGGGTGCTCATTTGGTTTATTATGGCTAAGGAAATATGCAAAGGCAACGGAAATGGATTTGGAAAGGAAAGGCATTAATAGGCAAGGTATTGATTAAAATAAAGGAAATTAGGAGAAAAGGAAGGTGAAAGGTCACAGGTTGCATGTGAGGAGGAAAATGAAGGAAAAAAGTGGAAAAATGAAGAAAATTGAGGCCACATTGATAAAAAGGCTTATCAAGACCAGTTGGTACCTTTTGGCAGTTCAGTTTTGTAGATCTCTCTTTATTCTCTCTCTCTCTCACTATTGGACACTTAGATTTTTCTTGGAACACTCGAGGATTGGATCAAGAAAAGTAAAGAAGGTAAGAGGAAGTAAAGATCAAGTAAGGAAGAGAGTGATCTAGCAACTACAATGAGATTATTTGTAGGTATCAATTTGCATATATGATTTCCTTGTTAGTTTTGGCATGCATGGTTCTGCATGTGTGTTCTTGGTTCTTTTACTATCATGGGCATGGATTTTTCTAGTCGTGAAAATGTTCTTCAGCCTTGCCTTACCATTTCCAAATGGCCATGGTGTGGTAGGTTCTTTTCTATGTGGTTGAGTCAAATTTCTAGATGGACTCAAAGCTGAGTTTGGTCCCACAATTATTCACAAGGCCTAGGAATCTCATGATGGGGTACACGAGAAAGGTTCAATGTGAACACCTCGATTGAGCCTAAGAATGGCAGGATACTGATAATGGTAGGATACACGGTAAAACTCAACGGTGAGTACCCTTGAATGGGCCTCAGAATCCAACGATGGGACACACAATAGAGACTATAGGGTGGAGACCTTGTAGGCTTAGGAATCCTTTGACTCGTAATGACGAGATACATGGTAAAGCCAAGAGGTTGGGACAGATAAATCCATCACGGTGTAGGTGGAGAGATCCGGTGGCATCCATGTTTTTTGTCTGTACTTATGTAGTGAGGATTGTGGTAAACCTTTGTATTTTATGCTTAGTTTATGGTCTCGTGATTCGGAGGGGATTGTGATAAATCATGGTTCTACTATTGAGCGTGAGGTGGTGTAGCCTGAGAAAGCCCTAGGTTATTTTGGTTATAAGTCCCACATTTAGGCATGGAGTATGGCAGGGGGTAACTCACATGAGAGAGACGTGGCTCAGCCAATCTATGGTCAGGTGGAACATGGTAGTCCCATACCGAGTCGGACTTCGCATTCATTAGTAAGAGTTCTTTTCCTCGGTATTTTATGAGAAAATGTGTTGGTTCATATGATGCATTTACGACTGATGTATCCTTGTTATTTATGTTGGTTATATTTTGGTTATGAGCATGTGTTATGAGAGTAATAATGTATGACTCTCATCATGTTTTAATTTGTAAATGAATGTAAAATGAATATATCACCTAATAGATGACAATATAATTAATGTCATAAGGAATCAATGTTTCTTAGTGATTCTTAGATAAGTATGAGACTTGTATGCACAAATATGTTGTTATGACCCATAGAATGCATATTTGTGACATTTTTGATGAAATGTATGTCATGGCTAATAGGGATCCATTCAAGTATTTGTTCAAGTATTTGAATTTACAACATAGTTTTGATGTTATTGTTCATTCTTGAAAGTTTCATGAAGTTCTCGATAGTGGCCTTAGTCCTGGACCTGAAAAAGTGTCTCAATATCTGGGGTCACTTGCTTTAAAATAACTGAAAAGACCCTTGTTTCTTGCATTTAGATGCTATGAGAGTGATAAGAGGGCCCCAATTTCATGCACGCCCATGTCATGGGAGAGAGTGAGGCTCTAGGGCAGTGAAGTGTCAAATTTTTTGAGGGGTTGATGATCTCAAAGTCTTGGTTGGATCCTGCCAGTTCTGTGGTATGTGAAGAAGGTCGTATCAGTTGTTTTGTGTCAGCTCCACATCCCTAAGTTTACATGGGTAGTTTAATCAAATTGTAGTAGCCTATCCTCACATGTTTTCCCGAGTGGACCGGTTAAATTTTGTAAAGGTGGGAGGAGGGTGTTACAAAGTAGTATGAGAACATGGTTCACCCATTGGACTGGATGGGCGATGTGCATTGGCCACGCATTCATGTTGGTTGCATATTTGTCACTTATACTTATGGTCTATGTGTTTTTTGCATATAAATGGTGTTGGTTATGGTTGCAATGATATCGCCATGTGAAAGTAGATGGTGTGTTGTTGGATGTGTTTATCATGGGTATAGGTTTTTTATGCATTGGCTATGCATGTCAATGTTTGTATGTATCATGTATGCATGCATGTCATCCATATGTTAATTATGCATACAAAGATATGGGTGTAGTTGTCATGCATGAAGTCATGATGTATGGTTGATATGGTCTTGCAATGATGAATCGATTATGGTTAGGATGATATCTATATGCTGTTATGATTATGCTTATACATGTATTATGATAATCTGGTTGATCTTGCAAATGAGAGATCGTCCCCGAAATAAACAACATTATGTTGATTATGTTTATATTTTGGTTTAGTTGACATGGTATGCTTTGCACTAAGAAAAACAACAAAGATGACTAGCAAGATGGTAAAATACAAATTTTGAGACACTCCTTATGGATGAGATGAGTAGCGTGCTGTTGGGAATTCTTATAACTTAGTAGACATGTTGAGGAGCTTGAAGGAAGAATTAAGAAGTTGTAAGATACATAATGACAAAGTCATGCATGCACAGGAGAAACAAGAAGAATTCAATGCAGTAATCATTTAGATTTTGTGAGACTTGCAAAGACAAGGACCACTTTGGATCAGCCATGGAGAGGAGAATATGACTAATGGGGTATATGGCAGAAGATCTCATGGTGGGAACAAGTCCTAGGGTATGAAATGGTTAGAGATGATTGGTTCTTGGATACTTTGGATCAGAGAGGTGATGGACACACATATTATTCTAGTTCTGGTCTCAAACTATAGTTCATAACCTGTTAATTCAATGATTGCTAAAATTTATAAGTTATGGTGTAAACTATATACATAGACCCAACCATCCGAAAAACATTTCAGTGCCTCATGCTCTAGGTGAGTACCTCTTAACTAGGGTCAGTACTTCTTAACTATGTTAATCACCTTACATTACGTTTAATGAACTTCCAAGGATGGTTGAACTTAGTCCCAATATTTTCAATTCATAGGTAATAAAATTTTCTGAATGCATACATATGTACAATGGTTAGGTGTTGGTCGATGCTCACAACCTTGCTTTATTTTTATTTATGAGGTTAAGTTCCAAATTATGGTGACACAAGACATTAACTTGTGAAACTTATCGAACCCTAGATGTCCTTCGACGTGTTAGCCACATGTTTGCATCTTCACCTTTGATTTCTCATCCTTGCTCAACAAGTGTGGTCATTTATATGGAAGTTAGGGTATCTATCCTCCCAAACCGTTGTTGACAGTGTTCATTCTTTCGCCCTTACCGTCGCTCTGCAACTCTTGGGTTTTTTTCTATGTTACGCTGAGGTTATAGACCACAACACTCATATATTTATGTTACATGTGTGTTGGGTCAACTATCTTGGTCAAATTACCACCCTTATTTGTAATTTATTTCTTTTTTCTGGAGGAATCCCTCTCCCTTTAAGTCATCTACGAGTCTGTTGAGGGCCCCGAAATCGGGTCAACAACAAGGGGGATACCCACCCGGTCCGAAACCTGGTTGGCGGCTCCTTGGCCGTTTGGTGTAGCGGGTCCGACTGGGGATAATGGGACCAGCTTCCAAATCTAAAGGATGTGTGTGTGTGTGTGTAGATTTTGATGATGCTAATTTCGAGGTAATTTTAAGCTAATTTAATTCTAAACTCTAAACTGACTCTACGCTACTGTAATCTAACAAAAACAGCACATCTAATCTATACTAACCCGGGGTAGAATTCTTTCATTATGCGATCTAAAAAGATTTCATACAATAACTGGTAATAAATATCATTCAGCTATCATAAGGATATAAATCAATTAAGATAAACCATTCTACATAAGAAGTTAGGCAAAATAGTTGTGAACAACATATCGCATAACAATTTATTCATATGTCAAGCACAAATAAATGACTCCACCGTACAAAAGTGCCAAATGGTAACCCACACATTCATACATTAACATATAAACAACTCAACTGTATATCACTCTAAGAATATAAGCAGAAATTAATCAAGAGATAAAAGTACCATTTATGACTGATTCCACTCACAAACTTCAGGCAATAACGATTTATCTCTACTTACTTCTAACATCTACTAAGAGTACAGAAGTGCAACATCAGTAGCAGACATTAAAATGCAAACATAAATAAATCTCGATCCATCCATTCATCAAAAACCCCCTCTGAGGGTGCAAAAGTGCATGTTCTAAGGACAAGTTTTTTGACAAATTTCCGGACCCTTCTCCAAATGCCATGAGAAGGGTTAAATACTACTAACTAACTAATCTTAATTACACAAATTTAGGAAACGGCTTCAAATGACCGTCCTTTTACTAAAACAAATTTATTTCTAAAAATTGAATCTAATTTCTAACTGTTTCTGTATCTGCTCCTTAGTGCTGCAAGCAATGCAAGGTTCGCCTGGAAAGAGTCGGCTGGTTGTCTTTTTCTTTTGCTCGAGCGATAAAAGTAGAAATAACAAAAGCTGGCACCTCTTTCTGACAAACTAGAAGATATTTTCGAAAATTTTCCTCTGGCTAGGTGTATTTGTTGTGTGTATACTTAGCATAACCCATATTTCTTTCAAACTGATTGTGCTGTTGCTATTTCGGTTTCCAGCCGTGCGAATGACTCAATGAGTTAGGGATTTTGTTGCCTGAACAATCTTTCGTTCTTTGTTCCAGGCTTTTCTGGAGCGTCCTCCCTCTTTAGCGTTTTTCTTTTTGCTTTACCCAGTCTGAGCTTCACGATCTTTTGCAAACATGCTGCTTTTGTGCGCCTTTGACTTTGAGTCTTGGATAGTCTATTTTCATCAGTGTCTGTTGAGTGATACTCTGGAATCCGCGGCCCTGCTGCATGCGGCATCCATCTGCGAAGGCATCTCCTCTCTGTTGTTCTAGTATTGGCGCTTTCCTCTTTTCCTTAGATGTTTCCTGCATATAGATTTGTATTAGTTGCGGCCTTACAGTTCACGCAAAGGAAAAGAGAATTGACGAAAAGATTGACATGAAAGCTTTAAGTTGTAAATGAATGCATAATCATGACATTCATAACGACTTGACTCTTCGAAAAACACAATACAATCATCTTTGGATACTCAGGCGTGCAGTCATTAATTTCCCTTAAGGTGCGCGCTCAATCTTGGGTTTATAGATCATGCCGAAGAAACTTTGCGATGAGTGGTTTTTGTGATTCGCATTGCAGCAATTAATAGTCTCATTCATCGCAGATCGCAGATCACAAGATCGCAGTTTGTAAGATCGCAGATCGCAAGATCGCATTTTTTATTTGATCAATGTGCGCTGCTTATGCAACGTTGCGATATGCGACGTCGCATATCGGCCATCGGCGATTCCTTATGTTTTCTATTTAAGAGCACTTCCAACATGTGCGATGCGATGAATGTCGCATCGCTTCTTTGCATCTTATTTATGCACATGGGAAAACGCTTCACTCTCTCTTTGCGATGCGATATAGATTTTAGGGAGTTAAATACAAAAATTTCGATAAAAATATTTTTGGGATTTCTTGTTAAGGGTCCCCCTTTGCTTGATGTTATTGCTAATACCAAACAAAGAGGGGGGTTGTTGGTGAGCACAATAGAGTCTAACTCGCATGGCTCCTTGGCTATTTCGAATGGGTTCTTATTCCATAATTAATAGCTTGAGATTTCATCTCCATTCCCAGTTCCGACACATGGTACACCTTGACTCCATCACTTAAAGACTTACTCTACTCTTCTGCTATGAACTACATCCTAAATTATTCTGGTAACTATAGGATGATCTCGCAGTTGTGAACAATGCTTCTTCTCTAGGTATTGTTTTTGCCTCTACCTTCTAAAGTTATCCTACCCATTTTTCACCCGAATATCCAACTTGGTATTTTGGGTTGCAAGTAAGGTTCTCCTTCTTATGATGCTCCACTTTTGTTTCCACTGGATTAAGGTACTTCAAATCTGCCCGACATTAATGAAGTGACTCCCTTTTCCAGTCTTTTGTGTAAATTAATGATCCATCTTGGAGGATGGAAATACAGATATGAAACCTACTAGAACATAATTTTTATAGTATATAGTCTAGCCATCCCTGAGTAGGGTTTAGATGGGCGATGTAACCCCACTCTCCTTGAAATTGGTTAAAACACAAATGGTTTTATGGGTTCTTGGTTTTCTAGATGTAATGAATATTTCCTTTTTTGAACTCGAAGATTATTATACACATGTTTTTTTATAGTGATACTCCAATTTCTCTGTTGATGTGAGGGTTGGACCCTTGTTATATGAAACACTATTCATGGGGGTTGTTCCCGCTCTATGCAGTTATCATTTTTGTGACAACATTGAATTTTTAATTTCTGTAAAGGTCTCTACATACTTTCCTTGCATGCACAACGTTTTTCTTGGAAAATGTTCACGAGATATTTTTGTTTTTTCTCTTAGTATGATTAGCATGGAATAAATATTCATGGATTCTTTAGAGGTTAGTGAGGTGACATTGTTGCAGAAATAAATGTCCTAATCTTTGTAATGTTTTCTTAATTCATCCTTATTTGTTCAAAAGAAACATTATCAATTGCTAATAATTAACCTGCATGTTTTTACTATAATATTATGTTTACACTTTGAGAGTCTTCCATAGATAATTGGCTACACTATCCTCACAGCCCACAGGGTTTTCTTTACTTTTCTTTGTTGAGTTCACACCGTTCAATCTCTCTCATTTCCAACTGAGATTTAAACTAACTTGAACAAATTTATTTGCCAAACTATCTAACAAGTCATGTTCTCGAATAGCTTTACCATGACTAAGCCTACAACATTAGTTTACACACTTGAGTCAGAATAGTACCCAATTGTGAAGATATATTCTCATCTCTACGAGGGTTTCAACCCGGTTCATGTACAAATGTTTGTTTGCACTACAATAATTTGAAATGGAAATTAGATTAGACTTTTGTGTGTATTACAGCCTTATTGAGTTTAACAGCAACTAGTGGTAATTTTATATGCACGGGTAAATTTAAATTACATTCGTTTAAATATCCTTATGTTTCAAACAACAAAACTTTAAACACACTTATATGTATAGGATTAGGAAGACGAGGAACTCAATCTCGAGAGTGCTCTCCTCCCTTCAAATGAGAAGGAGAATCACGCCCATATCTAGCCCCGAGCTTCCTAACTTTGAGAGTAGTTTTTGTGACCGCGACTAATTCAGTTCATTCTATAGGCATCAAGACTCCTCGAAAGTCCAACCTAAAAATTTACAAACCCTTGTCTATAGTGGATTCTTCTACTCCCTCCAACCTAGGTTGAGAATTGTACTCCATGATGATGTACTCATACACTTACCAATACGTGGGAGGTCTTGCATGTTATTTTCCTCTTTCCTTTTCCAAAAATTAATTAAAAAAACACCCTCCATTCCCACTATGATCTATTTTTCCCTAGGGAATGAGCGGAACTGAGAACTATAACTCTCATAACTCTCTAGAAATTTGAAATTCGTTCCGAGACTACCCACAGTTCCAAGTCTCCACCAATCATAAATAAATAAACTATATATATATATATATATATATATATAGATATATAGATATATATATATATATATATATATAAGTTTCATTAAATATTATCTTTGAGTTCATTAGGCTTTCCTCTAAGCCTTTAACTACAAAGTCTCATTTACCTCAATTAAATAGAAGCAAATCATGCTAACAAAATTAACTTACAAACACTTGTAATCACTAGAGAAGTTATAGAGGGACTAATGCTATATTCGTAAGCTTTGAGTCTAAATCAATGATTCATGAGTGCACTTAATACCTTAACTAAATTGTGACACATAAGGTGTAGACCACTTACTCTTTGGGGCTTAGTCCCCATAGATCAACAAAAATGAATTTCTAACCTAGACAAACCCAATATTAATTGGAAAAACATTTTTACATGGCTTAATATGTTGAAATTATATTAATATGTCCAATTTATAATAGGTAAATTGGTAAAAATTTACATATTGGTTAAAATTAATATAGAGCCCAAGAGATATTGTAGTGCTGTAAAAATTTAAAAGTAATAAACATACTAAAATTCAAATTTCTTACATGGTGATTTTGGTTTTATTAATAAAATTATCAATGAATTTTTAGATTACAAAAATCATTCTATACATATTACATTAAATTATATAAATAGAAATAATAAATTTAGATCCATTTTACACTATAACATAGAATAATGATTATGTAATCATATTTAGATGTAATTAATAAACACATAAACTTACAATCTCACCATATCTTTAACAATGGATATTAGGTCCACTTTCCCACAATAGTAAATAGGTTTTGTTACAATATCATGGGCCAATATCATGTGTTATTAACACACTATGGCCAAAAACCATCTCTCATTTCACACTCAAAATATTTTATAAATATTTTATTTGAATTTAATTTTAGAACAAATTTTAATTGAATTTAAAATAAAAAAATATTATATTGCCCAAATGGTTTTTTTGATTACCATTTTTCTATTTAATTTTAATTTAAATATTTTATTTGAATTTTACAACATTTTTTAATTAGATTTATTTGAATTGAATTTTAGAACATTTTTTAATTAAATCTAAAATAAAAAAATATTATAGTGAGGAAATATTTTTTTTCATGGCCATTTTTCTAGTTAATTTTAATCAAAATATGATTTTTTAAAAATTGAATTTAAATTATACTTACAATATAACATTATTTTTAAGTATGGTCATAGATATTAGTAGCCATACCATACCATGGGCCAATATCATGTTTATTATTAACACATGCCAAAAAACCATCTCTCTTTTCATAATTAAAATAATAATTATAATTGAAAATACATTTGATCATAGATATTCACCCCACTCTACCATGGATATTATTAACCATATCATACCATGGTCCAATACTATGACTCATCAATACCACATGCCCAAAATTCATCAATCATTTCACAATCAAAATATTTTATAAATAAAAAATAAAAAATAAAAATATTAATTAAAATAAAAATTAATTTTTCATGTTCCAAGAGAATAAACCTTCAAATTTTACAATCATATTTTTTTTTTTCAAATTTGATACCCTAACCATCGTAGATCTATATCTAGAGTTAGAAATAAATCTAGAATGATTAGAAAAGAGAATTTTGACCCTTCCATCTATCTGACCGAATAAAATAGAAAAAATATCTATCTGACCAAATAAAATAGAAAAAATAGAAATATTAAATCTATAAATAGAAGAATACAAAAAATCAGGTCGTGGTATTAATCCAAAGTGCCAATTGCGGTCTGTGTGGTGATATTTTCAACTCTAAGCGCTGTAACTTCTCCACACGAAGGGGCGTGTTAGCCTTTCCTACAAGACAAGCCCTTGATCGACCTGTGTAAGAAGCCGCTTATTGTACAATGTTGCTCTACAGCTCAACTGACGTGATCTTTCAAGAACTGCGATAGGGAAATGGCAGCAGTAAGTAACTGCGATAGGGAAATGGCAGCAGTAAGTTAATCGTGTAGTAACAGATTTTTTTAATAATTTGGTAGAAATGTAGACATTTTCATTATAATTCAAACTTTGCAGGATAGTAATCTGGCAGGAACTCTCGCTTCTCTACAGCTTCCCACTCAGTCACTTCTCTTCCATTCAGGATGCATTCAAATGGTGGGCAGACCAAAGCTCTGACAGACAGGCGCTTTTCTGCCTCACTTGCTGGAATATATGGTTATGGAGGAATCCGCTCATTTTTCAGGCCTCCTGCCTGTCTTTGCTCTCCATCATCCCACTCATCTCGGGATCAATGTCCACTCAGTTCTAACATCCACCCAGGCGCAATATTATTACAGGCTTCTTATGGAACGTGTTTTTCCCACATGGCTGTAAGTATCATATGGCTGTTACAGGATGTTACAGGCGCCTTTCGCTGTCAACACATGCTCCTCTCTCTTATTTTCATTAGCACTCGCTGCTTGTTCTCATCCCTCTGCTTGTTCTCATCCCTCGCATCACTATATCCGGTTTACCAAATATGTTTTCGCCTTGGTAATAGATTACTGCTGTCTTCTCTTTTATATTTCGATACATAGCCTTCTTGCTTCCAATACCAGGTTGTTTTGCCTTGGTAATGGATCGCTGCTGATCTCTTTTAAATTTTGACTCATAGCCTTTTTTGCTGCTGATACAATACATGAGCAATATCGGTGCCATGTAATCATATTTTCCAAGATTGCAGTCATATATGTAATTCTCTTTTATATTTCCATTCATAGTCTTCTTGCTGCCAATACCAGGTTGTTTTTGCCTTGGTAAATAGTTCGCCGATGCTCTCTTTTATATCTTGACACATAGCCTTTTCATGCTGCTGATACTCTACATGCGCAATATCGGAGCTATGTATCCATATACTCTAAGACTACGGTCTTATATGTAACATGATCCATATCTCAATATATATATGCCGATTTTTTCCTACTGAAAAAAAAAAAGAGTTATGCTTCTTGATTTTGTTCGGCCGACGGTTTTTTAGATTGTCAAAGTTCGGAGTGGTAAATGTTTCAGATATGTCAAGATTTTCTTTAGAATTCAAATTCTAATATTTCAAGATTGTGTTTAGCTGAATACAAATTCCAAATTCTAGATCTGTAAATTATGACGTTTCTATACTCGCATTCGACCATCAATAAAATTTTATTACCTATTAGATCTATAAATAGAAGAATGCAAAAGATCATTTCGTGGTATTAATCCATAGTGCCAATTGTTGTCTGTGTGGTGATATTTTCAACTCTAAGCTCTGTAACTTCTCCACACGAAGGGGCGTGTTAGCCTCGGTGACGGGATCTGCTACTAGACAAGCCCTTGGTGACGCGACAAGCCCTTGATTGACCTGTGTAAGAAGCTCAACTGACGTGATCTACTGCGATAGGGAAAGGGCAGCAGTAAGTTAATCATGTAGTAAAAGATTTTTTTAATAATTTGGTAGAAATTAGATCCTTAACTGCCCTCAGCGTAACCGTTTCTATTAGATTTATCAAAAATTTTGATTTATGTAAAATCTGAGTAACCACCGAAATTCTGTCACCACATCCGAGCAACAACCAAAAATTTCATTGAATGAACGTATGACAATGGATCTCAGCCATTGATTTGTCTCTTTAAATGGGTTATCATCATCCAGCTCCACACGCGGCTTGTTGTGGATAGTCATAAATACGTATGTTCACACTATTTTGAGATTCATACAGGTTAGCGTAAAAAACCTGGTGTTTTGTTCTTACCGTTGTCATCCAGTTTGTATGTGTGATTGTTTGGTCAGATCCCTGCTAAAAAGTTTCAATAATTAGATTTGTATCTGTGATTGTTGGGTCAGATCCCTGCTAAAAAGTTTCAATAATTAGACAATTCCACTTGCTGCTCAAGTTTGTCCACTCTTTACTTTTAAAAAATGGATCTTAATGAAGATTTTTCCAATAATGAATTTATCTATTGTAATCAAACATTGATGTGGATAGAATTGATGGAGCAACTAAAAACTCTATTTGATGAATGCATGAAATTTTGATGCAAACGAGTAACATGTGTGATGCAAACCAGTAACATGTGTGGATAGAATTGATGGAGCAACTAAAAGCTCTATTTGATGAATGCATGAAATTTTGATGCAAACCAGTAACATGATTATATTGGAACTTGCCACTTTTATTAATTGGCTTTTTTTCTTTTCTCAAGCATGTTTTATTTTTCTTGCAGTTTACTTTCTTGCAGGTGTGTTTTATTTCCTATAAGTGTGGTGTGATTTGTGAAAGCATGTGCACTACACCTTGCAAGTTTCAAACAAAACTTTATATTGACAATTCATATGCATACTTCATCAATTGTCCATTAAGATAATTAAAAGTAATAGAAAGGTCAATCACCAAGATTAAGGTTGAAGGTCTTGATCAAAATTCAATCTCATACCTTCATAATTGACAAAGTCAAACTGAAACCTTGCAATCCCCTAAAGTACATAAAGTGCTTCATGCTCTTGATCAAAATCCAATCTCATAGCTTCATAATTGACACATTTAAAATAAAACCTTGCAATCTCCCAAACTGTGAAATCCTACATAAAGAGCTTCATGGTCTTGATCAGAACCCAATCCCATACCTTCATAAATCACAGAGTCAAATGGAAAAGTTGCAATCCCCCAAGTGGTGAAATCAGAAAAATGATTAAGTTTGTTGGAGTTTGAGTGAGATTTAAAATTCTAGTTTCTCCATATGAGATCCAATGGGGTTGGAAACACTCAAACATCTTGAAACTATCAATCAGAATGTAAGGGTGAAAATGAAAAATATAGGAAATGTCACTTTTACTTGCCAACATTGCTAATGTTGCATTAGTTTTTTTTTACCTTTAGGGTTTATAAGGGGGAGGGTTTGTTTTATGGTCATTGATACTATTTTGGAAGGAAAACAACCTCTGGTTTACCTCAAAATCAAACAAAAAATTACCATTAAGGGGAGCAAACTCCTCTACCCATGTGAGATCTAAGGAGTTGTTCACTTGTTTGTAGGTCATTCCTTAATTCTGATCACCATCACTATGTTTGGATCAATTCTAGAACATGGATCATCTGAGACTTATCTTATCTCAGATTATTATGGCAGAACTGGGATTATTCTAGTCACTTTATTGACTTGTGAAATTCTACTCTGATATGAGTGGTGGATGTTTCAAATATATCCAGATTTCCAATAGAATCCAAATTCTAGTACTTAAGGACTTTGTTAAGTTGAATCCACCCACTGTTTTAAATTATTAGAATTGTGGATGGTAGAACTCCGTGTCTTCTATTAGTGCATTCTAGCAACAATAAAATTTTATTACCTATGAGATGGGTAAACATTTTAGTGCATTCTAGCAACAATACAATTTTATTACCTGAGTAAACATTTCTTTTAGATTCATAAAAAAAGTAGGAGGGTAAAATCCTAAGTTCTATCACCACAGCCTAGTAACATCAACAACCTAAAAAAATATTCCTAAACCCATAACTTCCATCCACTTTTCGTAATCTTGCATTAAATTGGTGTGACAATGGAGTTTTGATTTCTTTCCCTAAATGAGTTATCTTCACCCATCTCAACAAGGGATTGTTGATTTCTTTTCCTAAATGAGTTATTTTCACCCAGCTCAACCAGCCCCTAGTGCTGGAAAGTCATAAATACTTAAACTACACTGGTGGTCTTTCTCATTATTGTTTCCTTCCAATTTTTGTGTGTCTTCCATTTGTATTGCTTCCATTTGCTAAGGGGAATGGGTGGCTTCACCTATTCAGAAATATTAGCCTCTTTCTACTGTAATAACACAGGCCCTCGAGTTTTCCCTTGTGTATTTGGAGATGCCATGAACATCTAAACTTTATGAGATAAAATGTCTTATGCAATTGATTATGTTGTGAAACCTAGTTTATCCTTTCTTAATTGTATTATGAAATTCCTTTTTATTTTAATTATTTCCTGCTTGATTCTTGCAGATTATTAGTATGCTGGTAACCTTATTGCAAGGGGATATGGTGTTTCTTATCTGGATAGGTCAATAGATTGCAAATAATACATTCTGACTAACACTGAACTGGGAATGGGGAATGTAACATACATAGATATTCCTCACCTTTTATTCTTTTGATGGTAACCTTATTGCAGGTGGTTATGGTGCTTCTTATATGGATAGGTCAATTAGTTGGAAATAATACATTCTGACTAGCCAACACTTAAGAGGGAATGGGAAATTTAACAAATACAAATATTCTCTGGCCTTGGTAAGAGCATTTTGGGAAAAACTAGGATTGAAGAAGACTTGAATAAGGACAATGCTCTCAAACATGTACATCTAGGGAAACTCAGAAGAAGAAGAAATATGGTAATAGTATCAAAGCTAATAGTAGTGAAGCTCTAAATAAACTTTTAGGGAAAATGACAATTGAAAAGGAAAACAATGTTCTAGTGGAAACTGACCAAAAGAAGTCAATCAAACCAATCAAACCATTTGTAGTCATGGATTTCCTTCTAACTGTGGAAGATATGCACCTCCTGTTGCACATGAGAGTTATAAATATTTAACACAAATCTCTCCCTCTTTCAACTCCTAGATATTGTACCTCTGGTTATCCCAGAAATGTCACTTCAATAAGAAAGGAGCACTACCAATTATCTGATGCCTCTAAGTCCCATTGTAGTGGAGTGAAGTGTAGAAGTGAACAATTTTCGAAATTTAATATTCATCCAAGTGCTAAAGAAAGTGTCAAATTTCTAGGAAACCTCTAGGATAATTATGTGAACCAAGAAGATGGTATTAGAAACAAAGAAGATGGTTCTACAAACAGAGAGAAGAAAAACATGTTGTCTTTTTTAAACAGAAAGAATAAAAACATCCATTCTTATAAGATATAAGACCATCCATCTATTGAAAAAATTATGTCATCTTTCTCCACATTCTAATCAAGTAAAACATAAAACCTTGCAACCACCTAAAACAGAGAAGGTTAATGAGGTGGCAGATATTATAAAGAAAGAAGCCAACTAACGACATTTTACAGTCAATGTTCAAGAGTTATGTTCTCAACATAACAGCCCTGGAACCAATAAAGTGCCTTCATATGTGCATGCGGCAACCCCTAAAGTGGCCTCTCATTTAAAAAAAATGTCAGAACCAAAGATCAACTCAACAATAATGTGGCTTCATATAAGGGTGTGGTAACCCCTAAAGAGCTATGTTTAAAGAATGTTAGAACTAGTGATCAACTCTATGCGCCTAAGGTTGTGACAAATGCCCCAAAGCTTCCGACATCTAAATCTCTCACTAATGTCCGGTCAAAAGTTAGAGAAACCTTGCTATTATTTCAAGTGGTTGGCCGGAAATCGTTACATAATCAGGGAGCCCAAGTTAAGGACCGAACTGTATTCAATGGTATTCACTGCAAAAATGCATTTTCTCTCTTTGCCACCAGAAATGTCCTTAACGCGAAGACCTTCACGAATTGGATATTTGTTAAAAGCCCAACTGTAATCAAGGGTATTCACTGCACAAATGTATTTTCTCTCTTTGCCAGATGCCAGTATTGCTGCACATCATAAAGCCCATCATATGTATATATTATATTGACGTTTCCTTTTCTGTTTTCTTGAATTCCAGTGCTCTTTTGCTTGTATCCACGGATAACTGTCAAGGGTATCTTCCTGTCTATGCTGTTCTTAATAGCCGAGTTTCCGCGTTCAAGTTTCTGGTGTTTGTTCTGCCTTTTGTCCCCACTGTAGTTATTTCCACCATGGCCAGTGTATATCAACAAATACCACCGTCTATATCATCTTCATAACCACTTGATGCAACGATGCTGATAGCTAGTGGCACATTTCCTCGTTTCAAGATATCAATCCCACCCTGTATCTGCGGGTGAAGACCTACAATGCAGAGTTCAATTCTATAATGAAATTGGTCGCCAAATTCTACTACAAGAACAACTCCCAAAATTTGTTTACCCGTATTGACATAGATTTTGGACGCCTTTAGATCGACACGCAAACACTTACCAGATAGTGCAGGTTATTGAACTTGGGCTTCATGATTCTGCAACAATTTCCGGCCAACCACTTGAAATAATCAAAACATTTCTCTAGCTTTTGACAGGGTATGCGCCTCTCGGAATTTAGGAACTCAACTAGTCAGAGATTTAGATATCTGAAGCTTTGGGGTATTTGTCACGAGCTTAGGCAGATAGAATTGAAATATAGATCTGGCAGTCTTTAAAGAGAGCTCCTTACGGGTTGCCACACCCTCATATGAAGCCACTTTATTATTCAGCTGATCTATGTTTATCACATTGTTTAAAAAGAATTCCTTAGGGGTTGCTAAACCCTTATATGAAGCTACTTTATTGTTGAGTTCATCTCTGGTTCTGACATTCTTTGAAGAGAGCTCCTTAGGGTTTGCCAATCCTTATTGTTGAGTTGATCTCTGGTTCTGACATTCTTTAAAGGGAAGTCCTTAGGGTTCACACAAGGTTATATGAAGCCACTTTATTGGTTCCAATTGTATAACCCTTAAACCTTGACTGTAGAATGTCCTAGGTTGGCTTCATTCTTGATCATATGGGCCACCTGATTAACGTTTTCTGTTTTATGCCCCACCTTGAAATGTTGCAAAGTGTTTTGTATCTATCTTGACTAGAATGAATGTTGAGAAAGATAGCAAGATTACTTCAACCCTGGTCTACAGGGTTGGATGTGTGATTCTTTGTTTCTAAAAGAAAGCATGTTTTTCTTTTCTCCCTTCTTCTTCTTTATTTCTAGCACCATCTTCTTTGTTCACAGAAGTAGAGTGGAGGTTTACTCTAAATTTGACACTTTCTTTAGCACTTGAATGTTTATTAATGAATGATTATTAAATTTGGAATACTGTTGACTTCTGCCCTTAACACCATCAGTATGGGACTTAGAGTCAACAGATAATTGGTACTGCTCCTTGCTTATTGATGGAACATTTCTACAGTTACCAGAGGTATAATATCCAGAACCTGAAACTGGTGGCCTGAGAAATTTCTGTGACAAAGAATTATAACTCTAAGGGTCTCCTGCAACCAGGAGGAAAATCCCAGACGCAGATGGCTTGATTGGCTTCTTAAGCTTAGGAATATGGTCGCTTTCCTCCGAACCATTGTTGTACCTTTCAATTATCCCTAAAATTATGGTCCCCAGAAATATTTTTAGAGCTTCACTACGAAGAAGGTTGACACTCTTACCATGTAAGTGTACATGTTTCAGGGGATCGTCCATGTTCCGGTCTTCTTCAATCATGCTTTTGCCCAAAATGGTCTTAACAGTCTCATCATAGTGGGAACAATCAGCCCATTCCCACTTCAGGGTTCGCCAGCCAGAAAGTATTATTTCCAACAGTTCTTCCTGTCCATATAAGAAAATGATCCATTGATTGGTAAATGTTTCAAAAAAGAAGGGTCCAGAAATCAGGAAGACCGGTTTATTTTATAATATCAACCAACTGGGTGATGATAACGTATTCAATGAATGAAATCAACCGCGGAGGTCCATGGTCCTAACGTGGAGAAACGCCAATTCAATGAAAATTAGGAATATTGTTTATGCGGATGGCAGTTATGATGTAATGGGGTAATGCATTTAAATTGTTGCTCAATTGCGGTGACAGAATCTAGGATTTGATGGATTTATATATTTTTTTTTAATTTAAAGAAATATTTATACTGAATCAGGGAATAATTTATGCTGCATTAAATGTTATAGTCTAAATTGAAAGTATATTCTAGTGACCTCCACTTAAAGTGATAACTTCTTTACATTTTTAAATAATATGTTTAAACTTTTTTAAATTAATTTTTTACTAAATCATTCCTGAAAATTTACTCCATGTATTCAAAAAAATGAAATTAAAAATTTACTGAGAAATATCACTATGAAACAAATATCTTTTTTACATTTGCATGTTAAAAAGTAGAAGAATGGATGGCAACCTCCAGGTATAACACAACCTTTCTTGGCCTAGCATTTCAAATTGTCATTCAAAACTCACTGTCAGTGTTATTCATTTGTACATATTATTCATCATGATAGTTCTCAAATTGTGATTAAAAGTGGAGGTTCTTCATCACCAAGTATGATGATTAGATAATTCATCAAAAGTAAATTGAAAACTAGATTTATAAAATATGTATTGAATTTTTAAATTTATGGCTATTCACATCCTAAAACTTAAGTAAAAATTAAAATTATTTAACAACTGCATTAAATCTACTCAACCACAAATGGTATGTGTAAAAATGCATGTGCTCTGGTAATGAACCAAGCCAGGTAATGGGCTCAAATACAAGCCTGCAAGGGTTTCTGAGTTTATGTTGTAACTTTTTGTATTCAAAGTTGCATTATTTTTCAAAGTTATGTCGTGAATATTTATCATATATTTTGTTGTAGTTGAGCAATAAGAGTGTCTAAGATTAATATGAGATTGATGTCCAAGCTTGTGCTAATTGCCCATTCATAATCTCACACACATTGATGTGTAATAAAGATTTAATGTTATTTAAGAATAGCATAAAGAATAAAACTTTTTTTTTTACACATTATCTCTTATTTCATGTGAAAAATTTCATGACAAAATTCTTTAAAAGGTTGTAAATAATTAAATATACTCAAACATTAATCCATGCCTATAATTGTGGTTGTTCTTGTTGTCATCTCTAACCATAGGAGGACTTAATTTTCCTTCAGTATCTTCTCTTTATATCCACACAACTAAGATTAACTAGGATTAGAATAACAGATGACATTGGCTGCAAAACAATTACATTGAAGAGGAAGTGGGCATTTATGTTGTGTGAACCAAAGGGTTGAAATAATTTCACTGTCTGTCTTTTGTGACAATCAATGCAATTCAAGGTTGGGTAATTAAATTGGTGTCAACCATCCATCCATATTGTATGGTTCCTAATGTCAAAATAAATATTGTCAAGAATTAACTATTCTATGACTACAATAATTAATCAGCCATAAATTGTGATGGTTGGCCTAAGTATTAACTTAAAACTATATAATAAAATATATATAATAATTAAATGTTATAAAAATTGCAATGTTATGCACATGTGGATTAAAATGGATGAATAGTGTTCAATTTCATAAGTTGCCTTGAGTTCCAATTGAGATAACTTTGATAATAAAATATATTTTCTGCACTTAGTCAATCCAGATACTTGGAAACTCAACATTCTACATATTGTAAAGTTCTTTGATGATTATATACTATATGTTTTGACAACATTAATACTTATATTTATAAAATTTAAGAATCCTCGGAATTTGAAAGTATAAAAATGTATATATTAAGTAGTGAATTTGGTTGAATGTGGCAAATCAAAGTAGAGTAACCCTTTGTTTCAATTGGAGGAGCTAAGTTTGCAACAAAGTACAATCTCTTTATAGAATTAGACATTTAATAAAGATTAATAAATTATACAAGATATAGTTTTATTATTTAAAATTATTATTAATGTTAACATATCAATGTTAATAACATATTAACATAACAATATTAATATAATTATGTTAATACTAGTGTTAATATTAATGTTGGCTTTTTGGTTAATATTAACATTAATGTTAATAATAATATCAATATTAATGTAACATCACTCTTTTCAAACATGCTTCATAATTGTAAAAGGAAAATTATTATTTAATATGAACATTATAATATATGCATAAATTTTTAAATTGATATTGACATTAATTTTGATATGAATGTTAATGTGAATAGTACTATTAATATATTAATTTTAATTTTAATATATTATTAAAGTTAATTATTAATACTATATGAACACTCATATTAATATTAAATAATAGTGATAATATTAATGTTATTATTAACATTAATGTTTATATTTTCTTTAGGCTTGATAGGGTTTATAGAATCTACCATAGTAAACAATTAATTTTCTATAAAATATGGTTTATAGTATTAGGGTTCAATAGGAATATAATTATTGGATTATTAATAAAATAATTATTAAATTAATTCAATAAATTTACAAAATTCATTAATTTTACATAAGAAAATTTAATTTATATATACAATTTTTGAATATATGTTTTAGTTAATTGATATTAGAATTCACATTAACACATCAATGTTAATGTGACAACCCCACTCTATGATCCCATGTGAATGGAATTGTAAATATTGTACGATGAATTGAAATCAAAATGGGGACTTAGTCATGGACACACATTCCAGAGTTGGGAAGGGAGTCACTTGCTTGGGAAGCCTTGTTTTCTTGTGCAAGGGAGAAACTTGAAAACCCACCCCAACCATTAAATGATGGACATGTGTCAAAATTGAAGAAAACAACCCTTGAAAATAAATGAGAAGAACAAAGAGGTATGCACGCACATGCCACTTAGGAAGAAACCACAAGAAATAAGGGACATGAATTAATGGAAAGGGACAAGAGTAGAGAGGAAGAAAACCAAGGTGGAGTACACCAACTCTTTGTAGGTAGTACTGAAGAGAAGTGAAGAGAAGTATGTTGGCTTTTGATCCCTAGAGGTTGTGTGTTGAAGTCCTAATCTCTAGAGCCCTCGAAAAGCTTGGGGGTTTGTCAAGGCTATGGGTTGAGATATAATTCCTTGAGGCATGTAACAACTTAGGTCCATGGAGGCTGTGGGTTGAGACATAGGTCTCTCGAGCCCTATAATAGGGGAGGTTGTGGGTTAGAATAGAATCTCACGAGAATTGTAACAGCTTGGGTCCCCTCAAGGCTTTGGGTTGAGATAACAAAGTCTAGAGCCTTGTAACAACTTCAGTAAAGGCCACCATGAAGAAAAAATTGTGGAAGACGAGAAAGAAGACTAACGGTTACTGTTCTGATAGCACAGTGGATTGTAGATTCCTTGGAAGGTGGTGAATCACTGTGATGGTACCCTCGGGTGAGGTTTGGTTTGGCACCTATAGACTCCCGGTGTTGACCAAGCAAGAAGTTTCCAACTCGTGGGATTGAGAAAGGAGGTCCTTTCGAGCCCGAAAATTTAGTGAAAGATTGGTGTGTTAGTCCCTTGAGGGAGAATACCCCTAGACTCCCAAGTTTGTCTTGGGGATAATGATTGCAAGTAATTGTGGTTGCAGTTGACTATAATTGGGTGGAGAGACCTTGTTCAAGGTTCAATTTCCTTGCGTACTCTAAGATCAAAAACTGTGTATTATGTTTAAATTATGATGAATGATGCTAATGTGATTATGGATAATGGTTTGAATGTAAGGACTACATTGTGTTGGTGAATAATCGCTTATGCATTATATTACTTGCATGTTATGTGATGTATTAAACGGTTGCATATATGTATGTATCTGTGTGGAATATATGCAAGAATGTGTTACAAAATTGAAGAGTGAAAATATTTGAATAATTGCTAAACTAAAAGCATAAAATTGTTATTAAATAACATCGAGCCATGAAATCTTGGTTTAATAGTGGGCTTTGTGACCCTTTATTAATAGAAGATTATGATGAGAGAGACATTCTGCATAGCAAGGTCTATATTCACTCATGAGTCTTCGTGGTCACGTTACAAATCATGGTGTTGTTGAGTGAGCACGACTTTAACGTCCAAGGGAGTTTTTCCTTGGTATTATTTTAACCAACAACTTTACCCAAATGTCCTTGAACCTTGCATTTTGAGCAGGTTTTTAAGTGATGATTGAGGAACCTAATGGGTTTGTGTATTTGCATGTAGCTGCTTGGACGCCCATCATAAGTTCTGCGTGTGGCACCCGAGGTTAGATCCTCTCTAAAGTCTACGTGTAAGTCCATGGTTGGTAATCCAGACATGAGCACCTACCCCTCCCATTGGAGCATTTCCTCCTCATGGAATGGTGAGACACGTAGACCAACAACTCGATAGAGAAAAAATCACTCAAGCTCGAGACTAATAATGTCATAAACCACCCTTAGAATGATAAGAAGTAAAGGCTTATAGACTATTTAACCCATTCCCCCAATGTGATTGAACGGGTCGGGTTATGTTAGAGAGTGGTAAGCATTTGTGTTCAATACTCAGACTCGATGGGCTTCATCACAAGAAAGTGAGGAATTTTTGTTACATGATTATAGAATGTTGAGTCAATTGGACTGCACTCACCGATTGATTACTAAAGTTATGTCAAGATTTGTGAGTTGATGGTTAACTGCTCCATGGGAGGAGGAATTGTGATTGTAAATATGTTTTCTCATTAGTTATCTACCAACTACATGATTGAATGACTATTGCATGTAATTAAAAATGGCTTGTATATTAACAACGTTGTTTTATTATCACAGGAACTCATGATACTTCATAAATACAAGCTCATTATCCTCATTATGTTTAAATGGTGTTTTAGAATGTCTAACAACATGTGTGATTAACAACAAGTCACAAGAAACATAACATACAAAAAATACATTGATCAGAATTCAAATGGTTGAATATAGTTGTGATGAGTCATAGCATGGAAGTGATGGAGTCATAACTAATGATGAAGATAAATTAGTTAGGGAGGGGGGAGGAAATCAATCCTCAGATTGGATGAACACTTTGAGAAGCCTTAGAGATGAGGTGAGAAGTATTAAGGCCGATAATGAGAGGTTGGTAAGAGCCCAATAGAGGCATGCTAAGATTAATTTGGTCATCTTGCAATGTCTTTAGCACTCGTAAAAGCAAAGGCGATTTGAAGTAAGGAAAAGTAGTAGAGACATTATCAACCCTTGGGAGCCAAAAGGGAATACCAATGGAGTAGATGGTAGCAGATCGTGAAAGAAGCCTAGGCAAGGTAGCGAGGACACTGTACGAGGGGGGGAATATTTAAGTAGTCCCAACAGAAGGGTTAGGAAATAGGGACGTCATTCAAGCCACCCATCTAGTTCTTCCATCTCAAGATGCCATCACTCTCACCACTACCATCACTTAGGGAGCAAGGAGAGGGGGCTTATGCCTAAGGAATTTAAAAAGGAAAAGCCACCCACTTTCGATAGGAATGTGAAGGAGTTTGAGGATGCAGAGGCATGTTTGGTAGAGATGAATAATTTCTTCAAGATACATGACTACTTAAATAATATGAAATCCACAATCCCCTCTTATAATTTAAAGGGAAAAGATGATATTTGGTGGGAGGACGTGAAGAATACAAGAGCCATTATCGAAGAGGCGTTGACATGGGATGAGCTTCATAAGATTTTTAGGGAGAAATACATATCTGAACACTACTATGACAATAAGGCAATGGAATTTTATGAACTCAGAATGGGACATATGACTAATGAGGAGTATGTCATTATTTTTTTGGGGATATTGAGATATGTTCCATATCTCAAGGATGAAAAGTTCAAAATGTATAGGATCATGAGTGGGTTGCCTATGGTATAAAGAGATAATATTGAATTATTGGAAGGCTAGACCATGAAGGACACTATCAATAAGCTAGAGCAATGCTATGAGAAATCTAGGCATGGGGCCAAGACTCCGAATGACTGAATAGCTAAGGTCACTCCCAGCCGAAATTTGAGTTAGCCCATGAAGAACTCAAAAGGAAAAGAGAGTAAATTCCCACCTTAGACAAGTGAGTCTCAACGAAAGGACAACATCGTTGTTAAAAGGGATGTACCACAACTAACATCGGCAAAACCCATGATTGAAAGCTAGGAAGCACTTAAGTGTTTGACGTGTGGTGGGAACCACAAGAGAAGGGATGTCCTTTTCATTAGAAGGTTGGAATGAGAATCTACATTCCTCAAGACGTGATCATTGTCTGTGAAGTAGTGAGGAGTATGCCTAATATTTAAGTAGCATTGGACAACCACCAAGTAGATTACAAGGCATCCATCATTTAGATGGAACTTAAGCTCCAAGAGAAATTTGTTTCTATTTTGATTGATCTAGGTTCTAATTATATCTATGTCAACCCAAATTTTGTATAAAAGTGTAAATTGGACAAGGAACTACACCAAGAGCCGTGACTTCTTTAGCTGGAAACACAGACAAAGAGGAGGATCAACTAATGGGTGAAGACATGCGTATTTGAACTCAATGGCATGATCACTATATCTCACATGAATGTTTTACCATTAGATGGGTATAACATGTTACTTGGAATGGAATGGATGTACACACACTATACCAAGGTGGATTACTATGAAAAAGCAATAGAATAGTTGGATGAGCAAGGAAAAGAGAGAATATTCGAAGGAAAGAAAAATCCCATATGAGTGAGGGTCAACACAATCAAACAATCCAAGCACAGTTGTAGGAAGAGATGTACGCTTTTCATGGTACAAGTTTCCAAAGATGAGGGAGATGAAGGAGGAAAAAAGGATGGGCAAGCTGAGATGCTCCAAAGGTATCGAGTCTTGGGATAGTAAACAAATGTATTTCTAGTAGAGGTTCCTCGATTACACACTCTCAGAGAGGTATTCTTCTCTATCGAGCTCATATCTAAAGCAACACGAGCATTTACGACACCATATATAATGAGGACTTCGGAGTTGGTTGAGTTGAAACTACAGTTGAAATAAATGTTGGACAAGGGGTACACATGGTGAAGTGTGTCTTCTTAGGGTGCATGAGTGTGACTTTGATCTAATACGTTGTCACTACAATATTTTTAGTTTCTATCATAACTAATGATTGTGCAGAAATAATTTGAATTTTTGGATACATTAGCATCTCTTTTCAATAATCCACTTATTTTCATCATATTACGTATAAAGAAATCAACACATTTCGAAAAATGCTACTCGATGGAACGAGCACTAATGATACCTCTATGATAGAACCAAATTATGAAATTGACCATAATTCTCAGATAATCCACGAAGGGGGTGAATCAACTCGGGGTGAGGTTTGGCACCTAATGCAGAGGCATGTTTGTTAGAGATGAATAAATTCTTCAAGATACATGTCTACTCAAATAATATGAAATCGAGAGTCGCCTCCTATAATTTAAAGGGAAAAGATGATATTTGGTGGGAGGACCTCAAGAATACAAGAGCCTTTACCGAAGAGGGGTTGGCATGGGATGAGCTTGATAATATTTTTAGGGAGCAATAAATGTCTCAACACTACTATGACAATAAGGGAATGGAATTTTATGAACTCACAATGGGACAAATGACTAACGAGGAGTATGTCACAAATTTTTTAGGGCTATTGAGATATGTCCATATCTCAAGGATGAAAAGGTCAAAATGTAGAGGCTCATCAGTGGGTTGTGTTTGGTATTCAAAGATAATATTGAATTATTGGAACACTAGAGAGTGAAGGATGCTATTAAGAAGCTAGAGCAATGCTATGAGAAATCTAGGCATGGGGCTCAGACTCCAAATGACTCAATAGCCAAGATCACTCTGAGGAGAAATGTGAGTTGGACCACAAAGAACTCAAAAGGAAAAGTGAGGAAATGCCCTTCTTAGCCAAGTGAGCCTCAACAGAAGGACAATATCGTTGTTAAAGGGGATGTACAACAATTAGCATCTGCGAAACCCATGATTGAAAGACAGGAACCACTTAAGTGTTGGACCTATGGTGGGAACCATGAGAGAATGGTTTTTCCTTATCTTTAGAAGGTTGGAATGAGAATTTACAATGCTCAAGAGGTGAGCATTGTGTGCGAAGTAGCCCATAGTATGCCCAATATATAAGTAGCATTGGATAACCACTAAGTAGGTTACAAGGAATCCTTCATTTGGATGGAAGGTAAGTTCCAAGAGAAAGTTGTTTCTATTTTGATTGATCTAGGTTCTAATTATATCTACACCAACCCAAAGATTTTAGAAAAGTGTAAATTGGACAAGGAACTACACCAAGAGACATCACTAGTTCAGTTGGAAACACGGACAAGGAGGAGGATCAACTAATGGGTGAAGTCCTGCTTATTGGAACTCAATGGCATGATCACTATATATCACATGATTTGAACTCAATGGCATGATCACTATATTTCACATAAATGTTTTACCATTGGATGGATATAAAATGTTACTTGGAATGGACTTGATGTACCTGCACTATAGCAAGGTGGATTGCTATGAAAAAGAAATAGAACACTTGGATGGGTAAGGAAGAGAGAGAATATTCGAAGGAAAGAAAAATCCCATATTAGTGAGGATAAACACTGTCAAACAATCCAAACATAGTTGTAGGAAGAGATGTATGCTTTTCATGGTACAAGTTTCCAAAGATGGGGGAGGGGAAGGAGCAAAAAGGATAGGGAACCTGAGATGCTCTGAGGGTATCTAGTCTTGGGATAATAAAAAACTGTATTTGTAGTAGAGGTTCCTCAATTACCCCCTCTCAAAGAGATATACTTCTCTATGGAGCTGACATCTAGAGCAACACCAACATTTAAGACCCCATATATAATGAGGACTCCTGAGTTGGTTGAGCGTATACTACAGTTGAAAGAAATGTTGGACAAGGGGTACACATGGCCAAGTGTGTCTTTTCGGGGTGCACCAATGTGACTTTGATCTAATAAGTTGTCACTACAATATTTTTAGTTTCTATCATAACTAATGATTGTGCAGCAATAATTTGAATTTTTTGGATACATTAGCATCTCTTTTCAATGATCCTCTCATCTTCATCATATTAAGGATAAAGAAATCAATACATTCCAAAAATTCTACTAGAGGGAAAGAGCATTAATGATACCTCTCTGACATAACCAAATTACCAAACTCACTGTAATTCACTTTTGTTTCATATAAATTCATGAACAATGTCAAAGTATTATTCTTGAAGCACCTATCATATTCACATTTAATCAATAGTTATCAAAGTTATGTCTCATACTAAGTAGATATAAATCTAATCAAAATATAGTGATGATGAAGAAATAAATAATAATAGTTGTTAAATAAATTATTATATATGTTGTATTATACTATTCATATTATATTTAATATATTGTATTTCATATTAAACTAATTAATATAATATTAAGTTATAAATTGATTTACAATTTCTATATAATAATATTTACTATTTTTATTTTTAATTTGATATTTGTAGTATTGTGTAAGACATGTAGATATTTTCTCACATTTTCAGTTTACAACTGATAATAAATCTAAAGTTCAAATCTTTATAAACCAATACGTTTCTTACAATTTAAATGCATAGTAAGAACTATCTTAAAGAGTGAGAAATTCTTCAATCCCTCTAAACTAATATGTTTCCTGTAATTTGAATGCAAAGTAAGGAATGGTCCTCTTAGCTGCAATTCCATTATAACAAGAGATAGATAGAAATATGCACCCTCAATGCATGGAATATATATACAACCCACAATGTTTGCAAGAAACAGCTGAATTATATTAACTAATAGTTTAGAGTCATTGTGAACTTGTGAAGTATCTGTGCAATTTTGTAAGGGAAGGGACTAAACATGTATTACTTTATGCTCCTTTGCAAAGAGAAATGGAAGTCTAAGCATATCATCCACAAAACAAGTTCAAAAGCTCCATAATGTAAATAAAACTGAGATTAAAAGCATTATGGTACCATTTTCTAAGTGTTTGAATTTTGAGTAAAGTGAAATGGATAAACTCTTAACAAGAAAACTCTAGATTATATAAATACCTTAATGAATATTTATCATTATTATGTCCCCCTATATTATTTCTCATTCATAGACTATAGGGATATTGAAATTCAAAATCATCAATCAAACAGTACTACAAAAACCAAGAAATAACCTTGTGGTAAACAAAAACCATACCCAAATTACTCAATGATGAAAAAATTTTGTACAAGAAACTGAAAAGATACAAACATTAAATTCTGATAGTGAAGTTGTTGATGGTGTGTGAATTATCAATTTTATTATTATTATGTTTCCACTCTTATTTCAACACTTATATTAAATTAAAATTAGATTATTATAATAACTTTATTATAACATTAGCATTACATATCCAAATTAATTTCCCCACTTACCTTAAGAATTAGATTTTAATTAACATGTTCAATTTTTAATAGTTGAACTATAGCATAATAATTTAATTATAACAGTGGCATTACATTGGGAATTACATTTTTATTTTTTTTGGTAGGTAAGCACCCTTGGGGGATTTGAACCAGTGGCCTATCACAAGGAGTGCCTTAACAATGCACCCATTCACCCTCAATCCAAAGCCCCATGGGCCCAGGAATTAGATTTTAATTAACATGTTGACTTGGTAAAAATTGAACTATAGTATAAGCACACAATAGAGTAGTATCTTAAATTGTAATGTTTACAATGGAGTAGTCTCTTAAATTAGAATGTTTAAATATATTTCATCTCACATAGTAACATTTAATCTTTAAAAATGTAAAAGTCTTTTAAATATAACATTTAATTATGTTGAATATTGATCGAGTAATAAATTCCATGAAATTCCACTATGGCCTAACCTTGGTACTATAATTACGAAATTGATAAATTGGTAGAGTGGTTAATAATTCATAACCCAAATGATTGTATTTATTACACCAACACAATCATAAAGAATAGTTTTCAATGACACTCATTCATGTCATCAACTCAAGCATATGGTTGCATGTACACAGTTGAGTCAACCAACAAAATAACATAAAATATATCTAATGAGCATGTGATTCGATTTCTATCTCTTTTAGAACTTGAGTTGTGGTCCAGAAAAAAGATCAAATCAAAGGCAACGTGGATACACACAAGAACTAGTGCTACAATTCCCAAAAGGTAGTGTCTCATCGCAAAATATGATTTTATGAATGTGGACAACTTCACATTCCCATATGTTGTCACCATCTCAATTTCTACATCACCCAAATGTGAAGCAATCAAACTATAGAGTGTTTAACAAATAGGGGTTCCTAGTAGTACCATCTAGAACATATAGCCATTTTCTGTGTTCAATAGACAACCTATTAGGAGCCCTCAATCCAAGGGGATTGGCAACTGCAATCAACATTGCAATTCAAATAAATGCTACATGGAAAAATTGATGAAGAGAATAATAATTGAGAAAATGCCTTACAGGTAGAGGAATAATGAAACCACATAAGAGATTCAATAAAGAATAAAAAGTGAAATTATTGCACCAATATGGTAATTTGGAGTCACAACTACTGTGAGCATTCCAAAATAGGTAAAATATAGAAAAGTGAAAAATACGATGAAGGAGAACTAAAAGAAATTGGAAGCTATCCACGAAATCATAGAATAGAATAAGATGGCATAGGTTACACACTACATAAGAACATAAGGCACTTCAATTTCAACCTACATTGATTACAAGGATGGTCATTCTATAAATTTGATCTGCATAAAATTTATAATGTGACTAGTAGTTATTTGCATTTAGCTTACCTCTCCAAGGACATAAGACATTGTTGAATACATTCCAAGGACTTTTTCTCTGTAAAAGATAGTTCTTTCAACCTCCATAATTGACTTGAAACTTCATGAATTAATAACACCAAGGAAAAAGTAGAGAAAATTACATTGATCCCATATTCAGTACATCTTGTTGTTTACCTCTCTGAAAGAACTTCAAAAAGTATTATGACAGCATTGAGTAGTTGAGGCAAAAGAAAATTTTGGAGAACATGGAATTTTGTAGGCGTACCAAGAACAACAGATAAAGTTTTCATGAGAACAACTATTAATTTAACTTGGAAGAACACCCTAAATTCTCAATATGCTCTATGGACTTCAAACTTGTAATAGACAATAAGCTGATCAATAATAAAGAAAACAAAAGGTCAAATAGACAATAAGCTTATCTATAATAAAGAAAACAATATGTCAAATTGAGGTGGCTTCTAGTTTGGCAGAACAAAGTCCAACCTCTTTGTTCCAAGGTCCCAAAAGATGGTCCCAAAGAGTAGGGCAACCAGTGTAGTGAAGAAATACCGCCCAACATTATTGTGTGGATTCCTCCAATATGACCAATGTTGCTTCCAAAGATAGTCCATGCACATAATGTTGAAGGACTATGCATATTGAGTTGGAAAATCTAGATGTTGCTATAGGGGTGATTAGCTCTTTAATAAGAGCATGATTCCATATTAAAAACAACAATAGTCAAATAAGGTTTAAACAACCGTGCAATACATTTATTTTGAGGAATTATATTATCCAAAATAGGCAACAAAATTAGCGATGCAGAATGAAAAACTCTTTCTCAAACAAGTTCCTACAATTATCTCACATAGTCATAGAGTGCCAATTGTATAGTTTAGCAAAATCTACACCAGGTCTTTCCTCAGTAGCCATGGAACTCACTTCCACTACCCATGTTGCTAGATTGTATCCTTCTATAATCTATGGAACTCGTGGAACAACCTAATCAAACAAACAAGAATTGGACAAGATCATTATTGATTGATAATGGAAAGAACAATCGATTATTCTAAGACATAGAACAACAAATAAACTATATCTCAAAATACTAAATGAGTTTATGAGAAGGACAACCCATAGGACTTGCATAAATGATTTGGCCACCCCTTTTGAGGAGTAACCCTGCCTTATTTTATCTCTTTACACCCTTTCCTTTCTTAAGCAAAGAAACATAAAAAAAGGCCTTTTGTTTGCATCCCATAGATTGACAATGAAATTATTTGAATTCACCTCATCAAAATCTTCAAATATATAAATGATGTGTCAGTGGATGGTACAATCAACAGTTCGACCTGTATTGACTGTGTTGCTAACAATACTCATAACTATCATTGCCACATGGGAATCTAGTCCTGAAGTTCGCTCATCCATTGCTATGGTACATCTCTTCCTTTGCTCTGTAGAAAGACCTTTCACTCCAGGAAGCCCTACAATAACATTTCTTAGAGGAGTGAGCTCTACAAGCTCCAAGACTCTTGCCACAAACATCTGCATTTATTGTAACAACAAAAATATGTGAGATAAGTTTCTTGAATAGTCTCATTAATAAGAAAGATTGTCACTCTCAAGAACTGCATGCATGCGAATGGGAGAAATTTAGACCAACCATTCTAATTTTCTCATCAACCTCGCAAGGAAGAGGGAGCCATGTATAATACACAAGTGATTCAAAGACTATGAGTATGGAGAGTGGATATCCTTTCGTTCGTAGTACCCTGAGATGCTAGAAAATGTTATTAGATCCAATATGAGATCATTTCCAAGCTTGCGCTATTGGCCATTGTAAATCTCTATAGAAATGTAATTATCTAGTGCGATGACATGATAACCTTGACTTAACCATATACATATAAACTAACCGGCCGTAGCCAGAGGGATTAATCCTCCTCTATATGAAAACAAGAGAAATCTGAGACTTTGGAGAAGGAAACGTTACGAGGGTTTCTCGCAAATAGACATACAAAGAAAAACTTAAGTTAAAAATTAAATTACAAGGAATTCATAAATGTACATATATCTGATACGTGGTGTTTTGATCATTCAATATATGGAAATATCTTCGGAATAATTATAAGCCTTAAGGTATGAAAGGCGTATATACCTTTCCCAAACACCAACTTACAATTGTCAGATAAACCATATCTACGCCTCTACCGTGAGGATCCACATTAAATGTTGATTGGATATGGTGAAAATACAATAATGATATTTCACATTAAGCTTTATATTGTGAATCGCTTGCATATATATATATATATATATATATATAATTAATCAATGCTTTGTAAATCAACGATTAGATTATTGCTGTTTAGAAAAAAATAAAAACTATTTATGGGTATGTGTTTATGGGTATGTGACTTTTAATAGATCCAAAGTTAATATGAGATTGATTTCCAAGCTTGTCCTAATTGGCCATGGTTAATCTCTTGACAATATCCTCATTTTCTTGATAAAGGTGCCATACATCCGAGAAATAAGGGAAATTAGGAATGACTTTTTAGATGAAATACATATTACATTAAATTATATAATTTAAAATCCATTTTACCTTATAAAATAGAATAATGATTATGTAACCATATTTAAATTCAATTAATAAACACAAAAATTTACAATATCACAATATGTTTCACAAAGGATATTGAGATCCACTTTTCCATACTAGTAAATAGGCTTTGTTATAGTACCATGGGCCAATATCATTGGTCATCAATACAACATTGCCAAAAACCATGTCTCATTTCACACTCAAAAATTTTTATAAATATTTTATTTGAAGTAGATTTTAGAACATTTTAAAATTAATTTAAAATAAAAAATATTATAGTGAGGAAATGGTTTTTTTCAAAACCATTTTTCTCATTAATTTTAATCAAAACATGATTTTTAGAAATTGAGTTTAAATTGTTTGATCTCCATAATTTGTGTGCCCCGCATTTTGAGGGTGTTGAATTCATTTATGCATTCAAAAATGTATTTTGAACAACAAAAAGTATTGAAATTGTATTGTCACATTTTTGTGAATTCGATTGAAAAATGTTATTTCATCCATAAGTTAGACCACACCTATGTACTCCTCTATCACATGAAAATATATAAGATATAAATAGTGGCTTGAAATTAAGATCCATTTCACCATATAAATTAAAATAATAATTTTGTAACCATATTTAAATTTCATTAATAAACAAAAAAACTTAATACTTACAATATAACAATATTTTTAAGCATGGATATTTACCACCACTTTACGATAGATATTAGTAGCTATACCATAAGATGAGCCCCACATGCCCAAAAACCATCTCTGATTTCACAATTAAACTACTACTTACAATTAAAAATAAATATTACCATGGATATTTAGACCACTTTACCATGGATATTATTAAACATAGCATACCATGGTCAAAGACTATGGCTCATCAATACCACATGCTCAAAATCCATCTCTCATTTCATAATCAAAATATTTTATAAAAATAAAATAAAAAATAATGTTATTAATTAAAATAAAATTAAACTAAAAATAAATAAATTATTAATTAAACCATCATAGATCCATCCTATCTAGGGATCTGTGGATCTATCAAGCTCCAAGAGAGATCAAATTTTCCTAGGTGTAAACCATTCTTCACTCACAAAAAATTGCACCTTGAAAGGTTTGATCCCTCTAAGTTTATAGATCGAGACTTAACATAGATATAGACTAATTTCAAAGGGAGATGTCAACCATTCCATCTATCCCACCAAATGAACTAAAAATAATCTACATAATAAATCTATAAAAATAAGAATGCAAAGGACCATTTCGAGGGTATTAATCCAAAGTGCATGTTACGGTTGTGTGGTTGAGGAGAGAGGATCATTCTACAACCCAGTATGAACTAAAAATAATCCACATATTAAATTTATAAAAAGAAGAATGTAAAGGACCATTTGAGAGTGTTAATCCAAAGTGCTTGTTACGGTTGTGTGGTTGAGCACAGAGGATCATTCTACAACCCAGTATGATGTGCAACCATCAAAAGTTGAAATTTTTCCCATGTGTGCCAAAATAATTTTTTTAAATAATCTAAAAGTAAAAAAAAAATTAACTATACAAAATATTTAAATATATAATATTTTTAAATCTAAAAAAAATAACTATACAAAACATTTAAATATTGTTTGGTCATATTTTTTTTGCTAATGCTAGTATTGCTAAGGGAAATGTCACTTTTACTTATTGGAAATTTTCTAATGTTAGTATTTCTAATGGAAATGTAAATTTTACTTAGTATATTCTTTTTGCTAATGCTAGTATTGCTAAGGGAAATGTAACTGGAATATAACTTCTACTTGTTTTTTTTTTTTTTTCTGAGTAAAGACTATTCTATTATGTATAAATAAAAGAGGAAAATATTTACAAAGAGGTTGGAACCTCTGAGGGGGCTAAAGCCAGCCCTCTATCAAAAAAACTTCTGCCATCAGCTCTTAACTGTCTGTTTACATAGATAAAAACGAGAGCCCAAGACTCTGTAGAACTAGACACCACCGCCAAAAACCAAAAACTAGAAGACAATGGAGAATTATACAGAAAAAAGCGGACGTGGACAACAACGGTAGCACAAAACCGCTTAGCCAAAACCGCCAGTATATCGGGCCGCCGTCGACCAGCAGGCAGTTTCCGTATGAACGGGCCCGATATAATCTCCTGTTGACGCGTGGCTCTCTCCATACGTCATCATTTCTGACTTTTCGGGACATAAAGTTCAGCAAAAAGGGGTCGTCCGAAATCCTCCACCGCCGTCCGATCTGCTCCATCATTCTCCGCCGTTGATTGTTTCAACCTGAGGTGGTACTTCTGCATCTGCATCGTTGGCTTTGCTAGGAGAGCTGACCCATTCAATCATCACATTGTCTTCGACATCCATAATGCTGCAACCAGGAGGCAACACCGGATACAGAAAAGTGCCTAAGAACTGCACCGGTGCACAAGGAATGAGCTCCTCGTGTGAAGGAGTCTGCTGAAGACGCGCGTCCTCTTCATGACCTTCGGCGTGCTGCACCTCTGGAAGATTGAGGATTTCCTCTGCCATGCTTCCTTGAGAATCCTTAGATTTCTGAGAGAGAGTCCTATCCATGGATTGTTCATCAGAGCCAGAGAGGTCATCTTCTTCCTCTGAGAAGATGACTGTGACAATAGGAGAGATAGTAGGCTTGTTTAGCTTGCTTTTAAATGTGAAACGGGAGGAGTGGAAAGAACTGTAGAGGGACGGACCAGAGTGGTCGGATGATGGTGAGGCCGGCAAGACAGAAGCTAGCAGGGAAATGCGTCGTGGAGCAGGACCTCCCCTTCCTCTAACACCCCCACGAGTGCCTGAACTACTGCCCCTCCGGGAAATTCCTCGACGTCGGGTCATAGCATCAATGATTGATAAACTAAGAGAACAAAAGGGTTGCAGGTAGAAGAAGAACGACCCACCCCAATTTGAAATAAACAGAGGATAACAGTACTCAGAGTAGAGAGCGCCAAGGGAAAGCACCGCACAGATAGAAATCAGAACCCCTAAATAAATTCCAGAATTGTCTGAATGAGTCCCCCACCCTGCCCAAGCAGCTTCGACAGACACCGTAACACTACCTATTACAGTTATATACCAAAAGAAAAGACATTGACCATACGAGATGCGAGCCAGAAGAACCGTAATTAAATGCTTGAGGCTAGCCAGATGCGGGCTTCTATGGAGCCATGATGGCTTCCGAATGCTCAACTCAGCACCTAACTCCTGTGAACCAATTCGACCGGGAATTTCTCTGCTAGAATGAGCGAGAGAGAATGTCGAGCTCTGGGCAATTAAAATGAATCGTATGCTCATCATCTTAAAGAACTTACTCCGCATGTTGTACATCCAATTCCTCATTAATGGGATTTAATGCGCTGCATAAATCACCTACTTGCTCCACGATGATGCCCGATGCCGGCGTCGCTCGTATGGGCATTAACGGCTCATTAAATCACCCGCATCCGGGTGTGAGTTCTCCTGCATCTGCATATCACTAGTAACTATAGTCTTGAAGATGGAGAGTTGATTCTCTGAAACCATGCTGGAGATTGAGCCTTCAAAGAATTCCTTTCCACTTTCCACTCCTATGTTTGCAAGAAAGTCAGCCAATTTGTTCCCTTCCCTTCTAATGTGTTTAAAGGAGATTGCTTGGTGATTGGTAAGCCATTGTTTGAGAAGCTCTAGTCTAGTGGCCAATCTCCAACTGCTACTAACCTTATATACCTGAGATCCCTGCATAAGCTTTGAGGCCATGTTGATAATAATTTGAGAGTCCCCTTCCACTATAAGAGGAAAGAGTCTCCGTTCCTGTGCCAAATTTAATCCTCTCCATAGACCCTCCAATTCCGCCGCATTGTTGGTATTCCAACCAATTGAGCCAACATAGGTTATTAGGGGGGTTCCCTGGTAGTTTCTGATGCTTCCTCCGAAACCTGTTTTTCCTGGATTCCCTTTCGAGGCTCCATCGAAGTTAAGCTGGTATACATTATTTGGTGGTGGTGTCCAACTTGATGGAGATTCTAGATGCTTTGAAGAATTATCCTTTGTTATTAACGGATGTTGTAATTGAATCTGCCAGTTGTCCCATATGGCTTGTTCCTGCGGGAGAGATGGGAAGTCCTCTTTAGACCATCCTTTAATAGACAGAGTTTCTTTAATGTTCTGGTGCAATCCAAGCCAAATTTGTTCGATTGGTTGTGCTTGATCTTTAAATATTCTTCTATTCCTTTCCTTCCAAATATTCCACATAAGTAATCCCGGTATGAGCTGCCAGAGTGTGTTTAAGAGTTTACTTTTATACGGCTCTTGGGGCCAGGTGCGGAGAGTCCCTTTGATGTCTCCAGTCACTCTTCCATCCTTCTGACAGCGGAAGGTAATTTTTTCCCAGAGTTTCCTTCCCGTTGGACAGGATTGCATCAGATGTAATGCTGATTCCTCTTCCTGTTTGCAGTTTGGGCACATGGAAGGTCCTGCAAAATTCCTTTTCCTGAGATTGTCCCATGTGAGAATTCTGTTGTGAGAGATAAGCCATAGAAAAGTTGAGACCTTCGGCCATATGGATGGGTTCCATATCCTATCCCATAATTGATCTTTAATTATCTTTTCTTTGATAATTATTTTATAAGCTTCCCTGGTTGTGAAAGTGCCTTTTTCCTCATATCCCCATCTGAGGGTGTCCAAGCCTGCCGAGGTGAGTATTTTCCTTTTTTGAAGCTCAGTGGAGAGGGAGAATTGAGCTTGTTCCGGGCTATGTGGTATTATGTGCCTGGCATCTTTCCATTTTCTATGTTCTTGAGCGTTATGTGAGTCCCAGAAACGACTCACCTTCTCATGATGTTGTATGTCTTGATCAGCAATACCCGGAATTGTGTCTCTGAGATTAGGGAGCTGTTGCCATGAGTCTTCCCAAAACCTAGCCGTGTGGCCATCCTTCACCTCCCAAAAGCTGTGTTTCTGAATTATATCCCTGTGTTGAATGGCTGAGTTCCATATCACGGATCCTTTACTAGTTTCTGACATTCTAAGTCTCTCCTCCATGGATTTGTTGCTTGCATATTTCGCTGTCCAAAGGTAGGCCCAAGGTGTTGTGGGATTGGATAGCCATTTCCACCAGATTTTTGCCCCCATAACCATATTACTATGTTCTGGATCTCTTAATCCAATTCCCCCTGCCTTTTTGGGAAGACATGCTTTCTCCCATTTTACTAATGCCCATTTTCGGTTTGGCCCGATTTACCCCAAAGGAAGTTTTGCTGAAGCTGTTTGATAGCTTTAAGTACCCATTTGGGCGCTGCCAATATGGAGAAAAGGTAAAGAGGCATGGTTTGAAGAACTGCTTTGATTAGTACTAGCCTACTTTCCATATTGAGCGCTCTATGCGTCCACAGAGATAATCTAGCTTCCAGCTTCTCTAAAAGATTGTTCCATGAGTCATGCTTGAGAGCCGTGGCAAATAAAGGAGCCCCCAAATACTTAGACGGAAGGGAAGCGATGGAGAAGCCAAGGATACGGGCAATAGTTCTTTGGATGGATGGCGAAGTGTTGAAGAAGAAGATCTGGGATTTGACTTTGTTAATGAGGGCTCCAGAGGCCTCCGAGAATTCGCCAAGAATAGATTTAAGGGCTCGAGCTTCTTGAACAGACGGATGACCAAAAAGCAGGTTGTCATCGACGAATTGCTGGTGCGAAAAAGCAGGGGTTTGGTGGAAGGATAGACCTTTGAGGTGATGAGAACGGAGGGCTTCTTTAATGCTACGTCCTAAACCTTCAGCCAAAATGACAAACAGGAAGGGCGAGATAGGGTCCCCTTGGCGAATGCCTCTAGAAGGACGAAAAGTGGCTGAGGGGATTCCATTGATGAGAATAGAGAAGAACGAAGAGGAAATGAGACTACTGATCCATCTAATCCAAGAGGGGGCAAAACCAAAGGCTTGAAGGATATTTTGCAGATATTCCCAACTGATACTATCAAAAGCCTTAGATAAATCGAGTTTGAGCAACATACCTGGTTTTTTTGTGAGCTTGAGAGAGTGGATTATCTCATGAGTTAGAATTATCCCATCCATAATCTGCCTTCCTTCAACATAACCAGTTTGTTCTGGAGAGATGATAAGTGGAAGCAGGGGCTTCAATCTGGAAGCTATCACTTTGGAAACAATCTTGTATATGATGTTGCATAAAGCAATCGGTCTGAATTTATCCGGAGTGGAGGATTCCTCTTCTTTAGGGATTAAAGCTATGAATGTTGCGTTCAAACCTGGATACATCCATCTGAGAGTACGCGATTCTTCCACCACCTGCCACACCTCCCATTTGACCAGATCCCAAAAGTGATGGAAAAAATTTGAAGTAAAGCCATCGGGTCCCGGGGCTTTTCCTGCTTTGAGTTGGTGGACAGCATCATCTACTTCCTGGAGGCTTACGGGTTTGAGAAGGAGAGTGTTATGATCTTCCGTGATTAATTTGGGAATATTGCTGATGATTTTCCCGATAGCTTATGTTCTGTTTATATCCGGCTCTTGATTCATCTTCTTGAAGTAGTTGAGGAACACCTGTTCTATTCCTTCATGTGTTTCGATTTTGCCTCCTTGTTCATTGGTGACCCGGGAAATTTGATTAATCATTCTTCTTTGCACTGTAGATTTGTGAAAGAATTTCGTATTCTTCTCACCCTCCTTCAACCATCTAACTCTCGATTTTTGTCTGCAGAGAGTTTCCTCCTGTGACTCTCGCTCGAGGAGTAGATTCTCTAAGGACTGCTCTTTCTTGCTTAGTTCTTCTGAGCGTCCTTCAATTATCATTCTTTGCTGAACCACTTTCATTTCTTGATTGAGGATTTCCTTAGCCTTAAAAATGTTTCCAAAGACAGATTGATTCCATTTTTTAATTTCCCTTTGAGATATTTCAGCTTCCTTTGGAATGAAGCCATTTTTGTACCATCCATCCAATTACATTTTACCCAAGTTGCTCTAACAAATTCGTTGAAGTCCGGGTGAGACAACCAAAAAGCCTCAAATCTAAAGGGACGTCTAATATGGCAGCCAGGACGATTCCATTGGAGGGCTATCGGCCAATGATCGGAACCGAAGTAAGGGAGAATAGAAGCTGTGAATTCTCCCCCTACATGAACTGCATTGTCAGAGATTAAAAAACGATCCAGACGCGATGCTATTTGCATTGGACCTATCCTTTTGTTGTTCCATGTGTAGAGGCCATTATTAGTAGGAATATCTATAAGCCAGTTATTCTGTATAATGTCCTTTAATAGAGATCCGTCCCTGTTTGTTCTGCATCTGCCTCCCTTTTTTTCCTCCACCGAAGCGATCATATTATAGTCTCCTCCAGCGATCCATAACGGGTATTGCCTATCGGTGCTGAGATTTGTTAGAGCCTCCAATATTTCATTCTTGTGCTGGGTTTCTTGAGGAAAGTACACATTAGTGATGTGCCCATAGATGTTGGTTCCTATTATATGGAATATTGCTTCGATGAAACTTTTATTTGCATGTATGTTGGTCATTTGAATCTTTCTTGCATCCCAAAGCAATGCAAGTCCTCCAGAAGCACCCTGAGCATCAACAGCTGCTACTATCCCCCCTGGCCAGGCCTTAGCTGCTATTTTTTCCAAAACTGTCGAATTGCATTTTGTTTCCTGTAGAAAAAGAACTGCTGGTTTTTCTTCCATTAACATGTTTTTTAAGAGTTTTCCTTTCCTTGGGCAGTTAAGCCCTCTGATATTCCATGAGATCAACTTCATTGGGAAGGCTTGGGATTGATGTTGAAATACTTGGTTAGCTTGGCATATCTGCCTGAGTCTACCAGCACTTCTCCAATCTTGATGGTTCTTTCTAAGGTAGTTTTCCTTCCCCTTTTTTTGTTGTCTTTGGTAATGAATTTGCCGTCCCATTGGCTGCCAATTTGAACCCCTAGAGAATATTTTTTCTGGGCTTTATTGAGAACTGCCACTAGGTTGTCCACTTGGCTGTCAGGTATTTTATCGAAGTTCCCTGTTTTGCATGCATGTTCTAATCCCAAGATATCCAGTTCACCAATATCTATTGATTCCGTATCCTCCTCCATGATTTGTGGTTCCTGAGAGTGACCATCGCCTTCCTTCTCATTTTCTATGCTGGGATTTGTGCCATCTATATCCATTTCAGGAAGGCTCCAGTCTTTGGAGGCTTTCTTGGGCTGATTACCTTCTAGATCTATCTCCTTTTCTTTTTCTTTCGATTGGGATCTATCCATTTTTTCCTTTTCCTGAGTAGGTCCTCTTTTATTATAGGTTGAGTTGTCTGGATCTTGCAAATCCTCACTATCTAATACTGCAAAGCTATTACTAGTAGATGGCTTTGATTAATTCCCTGGAGGTGTCTTTATAGTAACTGCTGGTTTTTTATTCCCTCTTCTTCGGTTTGTCACTTTGGTGAAACCGTCTACCAATGGGTTTTCTTGTTCAGTTTGAATCGTAGGTTTGCTATTTAATGGGCAGTCTCTGAAGAGGTGACCTAGGTCATGACATTTCCTACATCTGAAGGGGACATGTTCATAATCGATTAACTGGATACATTCCACATCTTCATGAAAGAGACTTACCGTATCGGGCAGAGGTTGTTTCAGGTCCATGTATACGCAGATCCGTGCATACGAGGTATATCTCTGTGTCTTTGTATCTTCAGCTATTCTGACGAAGTCGCCCAGAACCTTACCAATGGCTTTGAGGGACTCCTCCTCCCAGTATTCCAATGGTAGAGAGTACAGCCTGATCCACACCGGCGCCCAACTTAGGTCCTCTTTATCCGGGTTGAACCGTTCAATCCATTCTCTGAGAAATAGCCCAGCAGAGTTAAAGAAATAAGGTCCTCCTTCAAAAACTCTGTTCCTATCCTCCAAACAGTTAAAAACTGCAGTGAAGAAACCCTTCGGCCCTAGATGCAGGGTTATGTGCCCCTTTGGATGCCATTTGACATTTATCCATGCTCTCAACGCTTTCTCGTTTGGCCATATTCCGATAAATTTGCCTATGAGAGCATGATCTCTCATGTATTGAATTCTGGCATTGATACGGTGACTGGGTAGCTCCACTTTTGGTCTGTGTGCGGCTACTGGCTTGCATGTGGACGAGCTGACTTTCGGTTTATCTTGTTGTGCCTGTTCAGTCTGTTGCTGCTGACTTTTGCCTGTGCTTCCATCATTATGTTCCTGTTCTCTTTCTGAACCCTCAGGATTCCCTTGCTGGTTGCCGTTTGAGGGAGGCGTCCCTCCTTCCCCCGGATGGGGGTTCATTGTGACCGCCGGTCAAAACCCCCAGTCGTTTGTTATCTGCGCTGTCGCGATCTGATTCTGGAGTCCTCTGTTCTGCAGACCTGCCGTTGCAGGTGAGTACAGGAACCCTAATCCGCTTCTCAGAGCTCGCTCAGTCCAACCAAATCCGTTTTATTTGTATAACTTCTACTTGTTAGTATTGCTAGTGTTGAATTATTTTTTTTTGTTTAGGTTTAGGGTTTAGGAGGGTGAGATTTGGTTTTATGGCCAAGGGGCTATTTTGGGAGGAAAACAACATGTGGTTTCCCTAAAAACCACCCAAAAAAACTACCATTGAGGGACCAAAACTCCCCCACCTATGTGAGACCTAAAGATACTTGTTAGGGTTGGAATTAGGATTAACTTATACCCCTTAGCTACTAAACTAGTACAATCACTAATTTATGGTTCAAACATGCCCATTTCTTAAATTTTTACCTTGCTATATTTAAAGGACAAGGCCAAGAGAATCAAGGTGATGTTTGAGGATATGAATAGGTAACTGGAAATAGTTGTGGATGAAGTTAATAGTGTAGTGGCTATAAGTTAATAGTGTAGTGGCTATACTAATAAATTCTGGATAGGAAAAGGAAAACAATTGTAGATGAAATTAATGGTGTAGTGGTTATACTAATAAATTCCTTTGTAACTATCACCATGAAATCTTAGACCAGCCCCATGATCATGTTTATGAATTCCTCATATAACTATCACTAGAGCCCTTGTTCCATTAAAGGTCTAGGAAAATTTGAATGAAATTATTAAGTTCAATCCTTGAAAGTTTTGGAAAAATGGAAGGCATCGTAATTGTATGAATATGCCCATCACTTGTGGGTCAAATTTATTGATAGCTAATATTCCATTCTGCTTTGGAGATGCCATAAACATATGAATTTCCATATATAGAATGTATTTTGCAACTTACTTTGTTATGAAATGTATTTTATCTTTTCCTAGTAGTATTATGAACTTACTATAATTTTTAATTATTTTCCTTACTTACATCTTGCAAATTATTCCTATGCTGGTAACTAATTCCTCCATTAAAGGTCCTGAGAAATTCCAACCAAACCGTTACATTGAAGCCTTGTATATTTTTTAAAAAATGGTAGCCATTTTAAAGGAATATCTCCATCGCTTGTCCACCAAATTTAATGATATCAATTCCTTGAAGCTTTTGTTAGTCTATCCAACCACCAATTTTCACTTGCTTCATAGAGAAATTGGTAAGCTTGTATGTAGAACTTTGAGGCTATAATCTAATCATTGGCATAGGACCCCTTTAGATTAGTCTACCTTCTACTCAACTTTGTCCTATTTTTAGTTTTAATTTTTAATTTATCTATTGTAATGAAATATTGATATGGATAGAATTGAGGGAAATTAATACAATGGAGCAACAAAGAAATCTATTTCATGAATGCATGAAATTTTAAGGCAAACCATGAACATGATTATATTGGAACTTACCACTTTTAGTAATTGGATTGTTTTCGTGTCTCAAGCATGATTGATTTTTCGTGCAATTTACTTTCTTGCAAGTGTGTTTTATTTGCTACAAGTGTGGTGTGATTTGTGAAACCATGTGCACTACACTTTGCAAGTTTCAAACAAAACTTTAGATTGAAAATTCAAGTGCTTGTGTAATCAATTATTCATTAAGATAATTAAAAGTAATTGAAATACCAATCAGTAAGAGTAAAGTACATAAAGAGTTTCATGCTCTTGATAAAAATGGAATCTCATTCCTTCATAAATGAGAGAGTCAAACTGACACCTTGCAATCCCCCTAAATGTGAAATCCTTCATAAAGAGCTTCATTCTCTCCATCAAAATCTAGTCCCATACCTTCATAAATAACAAAGTCAAACTGAAAATTTGCAATCCCCCAAATCTTGAAATCCTAAAATTCATTAAGTTTTTTGGATTTTGAGTGAGATTAAAAATTCTAGTTTCTCCATATGAGACCCAATGAGGTTGGAACCACTCAAGCATCTTGAAAAAATAAATTAGAATGTAAGGGTGAAAATGAAAGATATATGAAATGCCACTTTTACTTTCCATTGCTAAGGTTGCATTATTGTTTTTGTTTAGGTTTAGGGTTTAGGGGAGGGGGTCTGTTTTATGATCAAGGGGGATATTTTGGGAGGAAAAAAACCTCTGCTTTCCCTCAAAATCAACTAAAAAAATACCATTAATGGGCCCAAACTACTCTACCCATGTTAGAATTAAGGAGGCCTTTAAGAATGGAATTAGGATATTACTATTAACCTTATATACCAAAATAGTATAATCACTAATTTATGGTCCAAACTTGCCCATTTTTAAAATTATGATTGTATCTTGTTAAATTTAGAGCACACGAGGAATAGAACTATATCTCAATCAATGTGAAGTTTGAGGATATTGGATAAGTAAAGGGTAAAAATTGTAAATTGATTTAATAGTGTAGTGGCTATACTAATAAATTCATTTTTAACTATAAGTATGAATTGTTACCATTAGGATGACCATACTAATTACTTTCTCCCATTAACTATCACTGTAAATTGTAATACTAAGGCCCTTCTTCCATTAACAGTCTCTAAAAATTCAAATGAAATTATTCTATTAGAGCCTTCAATTTTTTGGAAAAAAGGAAGCCATCATACTTGCATGAATATATCCTAATTGTATTATGAAATTCCTTCTTATTTTAATTATTTCTTATTTTATCCTTGCAAATTATTATTATGCTCTTAAAATTATTGCAAGTGGTGATGGTGTGTCTTATATGGATACCTAGAACTGTTGGAAATAATACATTCTGGCTGGTAAACACTGAAGTGGGAATGGGAAATTTAACATGCATAGATATTCTAATGAGGCTGATAGGTCCACCACGATGACTAAAGTGGGAATGGGAAATTTAACATGCATAGATATTCTGAGGCTGATAGGTCCAGCACGATGTTGCTGGTAAGGTCAGCACGATGCTGCTGGTAAGATCATTCTAGGCAAACACTAGATTGAAGAAGATGGGAACAAGGAAGATGCTCTCAAAGATGTACATCTAAGGATGCTCAAGAAGCAGAAATCTGGTAAGAGTATCAACTTAGTAGTAGTGAAGCTCTAAATAAATTTTTAGGGAAAAAGATAATTCAAAAGGACAACAATGTTCCCATGGAAACTAACCAGAAGAAGCCAATCAAACCATCTGTAGTCAAGGATTGGCCTTCTAGCTGTGGAAGATATTCATCTAGTGTTGCACATGAGAGTTATAAATATTTAACACAGAAATCTCTCCCACCATGAGGTTCAGCTTCTCTGGATATTATACCTTTGCTTATGGGCCAAATGTCCCTTCAGTAAGCAAGTAGCACTACCAATTATCTCCTGCCTCTAAGTCCCATAGTAATGGAATTAAGTGAAGCAGTCAACAATCTTCCAAATTTAATAATCATTGAAGTGCTAAAGAAAGTGTCAAAATTAGAGGAAACCTCTAGGTTAATTGTTTGAACCAAGAAGATGGTGTTAGAAACAAAGAAGATGGTTCTACAAACATAGAGAAGAAAAACATGTTGTCTATTTGAAATAATAAAAACATCTAGTCTTATAAGATATAAAACCATCAACCTTTGAAAAGATCATCTCATCTTTATTTCTCCACATTGAAAGAAGCTTTAATGAGGTGGCCCATATGATCAAGAAAGAAACCAACCCTAGGAAAATCTATAATCAAGGTTCAAGGGTTATGTTCTCAAAATATACAACTGGAACCAATAAAGTTGCTTCATATGTGAATGTGGAAACACCCTTTTATGAAGCCACTTTGTTTGTTCCAATTGGGCAACACCCTTATATCAAGCCGCCACTTTATTGGTTCCAATTATATTATCTTGAGACCATAACTCTTGAACCTTGACTGTAGAATGTAGTAGGTTGGCTTCTTTCTTGATCATATGGGGCACCTGATTAGCGTTCTCTATTTTAGGCTCCACCTTGAAATGTTGCAACCTATTTTGTATCTATGTTGACAAGAATGAATGTTGAAAAAGATAGCATGATGGCTTCAAGGCTAGTCAACAAGGTTGGATTTTTTCATTCTTTGTTTCTAAAAGAAAGCATGTTTTCCCTCTCTCTATTTCTAGAATCATCTTCTATGTTTCTCGCACCATCTTCTTTGTTCACACAAGTAGACTTGAGGTTTCCTCGAAATTTGGCACTTTCCTTAGCACTTGAATGATTATTAAATTTGGAATGATGTTGACTACTACCCTTAACACCATCAGTATGGGATTTAGAGGCAACAGATAATTGGCTACTGCTCCTTGATTACTGAGGGAACATTTCTACCATTACCAGAGGTATAATATCCAGAAACTGAAACTGGTGGGTGAGAAATTTCTGTGGCAAAGATTTATAACTCTCAGGGTCTCCACCAACGAAGAAGAAAATCCCTGACCACAGATGGTTTGATTGGCTTCTTAAGCTTAGGAATATGGTCGCTTTACTCTGAACCATTGTTGTCCCTTTCAAATATCCCTAGAATTATGGTCCCTAGAAATTTTTTTTATTGCTTCACTATGAAGAGTGTTGACACTCTTACCAGACTTCTGCTTCTTGAGATTACGTAAATGTACATGTTTCAGGGGATCGTCCATGTTCAGGTCTTCTACAATCATGCATTTGCCTAAAATGGTCTTAGAAATGGCATCATAGTGGGAGCAATCACCCCATTCCCACTTCAGGGTTCGCCAACGAGAATGTATTATTTCCAACAGTTCCTCTTGTCCATATAAGAAAATGATCCATAGATTGGCAAATGTTCCAAAAAGATAGGTGCAGAAATCAGTACATCGTAAAAACCGTGCAATAAGATGATTACAAGCATAGGAATAATTTGCAACTACATTAAGAAAAGATCAACTACATTTCACAATGAAATAAATTCAGAAAGTTCAATCGATGTTTATGGCATCTCCACAGGCAGAAGGTAGCACTGCATTTGGTCTAATAGCTATAGTACATATATGCCAAGATAATATTTCTTATGGAAGCAATAATCATTATCATCGATCCTAGGGTTTCTCTAAATAAAAGACGCACACAAATTCAATTAAAATCAGGAATATTGTTTATGCAGATGGAAGATATGATGCAATGGGGTAATGCATTTTAATTGTTGCTCAATTGCGGTGACAAAACTTAGGATTTTATCGATCTATACTTTTTTATGAATCCAAAAGAAATGTTTATATGGAATTAGGGAATAATTTATGCTGTCGAATGCAGTGATAGAAGACGTTAGAATTCTAAAGATATAATCTAAAAAAATTGGTGGGTTCAATTGAAAATATTAGAATTTGGATTTAAAGAATTTTTTTTAGTATTAGGATTTGGATTTAAAGAAAATTATCTTATTGGAATTCTGCACTTTAATCTATTTGATGTTATTTAAAGTATATTCTAGTGGCCTCTACTCTATCCAAAAATGAATTTAAAAGTGATAACTTCCTTACATTCTTAAATAAAGTGTTTAAAATTTTTTAAATTAATTTTTTACCAAATCATCTGTGAAAATTTACTCCATGTATCCAAAAAAAAAAAATTAAAACTTTAGTGTAAAATATCTCTCTCAAACATATATCTTTTTTACATTTTGAAACATTTGCATGTTAGAAAGTGGAAGAATGGATGGCAATGTGGAGGAATAATACAAGGTCTCTTGGCCTAGCATTTTAAATTGTCATTAAAAACTCATTGTCCCCGTTATTCATCATGATAGTTCTCACATTTTGATTAAAAGTGCAAGTTATTCATCACCAAGTATGATAATTAGATAATTAGTCAAAAATAAATTGAAAACTAAATTTATAAAATATATATTTAATTTTTAAATTTATGGCTATTCACATCTTCAAACTTAAGTCAAAATTAAAATTATTTAACAACTGCATTAAATCTACTCAACCCCAAATGGTGTGTGTACAAATTCATGTGCTCTCGTAATGAGCCAAGCTAGGTAATGGGCTCAAATACAAGCCTACAAGGGTTTGTGAGTTTATGTTGTAACTTTCTATATTCACAGTTGCATTATTTTTCAAAGTTATGTCATGAAAGTTTATCATATATTTTGTTGTAGTTGAGTAATAAGAGTGTCTAGGATTAATATGAGATTGATGTCGAAGTTTGTGCTAATTGTTCATTCATAATATTTTGAGAATAAGGTGCCATAAATAGGGGGAAAATAGAGAGCTACACACATTGTTGTGTAATAAAGATTTTATGCTATTTAAGACTCATCTAGAGAATAGAAAATTTTCTTTAAAAAAATTATCTCTTATTTCATGTGAAAAATTCCTTTGAACATGGAGAATTCTTTAAAAGGTAATAAATAATTAAATATACTCAAACATTAATCCATACCAATAAGCATGGTTGTCCCTGTTGTCATCTCTAACCATAGGAGCCTCCCAAGACTACTTATGGGTCTCTCTTGACACTGGATTAGGGCTCCTCATTAGGTCTCCTGCTACTCTATAATAAGGCCTAATGTTAGGGCATCAGGGCACCTCTATGACAATGACCATACGTCCTTAGGGCATGGCTAGATATCTCTTTTGAATAGTGGCTAGGATTCCTCCATCAACTACGTATAGAACCCTTCCTCCACTGCTTCTAGGGCTTCTCCCTCTTTATCTCTCTAGCTACCAAAGCCACACGAGTGGAGAGAGATCTTAGGAGAAGTGTGTGTGAAAAATGACTTGAAGATGTCTTCTATTTATAAGGAAACGTTGACGATAAGTTGGGGTAATTTGGTTTTTGGCCGACCTTGACAAATTGTCAAGTAACACAAATACAAATAAATTCATATATCCATGAATACATGTCGGAATTGTTTGATCTCCCGACGAAAAATATCAACTTCCACCAATAAGAAGATCCACATGGATTTTGGCCCTAGTTGCCAATTTTAAGAGTTAAGCAATTGACCAATGTTTATGGCCAACCCCACCTGTATCATGTATAACGTAATTTTCAAAGGAGTCAATATTGGTGCAAGTGTAATGTCCCTCTCTGAATGATCACACCAAGGGAAAAAAATATATAAAAAGACACAAGTGGAATTTTGATGAGAAAAGAGAGATGAAGCTCACTCTTTCTCATGATAAAAGAGAGATGAAGCTGACTCTTTGGGCATGCACAATCATTTTCTCATAACAATTTGGAGATCTCTTGTGTCTTTTGAGTGCTAAGGGTGAAACCCTTTAATGAATTAGTTTCAGTAGTGAAACAAATCCACCTTAGTTTATCAGAAAAAAAAAAAAAAAAAAAAACTCAGATATTTCACTGGTATTTATTGCTAAAGATTCATCTCATTGCCAGGTCATGAGTACCACCACAAACTGTGGGATTTTTGGAGGTCATATTTTCCATCTGCATTTAATATTGGAAAAAGGGGACTAATTCACTCATTTCGAGACTTTGGGATCACTTGAGGAGGTCGTACCCGTTATTATCAGTAAGTTGAAGGTATACTCTACATCTTTGGGTTATCTCCTTTTCAAATATGAGTTTTCTTAGGCTACATGTTAATTGTTTGAGCTTTTAAATTTGAAGAAATTCTTGAATGGACTTCATAAATACTCGAATGAATGGACTAAGGTAGTGGTACCATAAATTGTGTTATTTTAGAGATTTGACTTCCATATTTTCGCAAATGTCCTCAATAAATACTTATATGTATAAATACTTATGTTTAGGATTATATATGTGCTAGAGTGGTTCATATATGTTTTACTATAATCCTCATGTTGACAATATTTAGCTGACTTTTTTCATCAATTGCTCATAGAATATGCAAAAGCAAATGATTGTCAAAATGTTGCAAAAATTACATTTCTTGTGATTTTTTTTTTTATTGTTCATGACAAGATAATCATGTTGCAAGAATGAGTTATCCTATAGTCTGTTTCAATTTGTGGATATTTTTTTTCCTCCCATTTTTTTACAAGGATATAGATTTGATTTTCATATTGATGGTTTGTGCATGTTATCTAGCCCCAAAAGTTGGTAATGGAGTGGATCTTGAGAAGTAGTCATGGACACAGACTCTATCAAAGGTTAATGTTACAATACCACTTCCACTTGGTATGAGAAAAAATTAAATGGTGTGTGACCTAAAGAAGAGTTATTTAACGACAGGGTTGAAAGGGCAACCTCATGTCTTAATTTTAAGTCATTTATTTGTGTTTCTTAGTTGTAAGTTATCTGTTTCATTTTGAGCTTTATGAGATCAATTATTTCAATAATCGAATATGCATGGCCTGTATTTCTCACCCAATGTTAGTTGCTTGACATGGTTGATATAACATTCAATTCTAGTCCACTTTTATTTTAAGTCAAAAAATTTATTGATTAAAAGGATGTTCATAATTTCATTGGTTTACTTGGAGCTTGATTTAAAAACTTTTGTAAATTCGACCTGGATTTTATTTTTTCAGGGTGAGCTATTTGCACAAGTAAGGTCAAATGAGTCCTAGAACATAGGTATACAACAAGAGAATCCTTGGCCTTTGTTGTGTATCGATTATTTTTTATTGCATGTTGGTTTATGTGAAGGGGAAATATATATGTATATATAATGTTTTTACCATATGTCATTCATGGTTTCCGTAGATATGTGTTACATTTTGACAGAGGTTTAGATATCATTCAGATATCTAAACACCAAACAACAACAACATTGAGATTTTTCTTTCACTAAACCTATAACGTATTGCATCTGTCTTCATCAATGATTTTCTTCCATATGCTATCCAGTTATGATATTTCCTTTGCAATATTTGGTGCATTTGTTATTTATAGGTCATTTATAGGTTATAAATGTCTTCAGAGTTTCATTTCTAATTGAGTATTGAACTGAACATATTGATTCTCTTATACATAACTATTTCTCCCTTCACCTACCTTTCATAACTTCGATAACCATTAGGTAGGGACCTCTAACTTTCATGTTGCTTTTCTTGTTTAGTAAAATCTTGCCAAGACTTTAATTTATTGAAATTTGTAGAATTTACAATTTATGAAGTTTCAAAGTATAATTCTTTAAAGCGTGCTAGCTCAATGGAAGAGCACCTACTTTACAAGCGGGATGTTGGTGCTTCGATTCCATCGTGCCCTGACATCCATATGGAGTGACGATGATCAATTTTTCATCATGGAAGCTATTTTGACCATCACCAATGAGCATTGGTGAAATTTTTTGAACCTCACGAAAATATGAAATGGTGAGAGTCAATGAACGCCACCATATATACGCATCAATAGTGACGATCCTCAAAGGTCCGTAACCATAAATTGTTGTTGTTCATATCAAATGTTGATGGTCATTGTCCGTCATTATAGTAATTATTCCTGACATACCTTGAATGTCACCACAACACCTATACTTCTTACAACGCGGCTTTTAGTGATGGTCAACGAACATCACCATATATATGCACCAATAGTGATAGATATGAAAGATCCATCACAATAAATCATAGTTCATATGAAATGGTGATGATCATTATCCATCATTATAATCAATATTCGTGGCGGACCTTGAATGTCACCATAAAACCTATAGTTTTGGCGATGCCACCTTTGGTGACATTCAACTTTTGGTGACTGAGGCTATGGTCCATCACCATTGCTCGTATGAAATGGTGACTGTCGCTATCCATCATTATAAATTATTATTGTTGATGGACTTTGAATGTCACTACAACACTTATAATTTTGGCGATGCCACCTTTGGTGACATTCAGTTTTTGGTGATGGAGGCTATGGTCCGTCACCATTGTTCGTATGAAATGGTGACAATCGCTATCCGCCATTATAAATAATTATTGGTGGCGGAATTTGAGTGTCACCACAACACCTATACTTTTCGCGAAGCCACTTTTGGTGACGTTGAGTTTTTGGTGACGAAGGCTCTTTTGACCATAACCAATAAGCTTATGGTGACATTTTTCACCCCTCACCAATGTCCTTTTTTCTTGTAGTGTATGGACTCCCGGTGTCGACCAAGCAAGAAGTTTCCAATTGGTGGGATTGAGGAAGGAGGCCCTTTGGAGCCCCAAAATTTAGCAAAAGATTGGTGTGTTAGTCCGTTGAGGGATTATCCCCGTAGACTCCCTCATTTGTCTTGGGGTTGATGGTTGCAAGTAATTTTGGTTGCAGTTGACTACAATTGGGTGGAGAGCTCTTGTTCAAGGTTGTGTTTCCTTGCTTACTCTAAGATATGAAACTATGTATTCTGTTTAATGTATGATGAATGATGCTAATGTGATTATGGATAGTGGTTTGAATGTAGGGACTACATTGTGCTAGTGAATAGTCACTTATGCATTATATTACTTGCATATTATGTGATGTATTGGATGGTTGCATCTACATATGTATCTGTGTGGAATATACAAAAGAATGTGTTAGAAAATTGAAGAAAGAAAATATGTGAATAACTGCCAAACGACACACATAAAATTGTTATTAAATAAGAGCATATGAATCACATGATAGATAAGGAACCCTTTAATAGTAGGATTTGTGACCGTTTATTAATAGAATATTATGATGAGAGAGACATTCTGCATAGTAGGGTCTATATTCACTCATGAGCCATTTGTGCTCACATTACAAATTGTGGTGTTGATTAGTGAGAAAGACTTTAACATCCAAGGGAGTTTTTCCCCGGTATCAGTTTAACCAGCAATTTTACCCAAATGTCCTTCAACCTTGCTTTTCTAGCAGGATTTTTAAGCGATGGTTAAGGAAGCTAATGGCTTTGCGTATCGGAAACTAGCTTCTTGCAGGCCCATCATAAGGTCTCGCACCTTTAGTGTGTAGCACCCGAGGCTATTTCCTCTCTAAAGTCTACATGAAAGTCCGTGGTTGGTAATTCACGCATGAGTGCCTACCCCTCCCATTGGGGCATTTCTCCTCTTGTAATGGGTAGACTCGTAGGCAAGCAACTCGCTAGAGACCCAATCACTCAAGCTCACGAGTGATAATGTTAATCACCCTTAGAATGATAAGAAGTAAAGGCTTACGAACTATTTACCCCATTCCCCCAATGTGGTTGAGAGCGTCGGGTTACGTTAGAGAGTGGTAAGCATTTGTGTTCAATACTTGGAATAGATGGGCTTCATCACGAGAAAGTGAGGAATTTTTGTTACGTGATTGTAGTATGTTGAGTCAATTGGACTTCGCTCACCAATTGATTACTAAATTTATGTCACGATATGTTAGTTTATGGTAAACAGCTCCATGGGATCAAGAATTGTGATTGCAAATATGTTTTCTCATTAGTTATGTACCAACTACATGATTGAATGAATGTTGCATGTAATTATAAATGGGTTGTATATTAACAAGGTTGTTTTGTTATCATAGGAACTCATGATACTTCGTAAATACAAGCTCATTATCCTGATTATGTTTAAATGTTGTTTTAGAATGTCTAACAACGTGTGTGATTGACAACACATCATAAGAAACATAACATAGAAAAAATACATTCTACAACCACCCACTTTCGATGGGAATGTGAAGTAGTCTAAGGAGGCACAGGTATGTTTGTTAGAGATGAATAAATTCTTCAAGATACATGTGTACTAAAATAATATGAAATCAAGAGTCGAGTCTTATAATTTAAAGGGAAAAGACGATATTTGGTGGGAGGATGTTGAAGAATAGAAGAGCCATTACCGAAGAGGAGCTGACATGGGATGAGCTTGATACGATTTTTAGGGAGCAATACATGTCTGAACGCTACTATGACAATAAAACAATGGAATTTTATGAACTCAGAATGGGAGAGATGACTAATGAAGAGTATGTCACTAATTTTTGGGGGCTATCGGGATATGTTCCATATCTCAAGCACGAAAAGGTCGAAATGTAGAGGTTCATTAGTGGTTTGCCTATGGTATTCAAAGATAATATTGACTTATTGGAACACTAGACCCTGAAGGATTATTAGGAAGCTAGAGCAATACTATGAGAAATCTAGGCATGGGGCCAAGACTCTGAATGACTAAATAACCAAGATCACTCCCACATGAAATGTGAGTTGGCTGAGCAAGAACTCAAAAGGAAAAGAGAGGAAATTCCCATCTTAGACAAGTGAGTCTCAACGAGAGGCCAACATCAATGTTAAAGGGGATGTACAAAAAGTGGCATCATCGAAACCTAAGATTGAAAGCTAGGAACCACTTAAGCGTTGAACCTATGGTGGGAACCACAAGAGAAGGGATTTTCCTTATTAGTAGAAGGTTTGAATGAGAATATACATTGCTCAAGAGGTGAGCATTTTTTGCGAAATAGCCCAGAGTATGTCTAGTATTTACGTAGCATTGAACAGCCAGCAAGTATATTAAAAGGCATCCATAATTTAGATGGAATGTAAGCTGCAAGAGAAAGTTGTTTCTATTTTGATTGATATAGGTTCTAATTATATATATGTCAACCCAAAGCTTTTAGAAAAGTGTAAATTGGACAAGGAACTACACCAAGAGTTGTGACTACTTCAGTTGGAAGCACAAACAAAGAGGAGGATAAACTAATGCCTAAAGTCATGTGTATTGGAACTCAATGGCATGATCACTATATCTCACATGAATGTTTTACCATTGGATGGGTATAACATGTTAATTAGAATGGATAGGGTGTACGTGCACTATACCAAGGTGGATTGCTATGAAAAATAAATAGAATACTTGGATGAGAAAGGAACAGAGAGAATATTCGAAGGAAAGAAAAATCCCATATCAGTGAGGATCAACACTATCATGCAATCCAAACATAGTTGTAGGAAGAGATGTACGCTTTTCACGGTACAAGTTTCCAAAGATGAGGGAGCTCAAGGTGAGGATAAGGATGGGAGAGGTGAGACGCTCTGAAGGTATCTAGTCTTGGGATAGTAAACATATGTATTTCTAGTAGAGGTTCCTGGATTACCCCCTCTCAAAGAGATAAACTTCTCTATCGAGTTGATATCTAGAGCAACGCCATCATTTACGACCCCATATATAGTGAGGAGTGCGGAATTGGTTGAGATGAAACTACAATTGAAAGAAATGTTGGACAAGGGTTACAAATGGCGAAATGTGTCTTCTTGGGGTGCAACAATATTATTTGTTTAAAATAAATATGGAACTTTGAGGTTATGAATTAGTTATAGAAAACTAAACAAGGCAACCATTAAAAACAAGTACCCATTTCCAAGGATTGATGATCTCTTTGATAAGTTAAGAGAAGCAACAATATTATCCAAAATTTACTTGAGTCTAGGTTACCATCAAATAACAATCAAGGTGGAAGACATTCGTAAGATTAATTTAAGAACAAGATATGGGAACTATGAACTTGTTGTGCTAACCTTTGGGCTCAATAATGCTCCTTCCAATTTCATGTACATGGTGTTGTGACCTTACATAGACAAGTTTGTCATCATATTTGTAACAACTCTCATGAAGATTCTATGTAATAAATTCTAATAAAGGTAAAATAATAGCCATGGTTGTGGGACAATTATTCCAAGCTGAAAGTTAGGCAAGACATCCTAGTGTGGGTGCTCATTTGGTTTATTACAGCTAAGGAAATATGAAAAGGAAATGGAAAAGTATTTGGAAAGGAAAGGCATTAATAGGTATTGTATTTATTAAAATAAAGAAAATTAGCAGAAAAGGAAGGTGGAAGGTCACAGGTTGCATGTGAGGAGGAAAATGAAGGAAAAAAATAGAAAATGAAGAAAATTGAGGCCTCATTGGTAAAAATGCTTATCAGGACAAGTTGGTACCTTTTGGCAGTTCAGTTTTGTAGATCTCTCTCTATTCTCTCTCTCTCACACTCTTGGAAACTTAGATTTTTCTTGGAGCACTCCAAGATTGGATCAAGAAAAATAAAGAAGGTAAGAGGAAGTAAAGATCAAGCAAGGAAGAGAGTGATCTAGCAACTACAATGAGATTATTTGCAGGTATCAATTTGCATATATGATTTCCTTGTTAGTTTTGGCATGCATGGTTCTGCATGTGTGTTCTTGGTTCTCTTACTATCATGGGCATGGATTTTTCTAGGTGTGAAAATGTTCTTCAGCCTTGCCTTACCATTTCCAGATAGCCATGGTGTGGTAGGTTCTTTTGTATGTGGTTGACTTGGATTTCTAGATGGACTCAAAGCTCAATGGGGTGGTCCCACGATTATTCACAAGGCCTAGGAATTTCAAGATGGGATCCACAAAAAAGCTTTAATGTGAACACCTCAATTGAGCCTAAGAATGGCAGGATATCGATAATGGCAGGATACACGGTAAAGCTCAATGGTGAGTACCCTTGATTGTGCCTCAGAATTTAATTATAGGACACACAATAGAGACTAGAGGGTGGAGACCTTGTAGGCCTAGGAATCCCTTGACTAGTAATGATGGGATACACATTAAAGCCGAGAGGTTGGGATAGATAAATCCCTCACGGTGTAGGTGGAGAGATCCGGTGGCATCCATTTTTTTGCCTGTACTGATGTAGTGAGGATTCTGGTAAACCTTGGTATTGTATGCTTATTGTTTATGGCCTCGTGATTCAAAGGGGATTGCGGTAAATCATGGTTCTACTATTGAGGGTGAGGTGGTGTAGCCTGAGAAATCCCTAGGTTATTTTGGTTATAAGTCCCACATTCATGCATGGAGTATGGCACGGGGGTGACTGCAGGAGAGAGACTTGGCTCAGCTAATCTATGGTTGGGTGGAACGTGGTAGTCCCATACGAAGTTGGATTTTGCATTCATTAGTAAGAGTTCCTTTCTTCAGTATTTTATGAGAAAATGTGTTGGTTCATATGATGCATTTACAACTGATGTATCCTTGTTATTTATGTTGGTTATATTTTTGTTATGAGCATGTTTTATGAGAGTAATAATGTATGAATCTCATCATGTTTTGATTTGTAAATGAATTTGAAATGAATATATCACCTAATAGATGACAATGCAGCTAATGTCATAAGGAATCAATGTTTCTTAGCGATTCTTAGGTAAGTATGAGACCCCTATGCACAGATTTGTTGTTATGACCTGTAGAATAGATATTTGTGACATGTTTGATGAAATGTATGTTATGGCTAATAGGGATCCATTCATGTACTTGTTCAAGTATTTCAATTTGCAACCTAGTTTTGATGTTAATTTTCACTCTTGAAAGTTTCATGGCATTCTCGGAAGTGGCCTTAGTCTTGGAACTAAAAAAGTGTCACAAAATCTAGGGTCACTTGCTCTAAAATAACTGAAAATACCATTCTTTCTTGCATTCCCATGCTATGAGAGTGACAAGAGGGCCCCAATTTCATGCATTCCCATGTCATGGGAGCGACTGGGGCTCTAGGGCAGTGAAGTGAGGGGTTGATGATCTCAAAGTCTTGGTTGGATCCTATCGGTTCTGTGGTATGTGAAGAAGGTTGTATTGGTTGTTTATGTCTGTTCCACATCCCTAAGTTTACATGGGTAGTTTAATCAAATTGTAGTAGCCTATCCTCACATGTTTTCCCGAGTGGTCTGGTTAACTTTTGTAAAGGTGGGAGGAGGGTGTTACAAAGTTGTATCAAAGCATGGTTCACCCATTGGACTAGATGGACGATGTGTGTTGGCCATATATTCATGTTGGTTGCATATTTGTTACTTATACTTATGGTCTATGTGTTTTTTGTATATGCATGGTGTTGGTTATGGTTGAAATGATATCGCCATGTGAAAGTGGATGATGTGTTGTTGGATGTGTTTATCATGGGTATAGGTTTGTTATGCACTGGCTATGCATGTCAATGTTTGTATGTATCATGTATGCATGCATGTCATCCATATGTTAATTATGCATACAAAGATATGGGTGTAGTTGTCATGCATGAGGTCATGATGTATGGTTGATATGGTCTTGCAATGATGACTCGATTATGGTTAGGATGATATCTATATGCTGTTATGATTATGTTTATAAATGTATTATGATAATCTAGTTGATCTTGCAAATGAGAGCTCGTCCGAGAACTAATCAACATTATGTTGATTATGTTTATATTCTGGTTTAGCTGACATGGTATGCTTTGCACTAAGAAAAACAACAAAGATGAGTAGTAAGATGGTAGAATACAATTTTCGAGACTCTCCTTATGGATCAGATGAGTAGTGTGGTGTTGAGAATTCTTCTAACTTAGTAGACATGTTGAGAAGCTTGAAGGAAGAATTAAGAAGTTGTAAGACACATAATGACATAATCATGCATGCACAAGAGAAACAACCATAATTCAATGCAGTAATCCTTTAGATTTTGTGAGACTTGCAAAGACAGGGACCACTTCGGATCAACCATGGAGTGGAGAATATGACTAATGGGGTAGATGGCAGTAGATCTCATGGTGGGAGCAAGTCATATGGGTATGAAATGGTTAGAGATAGTTGGTTCTTCGATACTTTGGATCATAGAGGTGATGGACACACATATTATTCTAGTTCTGGTCTCAGACTATAGTTAGTAACCTTGTAATTCAACGATTACTAAAATTTATAAGTTGTGATGTAAACTATATACATAGACCCAACCATGCGAAAAACATTTTGGTGCCTCATGCTCTAGGTGAGTACCTCTTAACTAGGGTCAGTACTTCTTAACTATATTAATCACCTTACATTGCGTCTGATGATCTTCCAAGGATGATTGAACTTAGTCCCAATATTTTCAATTCATAGGTTATACAATTTTTTGAATGCATACATATGTACAATGGTTATGTGTTGGTTGACACTCACAACCTTGCTTAATTTTTATTTATGAGGTTAAGTTATAAATTATGCTAACACAAGACATTAACTTCTGAAACTTCTCGAACCCTAGATGTCCTTCAACGTGTTAACCACATGTTTGTATCTTCACCTTCCATTGCTCATCCTTGCTCAACAATTGTGGTCATTTGGAGGGAAGTTAGTGTAGCTATCCTCCCAAACACTTGTTGACAGTGTTAATTCTTCCACCCTTACCATGGAAGTGTCGCTCTACAATTGATGGGTTTTTTTTCTATTTTACGCCGAGGCTATGCACCACAACACTGATATATTTTTGTTACAGGTGCGTTGGGTAAATTATTTTGGTTGGATTAACACCCTTCTTTGTAATTTATTTTTTTCTAGAGGAATCCCTCTTCCTTTGAGTCATCTACGGGTCTAACTCGCATGGCTCCTTGGCTATTTTGAAGGAGTTATTATTCCATAATTAATAGCTTGAGGTTTCATCTCCATTCCCGGTTCTAACACATGGTACACCTTGAGTCCATCACTTAAAGAATTAGTCTACTCTTCTACTATCAACTACATCCTAAATTATTCTGGTAACCGTAGGATGATCTCGCAGTGGTGCACAATGCTTCTTCTCTAGGTATTTTTTTTGCCTCTACCTTCTAAAGTTATCCTACCCATTTTCCACCCGAATATCTAACATGGTATTCTGGGTTGCAAGTAAGGTTCTCCTTCTTATGATGCTCCACTTGTGTTTCCTTTGGATTAAGGAACTGCATATACATCCGACATTAATGAGGTGGCTCCCTTGTCTAGGCTTTTGTGCAAATTAATGATTCATCTTGGAGGATGGCATTATAGATGTGCAACCTACTGGAACATAATTTTTATAGTATATAGTCTAGCCATCTCTAGGTAGGGTTTAGATGGGGGATGTAATTCCACTCTCCTTGATATTGGTTAAGGACACGAATGGTTTTATGGGTTCTTGGTTTTCTGTATGTAATGAATATTTCCTTTTTTGAACTCGAAGATTATTATGTACATGTTTTTTTTTATGGTGATACTGCAATTTCTGAGTTGATGTGAGGGTTGGAACCTTGTTATATGAAACACTATTCATGGGGGTTATTCCCACTCTATGCAGTTATCATTTTTGTGACAACATATAATTTTTAATTTCTGTAAAGGTCTCTACATACTTGCCTTGCATGCACATCGTTTTTCTTGGAAAATGTTCAAGAAATATTTTTGTTTTTTTTTTTTTACTATAATTAGCATGGCATAAATCTTCAAGGATTCTTTATAGGTTAGTGAGGTGAAATTGTTGCAGAAATAAATGTCACAATATTTGTAATGTTTGCTTTATTCATCCTTATTTGTTCAAAAGAAACATTATCAATTGCTAATTTTAACCTGCATGTGTGTACTATAATATTTTGTTTACACTTCGAGAGTCTTCCACAGATAATTGGCTACACTATCCCTTCCAACCTAGGGTCTTGTGGAAATGGAGCTTTCCATATTCCTCATAGCCCACAAGGTTTTCTTGACTTTTCTTTGCTCAGTCTAGATTATTCAAGCTCTCTCATTTCCAACCGAGAGTTAAACTAACTCGAACCAATTTATTTGCCAAACTATCTAACAAGTCATGTTCTCAACTAGCTTTACCATGACTAAGCCTACAACCTTAGTTTACACAATTGAGTCACAACACTACCCAATTGTGAAGATATATTCTCATCTCTACGAGGGTTTCAACCGAGTTCATGTACAAATGTTTGTTTGGATTACAAGAATTTGATATGGAACTTAGATTACACTTTTGTGTGTATTACACCCTCATTGAGTTTAGCGGCAACTAATGGTAATTTTATATGCACGGGTAACTTTTAATTACATTCGTTTAAATATCCTTGTGTTTCAAACAACAAAACTTTAAGCAGGCTTATATGTATAGGATTAGGAAGATGAGGAGCTCAATCTGGAGAGTGCTCTCCTCCCTTCCAATAAGAAGGAGAATCACGCCCATATCTACCCCCGAGCTTCCTAACTTTGAGAGCACTTTTTGTGACTGTGACTGATTCAGTTCATTCTATAGGCATCAAAACTCCTCAAAAGTCCAGCCTAACAATTTACACACCCTTGTCTATAGTTGATTCTTCCATTGTCGCCAACCCAGGTTTAGAATTGTACTCCATGATGATGTAATCATACACTTACCAATACTTGAGAGGTCTTCCATGTTATTTTCCTCTTTCCTTTTCCAAAAATTAATTAACAGAACACCCTCCCTTCCCACTATGATCTACTTTTTCCTAGGTAATTAGAGGAACCAAGAACGGTAACTCTCATAACTTTCTAGAAATTAGAAATTCATTCAGAGACTACAGACAGTTCCAAGTCTCCACCAATCATAAATAATATATATATATATATATATATATATATATATATATATATATATATATATCATTTGAGTTCATTATGATTTTCTCTAAGCCTTTAATTACAAAGTCTCATTTACCTCAAGTATATAGAAGCAAATCGTATTTACAAAACTAACTTACAAACACTTGTAATCACTAGAGAAGTTATGGAGGGACTAATGCTATATTCATAAGAGTCTAAATCAATGATTCACGAATGCACTTAATACCTTATTCTGGCACATAAGGTGTAGACAACTTACTCCTTGGGCCTTAGTCCTCTTAGATCAACAAAAATGAATTTCTAACCTAGACAAACCCAATATTAGTTAGAAAACATTTTACATGGATTAATATGTTGAATTTATATTAATATGTTCGATTTATAATAAATAAATTAGTAAATATTTACATGTTGGTTAAAATTAATACAGCGCAAGAGAGATGTTGTAGTACCCCAAAAATTTAAAAGTAATAAACATAATAAAATTCAAATTTCTTACATTGTAATTTTGTTTTTATTAATAAAATTACCAATGAATTTTTAGATCAAAAAAATCATAATATACATATTACATTAAATGATATAAATAGAAATAATCAATTTAGATCCAATTTATGTTATAAAATAGAATAATGATTATGTAACCATATTTAGATGTAATTAATAAACACATAAACTTACAATCTCACAATATCTTTAACAATGGATACTAAGGTCCACTTTTCCACACTAGTAAATAGGTTTTGTTACAATACCATGGGCCAATATCATGTGTTATCAACACACCATGACCACAAACCATCTCTCATTTCACACTCAAAATATTTTATAAATATTTTATTTGAATTTACTTTTAGATCAATTTTTAATTAAATTTAAAATAAAAAAATATTATATTGAGGAAATGGTTTTTTTGACTACCATTTTTCTAGTTAATTTTAATCTAAATATTTTATTTGAATTGAATTTTAGAACATTTTTTTAATTAAATTTATTTGAATTGAATTTTAGAACATTTTTTTAATTAAATTTGAAATAAAAATGTTATAGCGAGGAAATAGTATTTTTCACCACCATTTTTCTAGTTAATTTTAATAAAAATATGATTTTTTTAAAATTGAATTTATATAAGGAAAGGTTGAAAATAAGTTGGGGTAATTTGGTTTTTGGCCTACCTTGAAAAATTGTCAAGTAACACAAATATTTCATATATCCATGAATACATGTCAGAATTTGTTGATCTTTAGATCAATCCTACACCTCCCAACGAAAAATATCAACTTCCACCAATAAAAAGACCCACATGGATTTTGGCCCTAATTGCCAATTTAAAGAGTTAAGCAATCTACCAATCTTTATGGCCAACCCTACCTGTATCATTTATAACATGATTTTTAAAGGAGTCAATATTGGTTCAAGTGTAATGTCCCTCTCTGAATGATCACACCAAGGGAAGAAAATATATAAAAAATACACCGGTGGAATTTTGATGATAAAAGAGAGATGAAGCTCACTCTTTCTCATGATAAAAGAGAGATGAAGCTCACTCTTTGGGCATGCACAATCATTTTCTCATAAAAATTTAGAGATATCTTGTGTCTTTTGAGTGCTAAGGGTGAAACCCTTGAATGAATTAATTTCGGTAGTGAAACAAATCCACCCTAGTTGATTAGAAAAAAAAGGCCACACAGATATTTCACTGGTATTTATTGCTAAAGATTCATCTCATTGCTAGGTCATGGGTACCACCACAGACCATGGGATTTTTGGAGGTCATACTTTCCATTTGCATTTCATATAGGAAAAAGGGGACTAATTCACTGATTGCCAGACTTTGGGATCACTTGAGGAGGTCGTACTAGTTATTATGAGTAAGTTGAAGGTATTTGTTGTGGGTAGTTTCATCGAGGTTTTCGCTGACCTATCTAGTGCCAATTGTTTCTTAGAAGTTCAAGCCATCATTTGCCACACCATGTCATCAAAAAGGAGGGTCAAACTAGACATCAAATATGCTCTAATATAGTAATTCACAAGATGTTCTTTGCTTAGGTTAGATACTTCATTCAACCATATGCCCATTAATCCATTTACCAATCACATTAGACATTATATAATAGTAACTCACGAAAGAACATAAACGATAGATGTAGAAGACAAGCCAAGACAAAAAGACACAAGAATATGTCTCACGCGAGGGAAAAGCCCCAAGATGTTGAAAACCCTTGATAAAATCTTCTTATTATTATCATCAAATGTTCAACAAAGAAAGAGAGACAGTACAATGATATAAAATAACTTGCCAATATGAATATTAGGCATCACTATTCTTAAATCCATTCAATCTTGTAATCTGGGAAGTCTAGTCATGGAGGAAAAATCATATTGTTGTTGCGATCGGTATGGTTAGGGAAACAACAGTCCATTTCTTTCAAAGGTGACTCATCCAAAAATCCTCCTTTCTATTGCAACCTTCCTTATTTCACATGATGCTCCCTTTCACTTGCTTAAGGAGCTCGTTTATGACGACATTAAGGTCATGGTTGTTATTATCGTTGTGGTTTTGGATTAGGGCTTTTGAAGCATGCTTCTCGAGCCCTTGAATATCTGCAAATAGTGCAACCTTTTTTTTCTTACAAGGATTCCACTATTTTTAGTAGTCCTATCATGTTTTTAAGTTTCCATGTCATCCTCAACAAGAACCTAAATACTATCATATAAGGTGAGTAACTTTCGGTTGTATTTTAGCTTCGTGGGTAACTCATTCAAGGTTTGTGGTCAAGATGTGAGAATATCTTCTAGCTGCGGCAAAAATATAGGAAAAAGTCCCATACGAAACAAGTCACAACCTATATATAATATTGTCCTTAACCATAGTGAAACACTTCTTCCAAACTCTGACGTGTTATGACAAAGCCCTAACCAAAAGAGTGCCAACCATAACCAGAATTTGTCCTTCATTATCTTCTCTGCCACATAGACATCTTTTTCTTTTGATTGATGTGTCCCAAATGAGAGAATGCTCCCATATATATATATATATATATATATAGTGGAGTTGAGTGGGCTTGACTTTTGATCTTCTTAAGGTGACATATAGTTGAGACTGACCTAAATAATCTACATGAGAGAAACATAAATTAAAAATTCCACTTCTACTTATCCAAATTTGATGATCTTTAGATCGATTTTGATCCTCTCGAAAGGAGGAATTCAATGCCATAATTATATTCCCCAAAGGAGATGTTCAAAGTGGAATTTGGCCATATCTTCCATTCTTAACAAAAATAGCCATCAATATTTTTTTCTAGCATTTTGGGCTGAATTTGCAATAGTATGCTAAAAAGTGTCATTTCAATGTCTCGAAATTAGGATATATAAATGTGAGATATATACTCTACATCTTTGGGTTATATCCTTTTCAAATATGAGTTTTCTTAGGCTACATGTTAATTGTTTGAGCTTCCAACTTTGAAGAAATTCTTGAATGGACTTTGTAAATACTCGAATGAATGGACTAAGGTGGTGGTAGCATAAATTGTGTTATTTTAGAGATTCCACTTCCATATTTTCACAAATACAATGTCCTCAATAAATACTTATATGTATAAATACTTATGTTTAGGATTATATATGTGCTGGAGCAGTTCGTATATGTTTTACTATAATCCTCATGTTGACAAGATTTAGTTGACTTTTTTCATCAATTCCTCATAGAATATGAAAAAGGAAATGATTGTCAAAATGTTGCAAGAATTACATTTCTCCTGATTTCTTTTTTTATTGTTCATGACAAGATAATCATGTTGCAAGAATGAGTTATCCTACAGTATGTTTCAATTTGTGGATTTTTTTCATTCCATTTTTTTACAAGGATGTAGATTTGATTTTCATGTTGATGGTTTTTGCATGTTACCTAGACCAAAATGTTGGTAATGGAGTGGATCTTGATAAGTAGTCATAGACACAGACTCTCTCAGAGGTTAATGTTACAATACCACTTCCACCTAACATCAGAAAAAGTTGAATGGTGTGTGACCTAAAGAAGAGTTATTTAACGACACGTTTGAAAGGGTAACCTCATGTCTTAGTTGTAAGTCATTTATTTTTGTTTCTTAGATGTAAGTTATTTGCTTGATTTTGAGCTTTATGAGATAAATTCTTTCAATAATCAAATATGCATGGCTTGTATTGCTAACCCAATGTTAGTTACTTGACATGGTTGATATAACGTTCAATTCTAGGCCACTTTTATTTTAAGTCAAAAATTTTATTGATTAAAAGGATGTTAATATTTTGATTGGTTTACTTGGAGCTTGATTTAATATTTTTTTGTAAATTCCACTTTGATGTTATTCTTTTAGGGTGAGTAATTTCCACAAGTAAGGTCAAATGAGTCCTAGAAAATAGGTATACAACAAGAGAATCTTAGGCCTTTGTGGTGTATCGATTATTCTTTATTGCATGTTGGTTTATGTGAAGGGGATATATATATATATATATATATATATATATATATATATATATATATATATATATATATATATATAATTTATATATCATTTATCTATCCAAACAAAAACATATTGAGATAAATCTTTATAAACATAACATATTACATTGTTATTTATTTTCTATATATATAACATACATCTGTAATATTTACTATATAGACATTTATAACCATATGTCTTCATAGTTTTATAGTATAAATGTCTTCATATTTCATGAGTTTCAGAAACATATTGATTCTTTAATACAAAAAAAATAACCATTAGGTAGTAGAATTTATGTCTTTTCAGTAAAATCTTTAAAGGGTTAGCTTGTATTTATAAATGGAGGTTTCAATTCCATCATGCTACATCCATATGGAGTAGACAATTTCATCACGGATATTTGGACCATCACAATGAGCATTGGTGAAATTTTTCAACCCTCACCAAAATATGAAATGGTGAGAGTCAACGAATGCCACCATATATACGCATCAATAGTGATGATCCTCAAAGGTCTGTAACCATAAATTGTTGTTGTTGATATGAAATGGTGATGGTCGTTGTCCATCATTATAGTCATTTTTCCTGACAGACCTTGAATGTCACCACAACACCTATACCTCTTACAACGCGGCTTTTAGTGACGGTCAACAAACGTCACCATATATATGCACCAATAGTGAGATCCATGAAAGATCCATCACAATAAATTATAGTTCATATAAAATGGTGATGATCATTATCCGTCATTATAATCAGTATTCGTGACGGACCTTGAATGTCACCATAAAACCTAAACTTTTGGCGATGCCACCTTTGGTGATGTTCAACTTTTGGTGACCGAGGCTATGGTTCATCACCATTGCTTATATGAAATGGTGACGGTCGCTATCCATCATTATAAATCATTATTGGTGACGGACTTTCAATGTAACTACAACACTTATACTTTTGGCGATGCCACCTTTGGTGAGGTTCAGTTTTTGGTGATAGAGGCTATGGTCTGTCACCATTGTTCATATGAAATGGTGACATTCACTCTCCGTCATTATAAATTATTATTGGTGACGAAATTTGAATGTCACCACAACACCTATACTTTTAGTGACGCCACTTTTGGTGACGTTGAGTTTTTGGTGACGAAGGCTCTTTTGACCATCACCAATAAGCTTATGGTGACATTTTTCACCCCTCACCGATGTCCTTTTTTCTTGTAGTGTATGGACTCCCGGTGTCGACCAAGCAAGAAGTTTCCAACTGGTGGGATTGAGGAAGAAGGTCCTTTGGAGCCCTGAAATTTAGCAAAAGATTGGTGTGTTAGTCCCTCAAGGGAGAATCCCCGTAGACTCTCTCATTTGGATTGGGGGTGATGATTACAAGTAATTGTGGTTGCAGTTGACTACGATTGGGTGGAGAGCCCTTGTTCAAGGTTTAGTTTCCTTGCTTACTCTAAGATAAGAAACTATGTATTATGTTTAATGTATGATGAATGATGCTAATGTTATTGTGGATAGTGGTTTGAATGTAGGGACTACATTTTGCTGGTGAATAGTTGCTTATGCATTATATTACTTGCATGTTATGTGATGTATTGGATGGTTGCATTTACATATGTATATGTGTGGAATATATGAAAGAATGTGTTAGAAAATTGAAGAGAGAAAATATGTGAATAACTACTAAATGACACGCATAAAATTGTTATTAAATAAGAGCATATGAATCACATGATAGATAAGGAACCCTTTAATAGTCGTATTTGTGACCCTTTATTACTAGAATATTATGATGAGAGAGACATTCTACATAGTAGGGTCTATATTCACTCATGAGTCATTCGTTCTCACGTTACAAATTGTGGTGTTGCTTATTGAGCAAGAATTTAACGTCCAACGGAGTTTTTCCCTTGTATCAATTTAGCCAGCAACTTTACCCAAATGTCCTTCAACCTTGCATTTCCAGCAGGCTTTTTAAGCGATGGTTGAGGAACCTAATGGCTTTGCGTATCGGAAACTAGCTTCTTGGAGGCCCGACATAAGGTCTGGCACTGTCAGCGTGTAGCACCCGAGGATATTTCCTCTCTAAATTCTACATGAAAGTCTGTGGTTGGTAATTCACGCATGAGTGCCTACCCTTCCCATTGGGGCATTTCCTCCTCTTGGAATGGGCATACTCGTAGGTGAGAAACTTGCTAGAGAACAAATCACTCAAGATCGTAAGTGATAATGTTAATCACCCTTAGAATGATAAGAAGTAATGGCTTACGAACTATTTACCCCATTCCCTCAATGTGGTTGAGAGCGTCGGGTTATATTAGAGAGTTGTAAGCATTTGTGTCCAATACTTGGGCTAGATGGGCTTCATCACGAGCAAGTGAGGAATTTTTGTTATGTGATTATAGAATGTTGAGTCAATTGGACCATGCTCACCAATTGATTACCAAATTTATGTCAAGATATGTCAGTTTATGGTAAACGGCTCCATGGGAGCAAGAATTGTGATTGCAAATATGTTTTCTCGTTACTTATGTACCAACTATATGATTGAATGACTGTTGCATGTAATTATAAATGGGTTGTATATTAACAAGGTTGTTTTGTTATCATAGGAACTCATGATACTTTGTAAATACAAGCTCGTTATTCTAATTATGTTTAAATGTTGTTTTATAATATCTAACAACATGTGTGATTGACAACACATCATAAGAAACATAAAATAGAAAAAATACATTCTAAAACCACCCACTTTCGATGGGAATGTGAAGCAATCTAAGGATGCACAAGCATGGTTTTTAGAGCTGAATAAATTCTTCAAGATACATGTCTACTAAAATAATATGAAATCAAGAGTTGAGACTTATAATTTAAAGGGACAAGATGATATTTGGTGGGAGGACGTGAAGAATAGAAGAGCCATTACCGAAGAGGAGCTAACATGGGATGAGCTTGATAAGCTTTTTAGGGAGCAATACATGTCTAAATGCTACTATGACGATAGAGCAATGGAATTTTATGAACTCAGAATGGGAGAGATGACTAACGAGGAGTATGTCACAAATTTTTGGGGGCTGTTGGGATATGTTCCATATCTCAAGGATGAAATGGTAAAAATGTAGAGGCTCATTAGTGGGTTGCCTATGGTATTCAAAGATAATATTGACTTATTGGAACACTAGACCCTCAAGGACTATTAAGGAGCTAGAGAAATGCTATGAGAAATCTAGGCATGGGGCCGAGACTCCGAATGATTGAATGGCCAAGAGCACTGCCACATGAAATGTGAGTTGGCCGAGGAAGAACTCAAAAGGAAAAGAGAGGAAATTCCCATCTTAGACAAGTGAGTCTCAACAGAAGGCCAACATCGATGTTAAAGGTGATGTACAACAAGTGGTATCGGTGAAACCTAGGATTGAAAGCTAGGAAGCACTTAAGTGTTGGACCTGTGGTGGGAATGACAGGAGAAGGTATTTTCCTTATCAGTAGAAGGTTGAAACGATAATCTACATTGCTCAAGAGGTGAGAATTGTGTGCGAAGTAGCCGAGAGTATGTCCGATATTTACGTAGAATTGGACAACCACCAAGTATATTACAAGGCATCCATAATTTAGATGGAACGTAAAATGAAAGAGAAAGTTGTTTCTATTTTGATTGATCTAGGTTGTAATTATATCTATGTCAACCCAAAGCTTTTAGAAAAGTGTAAATCGGACAAGGAGGTACACCAAGAGCTGTGACTACTTCAGTTGGAAACATGGACAAAGACGAGGATCAACTAATGCCTGAAGTCATGTGTATTGGAACTCAATTGCATGATCACTATATCTCACATGAATGTTTTACCATTGGATGGGTATAACATTTTAATCAGAATGGACTGGATGTACGCACACTATACCAAGGTGGATTGCTATGAAAAAGAAATAAAATACTTGGATGAGAAAGGAACAGAGAGAATATTCAAAGGAAAGAAAAATCCCATACCAGTGAGGATCAACACTGTCATGCAATCCAATCATAGTTGTAGGAAGAGATGTACGCTTTTCACGGTACAAGTTTCCAAAGATGAGGGAGCTAAAGATGAAAAAAAGGATGGGAAAGCTGAGATGCTTGAAAGGTATCAAGTCTTCGGATAGTAAACATATGTATTTCTAGTAGAGGTTCCTGGATTACCCCCTCTCAAAGAGATATACTTCTCTATCGAGTTGATATCTAGAGAAAAACCAACATTTAAGACCCCATATATAATGAGGACTTCGGAACTGGTTGAGATGAAACTACAGTTGAAAGAAATGTTGGACAAGGGTTACACATGGCAGAATGTGTCTTCTTGTGGTGCAACAGTATTATTTGTTTAAAATAAATATGGAACTCTGAGGTTATGCATTAATTATAGAAAACTAAACAAGGTAACTATCAAAAACAAGTACCCATTACGAAGGATTGATGATCTGTTTGATAAGTTAAGGGAAGTAGCAATATTCTCCAAAATTTAATTGAGTCTAGGTTACCATCAAATAACAATCAAGGAGGAGGACATTTGTAAGATTAATTTAAGAACACGATATGGGAACTATGAACTTGTTGTGCTAACCTTCGGGCTCAATAATTCTCCTTCCACTCTCATGTACATGGTGTTGTGACCTTACCTAGACAAGTTTGTCATCATATTTGTAACAACCCTCATGAAGATTCTATGTAATAAATGTTAATAAAGGTAAAATAATAGCCATGGTTATGGGACAATTATTCCAAGCTGAAAGTTAGGCAAAACATCCTAGTGTGGGTGCTCATTTGGTTTATTATGGCTAAGGAAATATGCAAACGCAATGGAAATGGATTTGGAAAGGAAAGGCATTAATATGCATTGTATTTATTAAAATAAAGGAAATTAGGAGAAAAAGAAGGTGAAAGGTCATAGGTTGCATGTGAGGAGGAAAATGAAGGAAAAAAGTGGAAAAATGAAGAAAATTGAGGCCACATTGATAAAAAGGCTTATCAAGACCAGTTGGTACCTTTTGGTAGTTCAGTTTTGTAGATCTCTCTTTATTCTCTCTCTCTCTCACTATTGGACACTTAGATTTTTCTTGGAGCACTCCAGGATTGGATCAAGAAAAGTAAAGAAGGTAAGAGGAAGTAAAGATCAAGTAAGGAAGAGAGTGATCTAGCAACTACAATGAGATTATTTGTAGGTATCAATTTGCATATATGATTTCCTTGTTAGTTTTGGCATGCATGGTTCTACAAGTGTGTTCTTGGTTCTTTTACTATCATGGGCATGGATTTTTCTAGTTGTGAAAATGTTCTTCAGCCTTGCCTTACCATTTCCAGATGGCCATGGTGTGGTAGGTTCTTTTGTATGTGGTTGAGTCAGATTTCTAGATGGACTCAAAGCTCAGTTTGGTCCCACAATTATTCATAAGGCCTAGGAATCTCATGATGGGGTACACGAAAAAGGTTCAATGTGAACACCTCGATTGAGCCTAAGAATGGCAGGATACTGATAATGGTAGGATACACGGTAAAACTCAATGGTGAGTACCCTTGAATGGGCCTCAGAATCCAACGATGGGACACACAGTAGAGACTATAGGGTGGAGACCTTGTAGGCTTAGGAATCCTTTGACTCGTAATGACAGGATACATGGTAAAGCCGAGAGGTTGGGACAGATAAATCCGTCACGGTGTAGGTGGAGAGATCCGGTGGCATCCATGTTTTTTGTCCGTACTTATGTAGTGAGGATTGTGGTAAACCTTGGTATTTTATGCTTATTGTTTATGGCCTCGTGATTCGGAGGGGATTGTGGTAAATCATGGTTCTACTATTGAGCGTGAGGTGGTGTAGTCTGAGAAAGCCCTAGGTTATTTTGGTTATAAGTCCCACATTCAGGCATGGAGTATGGCAGGGGGGTAACTCACATGAGAGAGACGTGGCTCATCCAATCTATGGTCAGGTGGAACATGGTAGTCCCATACCGAGTTGGACTTCACATTCATTAGTAAGAGTTCCTTTCCTCGGTATTTTATGAGAAAATGTGTTGGTTCATATGATGCATTTACGACTGATGTATCCTTGTTATTTATGTTGGTTATATTTTGGTTATGAGCATGTGTTATGAGAGTAATAATGTATGACTCTCATCATGTTTTAATTTTTAAATGAATGTAAAATGAATATATCACCTAATAGATGACAATGAAATTAATGTCATAAGGAATCAATGTTTCTTAGTGATTCTTAGATAAGTATGAGACTCGTATGCACAAATATGTTGTTATGACCTGTAGAATGCATATTTGTGACATTTTTGATGAAATGTATGTCATGGCTAATAGGGATCCATTCAAGTATTTGTTCAAGTATTTGAATTTGCAACATAGTTTTGATGTTATTGTTCATTCTTGAAAGTTTCATGAAGTTCTCGATAGTGGCCTTAGTCCTGGACCTGAAAAAGTGTCACAAAATCTGGGGTCACTTGCTTTAAAATAACTTAAAAGACCCTTGTTTCTTGCATTTCGATGCTATGAGAGTGACAAGAGGGCCCCAATTTCATGCATGCCCATGTCATGGGAGCGAGTGAGGCTCTAGGGCAGTGAAGTGTCAAATTTTTTGAGGGGTTGATGATCTCAAAGTCTTGGTTGGATCCTGCCAGTTCTGTGGTATGTGAAGAAGGTCGTATCAGTTGTTTTGTGTCAGCTCGACATCCCTAAGTTTACATGGGTAGTTTAATCAAATTGTAGTAGCCTATCCTCACATGTTTTCCCGAGTGGACCGGTTAATTTTGTAAAGGTGGGAGGAGGGTGTTACAAAGTGGTATGAGAACATGGTTCACCCATTGGACTGGATGGCGATGTGCATTGGCCACGCATTCATGTTGGTTGCATATTTGTTACTTATACTTATGGTCTATGTGTTTTTTGCATATGCATGGTGTTGGTTATGGTTGCAATGATATCGCCATGTGAAAGTAGATGGTGTGTTGTTGGATTTGTTTATCATGGGTATAGGTTTTTTATGCATTGGCTATGCATGTCAATGTTTGTATGTATCATGTATGCATGCATGTCATCCATATGTTAATTATGCATACAAAGATATGGGTGTAGTTGTCATGCATGAAGTCATGATGTATGGTTGATATGGTCTTGCAATGATGACTCGATTATGGTTAGGATGATATCTATATGCTGTTATGATTATGCTTATACATGTATTATGATAATCTGGTTGATCTTGCAAATGAGAGATCATCCCCGAAATAAACAACATTATGTTGATTATGTTTATATTTTGGTTTAGATGACATGGTATGCTTTGCACTAAGAAAAACAACAAAGATGACTAGCAAGATGGTAAAATACAAATTTTGAGACTCTCCTTATGGATCAGATGAGTAGTGTGCTGTTGGGAATTCTTATAACTTAGTATACATGTTGAGAAGCTTGAAGGAAGAATTAAGAAGTTGTAAGATACATAATGACAGAGTCATGCTTGCACAGGAGAAACAAGAAGAATTCAATGCAGTAATCATTTAGATTTTGTGAGACTTGCAGAGACAAGGACCACTTTGGATCAGCCATGTTGAGGAGAATATGACTAATGGGGCATATGGCAGTAGATCTCATGGTGGGAACAAGTCATATGGGTATGAAATGGTTAGAGATGGTTGGTTCTTGGATACTTTGGATCAGAGATGTGATGGACACACATATTATTCTAGTTCTGGTCTCAAACTATAGTTCATAACCTGTTAATTCAACGATTACTAAAATTTATAAGTTGTGATGTAAACTATATACATAGACCCAACCATCCGAAAAACATTTCGGTGCCTCATGCTCTAGGTGAGTACCTCTTAACTAGGATCAGTACTTCTTAACTATGTTAATCACCTTACATTACGTTTGATGAACTTCCAAGGATGGTTGAACTTAGTCCCAATATTTTCAATTCATAGGTAAACAATTTTCTGAATGCATACATATGTACAATGGTTAGGTGTTGGTCAATGCTCACAACCTTGCTTTATTTTTATTTATGAGGTTAAGTTCCAAATTATGGTGACACAAGACATTAACTTGTGAAACTTCTCGAACCCTAGATGTCCTTCGACGTGTTAGCCACATGTTTGCATCTTCACCTTTGATTTCTCATCCTTGCTCAACAATTGTGGTCATTTAGAGGGAAGTTAGGGTAGCTATCCTCCCAAACCGTTGTTGACAGTGTTCATTCTTTCGCCCTTACCGTCGCTCTGCAACTCATGGGTTTTTTCTATGTTACGCTGAGGTTATACACCACAACACTCATATATTTATGTTACATGTGTGTTGGGTCAATTATCTTGGTCAGATTGCCACCCTTCTTTGTAATTTATTTTTTTTCTGGAGGAATCCCTCTCCCTTTAAGTCATCTACGAGTCTAACTCGCATGGCTCCTTGGCTATTTCGAAGGGGTTCTTATTCCATAATTAATAGCTTGAGATTTCATCTCCATTCCCAGTTCCGACACATGGTACACCTTGACTCCATCACTTAAAGACTTACTCTACTCTTCTGCTATGAACTACATCCTAAATTATTCTGGTAACTGTAGGATGATCTCGCAGTTGTGAACAATGCTTCTTCTCTAGGTATTGTTTTTGCCTCTACCTTCTAAAGTTATCCTACCCATTTTTCACCCGAATATCCAACTTGGTATTTTGGGTTGCAAGTAAGGTTCTCCTTCTTATGATGCTCCACTTTTGTTTCCACTGGATTAAGGTACTTCAAATATGCCCGACATTAATGAAGTTCCTCCCTTTTCCAGTCTTTTGTGTAAATTAATGATCCATCTTGGAGGATGGCAATATAGATATGCGACCTACTAGAACATAATTTTTATAGTATATAGTCTAGCCATCCCTGAGTAGGGTTTAGATGAGCGATGTAACCCCACTCTCCTTGAAATTGGTTAAGGACACGAATGGTTTTATGGGTTCTCGGTTTTCTAGATTTAATGAATATTTCCTTTTTTGAACTCGAAGATTATTATACACATGTTTTTTTTATAGTGATACTCCAATTTCTCTGTTGATGTGAGGGTTGGACCCTTGTTATATGAAACACTATTCATGGGGGTTGTTCCCGCTCTATGCAGTTATCATTTTTGTGACAACATTGAATTTTTAATTTCTGTAAAGGTCTCTACATACTTGCCTTGAATGCACAACGTTTTTCTTGGAAAATGTTCACGAGATATTTTTGTTTTTTCTCTTAGTATGATTAGCATGGAATAAATATTCATGGATTCTTTAGAGGTTAGTGAGGTGACATTGTTGCAGAAATAAATGTCCTAATCTTTGTAATGTTTTCTTCATTCATCCTTATTTGTTCAAAAGAAACATTATCAATTGCTAATAATTAACCTGCATGTTTTTACTATAATATTATGTTTACACTTTGAGAGTCTTCCACAGATAATTGGCTACACTATCCTCACAGCCCACGGGGTTTTCTTTACTTTTCTTTGTTGAGTTCACACCGTTCAAGCTCTCTCGTTTCCAACTGAGAGTTAAACTAACTTGAACAAATTTATTTGCCAAACTATCTAACAAGTCATGTTCTCGACTAGCTTTACCATGACTAAGCCTACAACCTTAGTTTACACACTTGAGTTAGAATAGTACCCAATTGTGAAGATATATTCTCATCTCTACGAGGGTTTCAACCCGGTTCATGTAGAAATGTTTGTTTGCACTATAATAATTTGAAATGGAAATTAGATTAGACTTTTGTGTGTATTACACCCTTATTGAGTTTAACAGCAACTAGTGGTAATTTTATATGCACGGGTAAATTTAAATTACATTCATTTAAATATCCTTGTGTTTCAAACAACAAAACTTTAAACACACTTATATGTATAGGATTAGGAAGACGAGGAACTCAATCTCGAGAGTGCTCTCCTCCCTTCAAATGAGAAGGAGAATCACACCCATATCTAGCCCCGAGCTTCCTAACTTTGAGAGTAGTTTTTGTGACTGCGACTGATTCAGTTCATTCTATAGGCATCAAGACTCCTCGAAAGTCCAGCCTAAAAATTTACAAACCCTTGTCTATAGTGGATTCTTCCACTCCCTCCAACCTAGGTTGAGAATTGTACTCCATGATGATGTACTTATACACTTACCAATACGTGGGAGGTCTTGCATGTTATTTTCCTCTTTCCTATTCCAAAAATTAATTAACAAAACACCCTCCCTTCCCACTATGATCTATTTTTCCCTAGGGAATGAGAGGAACTGAGAACTATAACTCTCATAACTCTCTAGAAATTAGAAATTCGTTCAGAGACTACCCAAGTTCCAAGTCTCCACCAATCATAAATAAATCATATATATATATATAAGTTTCATTAAATATTCTCTTTGAGTTCATTATGATTTCCTCTAAGCCTTTAATTACAAAGTCTCATTTACCTCAATTAAATAGAAGCAAATCATACTAACAAAATTAACTTACAAACACTTGTAATCACTAGAGAAGTTATAGAGGGACTAATGCTATATTCGTAAGCTTTGAGTCTAAATCAATGATTCATGAGTGCACTTAATACCTTAACTAAATTTTGACACATAAGGTGTAGACCACTTACTCTTTGGGGCTTAGTCCCCCTAGATCAACAAAAATGAATTTCTAACCTAGACAAACCCAATATTAATTAGAAAAACATTTTTACATGGCTTAATATGTTGAAATTATAGTAATATGTCCAATTTATAATAGGTAAATTGGTAAACATTTACATATTGGTTAAAATTAATATAGAGCCCAAGAGATATTGTAGTGCTGCAAAAATTTAAAAGTAATAAACATACTAAAATTCAAATTTCTTACATTGTGATTTTGGTTTTATTAATAAAATTATCAATGAATTTTTAGATTACAAAAATCATTATATACATATTACATTAAATTATATAAATAGAAATAATAAATTTAGATCCATTTTACATTATAACATAGAATCATGTTTATGTAATCATATTTAGATCTAATTAATAAACACATAAACTTACAATCTCACAATATCTTTAACAATGGATATTAAGGTTCACTTTCCCACACTAGTAAATACGTTTTGTTACAATATCATGCGCCAATATCATGTGTTATTAACACAGTATGGCAAAAAACCATCTCTCATTTCACACTCAAAATATTTTATAAATATTTTATTTGAATTTAATTTTAGAACAAATTTTAATTGAATTTAAAATAAAAAAATATTATATTGCGGAAATGGTTTTTTTGATTACCATTTTTCTATTTAATTTTAATTTAAATATTTTATTTGAATTTTACAACATTTTTTAATTAGATTTATTTGAATTGAATTTTAGAACATTTTTTAATTAAATCTAAAATAAAAAAATATTATAGTGAGGAAATATTTTTTTTCACCGCCATTTTTCTAGTTAATTTTAATCAAAATATGATTTTTTAAAAATTGAATTTAAATTATACTTACAATATAACATTATTTTTAAGGATGGTCATAGATATTAGTAGCCATACCATACCATGGGCCAATATCATGTTTATCATTAGCACATGCCAAAAAACCATCTCTCTTTTCATAGTTAAAATAATAATTATAATTGAAAATACATTTGACCATAGATATTCACCCCACTCTACCATGGATATTATTAACCATATCATACCATGGTCCAATACTATGACTCATAAATAACACATGCCCAAAATTCATCAATAATTTCACAATCAAAATATTTTATAAATAAAAAATAAAAAATAAAAATATTAATTAAAATAAAAATTAATTTTTCATGTTCCAAGAGAATAAACCTTCAAATTTTACCATCATAAAAAAGTTTTCAAATTTGATACTCTAACCATCATAGATCTATATCTAGAGTTAGAAATAGATCTAGAATGATTAGAAAAGAGAATTTTGACCCTTCCATCTATCTGACCGAATAAAATAGAAAAAACATCTATCTGACCAAATAAAATAGAAAAAATAGAAATATTAAATCTATAAATAGAAGAATACAAAAGATCAGATCGTGGTATTAATCCAAAGTGCCAATTGCGGTCTGTGTGGTGATATTTTCAACTCTAAGCGCTGTAACTTCTCCACACGAAGGGGCGTGTTAGCCTGGGTGACGGGATCTGCTACAAGACAAGCCCTTGATCGACCTGTGTAAGAAGCCGCTTATTGTACAACTGACGTGATCTTTCAAGAACTGCGATAGGGAAATGGCAGCAGTAAGTAACTGCGATAGGGAAATGGCAGCAGTAAGTTAATCGTGTAGTAAAAGATTTTTTTAATAATTTGGTAGAAATGTAGACATTTTCATTATAATTCAAACTTTGCAGGATAGAGTTATGCTTCTTGATTTTGTTCGGTTGAATCGGCCAACGGTTTTTTAGATTGTCAAAGTTCGGAGTGGTAAATGTTTCAGATATGTCAAGATTTTCTTTAGAATTCAAATTCTAATATTTCAAGATTGTGTTTAGCTGAATCCAAATTCCAAATTCTAGATCTGTAAATTATGACGTTTCTATACTCGCATTCGACCATCAATAAAATTTTATTACCTATTAGATCTATAAATAGAAGAATGCAAAAGATCATTTCGTGGTATTAATCCATAGTGCCAATCGCTGTCTGTGTGGTGATATTTTCAACTCTAAGCTCTGTAACTTCTCCACACGAAGGGGCGTGTTAGCCTCGGTGACGGGATCTGCTACTAGACAAGCCCTTGGTGACGGGATCTGCTACTAGACAAGCCCTTGATTGACCTGTGTAAGAAGCTCAACTGACGTGATCTACTGCGATAGGGAAAGGGCAGCAGTAAGTTAATCATGTAGTAAAAGATTTTTTTAATAATTAGATCCATAACTGCCCTCAGCGTAACCGTTTCTTTTAGATTTATCAAAAATTTTGATTTATGTAAAATCTGAGTAACCACCGAAATTCTGTCACCACATCCGAGCAACAACCAAAAATTTCATTGAATTAACGTATGACAATGGATCTCAGCCATTGATTTGTCTCTTTAAATGGGTTATCATCATCCAGCTCCACACGCGGCTTGTTGTTGATAGTCATAAATACGTATGTTCACACTATTTTGAGATTCATACAGGTTAGCGTAAAAAACCTGGTCTTTTGTTCTTAGCGTTGTCATCCAGTTTGTATGTGTGATTGTTTGGTCAGATCCCTGCTAAAAAGTTTCAATAATTAGATTTGTATGTGTGATTGTTTGGTCAGATCCCTGCTAAAAAGTTTCAATAATTAGACAATTCCACTTGCTGCTCAAGTTTGTCCACTCTTTACTTTTAAAAAATGGATCTTAATGAAGATTTTTCCAATAATGAATTTATCTATTGTAATCAAACATTGATGTGGATAGAATTGATGGAGCAACTAAAAACTCTATTTGATGAATGCATGAAATTTTGATGCAAACCAGTAACATGTGTGGATAGAATTGATGGAGCAACTAAAAACTCTATTTGATGAATGCATGAAATTTTGATGCAAACCAGTAACATGATTATATTGGAACTTGCCACTTTTATTAATTGGCTTGTTTTCTTTTCTCAAGCATGTTTTATTTTTCTTGCAGTTTACTTTCTTGCAGGTGTGTTTTATTTCCTATAAGTGTGGTGTGATTTGTGAAAGCATGTGCACTACACCTTGCAAGTTTCAAACAAAACTTTATATTGACAATTCATATGCATACTTCATCAATTGTCCATTAAGATAATTAAAAGTAATAGAAAGGTCAATCACCAAGATTAAGGTTGAAGCTCTTGATCAAAATTCAATCTCATACCTTCATAATTGACAAAGTCAAACTGAAACCTTGCAATCCCCTAAAGTACATAAAGTGCTTCATGCTCTTGATCAAAATCCAATCTCATAGCTTCATAATTGACACATTTAAACTAAAACCTTGCAATCTCCCAAACTGTGAAATCCTACATAAAGAGCTTCATGCTCTTGATCAAAACCCAATCCCATACCTTCATAAATCACAGAGTCAAATGGAAAAGTTGCAATCCCCCAAGTGGTGAAATCAGAAAAATGATTAAGTTTGTTGGAGTTTGAGTGAGATTTAAAATTCTAGTTTCTCCATATGAGATCCAATGGGGTTGGAAACACTCAAACATCTTGAAACTATCAATCAGAATGTAAGGGTGAAAATGAAAAATATAGGAAATGTCACTTTTACTTGCCAACATTGCTAATGTTGCATTAGTTTTTTTTTACCTTTAGGGTTTATAAGGGGGAGGGTTTGTTTTATGGTCATTGATACTATTTTGGAAGGAAAACAACCTCTGGTTTACCTCAAAATCAACCAAAAAATTACCATTAAGGGGCGCAAACTCCTCTACCCATGTGAGATCTAAGGAGTTGTTCACTTGTTTGTAGGTCATTCCTTAATTCTGATCACCATCACTATGTTTGGATCAATTCTAGAACATGGATCATCTGAGACTTATCTCAGATTATTATGGCAGAACTGGGATTATTCTAGTCACTTTATTGACTTGTGAAATTCTACTCTGATATGAGTGGTGGATGTTTCAAATATATCCAGATTTCCAATAGAATCCAAATTCTAGTACTTAAGGACTTTGTTAAGTTGAATCCACCCATTGTTTTAGATTATTAGAATTCTGGATGGTAGAACTCTGTGTCTTCTATTAGTGCATTCTAGCAACAATAAAATTTTATTACCTATGAGATGGGTAAACATTTTAGTGCATTCTAGCAACAATACAATTTTATTACCTGAGTAAACATTTCTTTTAGATTCATAAAAAAAGTAGGAGGGTAAAATCCTAAGTTCTATCACCACAGCCTAGTAACATCAACAACCTAAAAAAATATTCCTAAACCCATAACTTCCATCCACTTTTCGTAATCTTGCATTAAATTGGTGTGACAATGGAGTTGTTGATTTCTTTCCCTAAATGAGTTATCTTCACCCATCTCAACAAGGGATTGTTGATTTCTTTTCCTAAATGAGTTATTTTCACCCAGCTCAACCAGCCCCTAGTGCTGGAAAGTCATAAATACTTAAACTACACTGGTGGTCTTTCTCATTATTGTTTCCTTCCAATTTTTGTGTGTCTTCCATTTGTATTGCTTCCATTTGCTAAGGGGAATGGGTGGCTTCACCTATTCAGAAATATTAGCCTCTTTCTACTGTAATAACACAGGCCCTCGAGTTTTCCCTTGTGTATTTGGAGATGCCATGAACATCTAAACTTTATGAGATAAAATGTCTTATGCAATTGATTATGTTGTGAAACCTAGTTTATCCTTTCTTAATTGTATTATGAAATTCCTTTTTATTTTAATTATTTCCTGCTTGATTCTTGCAAATTATTAGTATGCTGGTAACCTTATTGCAAGGGGATATGGTGTTTCTTATCTGGATAGGTCAATAGATTGCAAATAATACATTCTGACTAACACTGAAGTGGGAATGGGGAATGTAACATACATAGATATTCCTCACCTTTTATTCTTTTGATGGTAACCTTATTGCAGGTGGTTATGGTGCTTCTTATATGGATAGGTCAATTAGTTGGAAATAATACATTCTGGCTAGCCAACACTTAAGAGGGAATGGGAAATTTAACATATACAAATATTCTCGTGAGGCTGATGGCCTTGGTAAGAGCATTTTGGGCAAAACTAGGATTGAAGAAGACTTGAACAAGGACAATGCTCTCAAACATGTACATCTAGGGAAACTCAGAAGAAGAAGAAATATGGTAATAGTATCAAAGCTAATAGTAGTGAAGCTCTAAATAAACTTTTAGGGAAAATGACAATTGAAAAGGAAAACAATGTTCTAGTGGAAACTGACCAAAAGAAGTCAATCAAACCAATCAAACCATTTGTAGTCATGGATTTCCTTCTAACTGTGGAAGATATGCACCTCCTGTTGCACATGAGAGTTATAAATATTTAACACAAATCTCTCCCTCTTTCAACTCCTAGATATTGTACCTCTGGTTATCCCAGAAATGTCACTTCAATAAGAAAGGAGCACTACCAATTATCTGATGCCTCTAAGTCCCATTGTAGTGGAGTGAAGTGTAGAAGTGAACAATTTTCGAAATTTAATATTCATCCAAGTGCTAAAGAAAGTGTCAAATTTCTAGGAAACCTCTAGGATAATTATGTGAACCAAGAAGATGGTATTAGAAACAAAGAAGATGGTTCTACAAACAGAGAGAAGAAAAACATGTTGTCTTTTTTAAACGGAAAGAATAAAAACATCCATTCTTATAAGATATAAGACCATCCATCTATTGAAAAAATTATGTCATCTTTCTCCACATTCTAATCAAGTAAAACATAAAACCTTGCAACCACCTAAAACAGAGAGGGTTAATGAGGTGGCAGATATTATAAAGAAAGAAGCCAACTAACGACATTTTACAGTCAAGAGTTATGTTCTCAACATAACAGCACTGGAACCAATAAAGTGCCTTCATATGTGCATGCGGCAACCCCTAAAGTGGCCTCTCATTTAAAAAAAATGTCAGAACCAAAGATCAACTCAACAATAATGTGGCTTCATATAAGGGTGTGGTAACCCCTAAAGAGCTATGTTTAAAGAATGTTAGAACTAGTGATCAACTCTATGCGCCTAAGGTTGTGACAAATGCCCCAAAGCTTCCGACATCTAAATCTCTCACTAATGTCCGGTCAAAAGTTAGAGAAACCTTGCTATTATTTCAAGTGGTTGGCCGGAAATCGTTACATAATCAGGGAGCCCAAGTTAAGGACCGAACTGTATTCAATGGTATTCACTGCAAAAATGCATTTTCTCTCTTTGCCACCAGAAATGTCCTTAACGCGAAGACCTTCACGAATTGGATATTTGTTAAAAGCCCAACTGTAATCAAGGGTATTCACTGCACAAATGTATTTTCTCTCTTTGCCAGATGCCAGTATTGCTGCACATCATAAAGCCCATCATATGTATATATTATATTGACGTTTCCTTTTCTGTTTTCTTGAATTCCAGTGCTCTTTTGCTTGTATCCACGGATAACTGTCAAGGGTATCTTCCTGTCTATGCTGTTCTTAATAGCCGAGTTTCCGCGTTCAAGTTTCTGGTGTTTGTTCTGCCTTTTGTCCCCACTGTAGTTATTTCCACCATGGCCAGTGTATATCAACAAATACCACCGTCTATATCATCTTCATAACCACTTGATGCAACGATGCTGATAGCTAGTGGCACATTTCCTCGTTTCAAGATATCAATCCCACCCTGTATCTGCGGGTGAAGACCTACAATGCAGAGTTCAATTCTATAATGAAATTGGTCGCCAAATTCTACTACAAGAACAACTCCCAAAATTTGTTTACCCGTATTGACATAGATTTTGGACGCCTTTAGATCGACACGCAAACACTTACCAGATAGTGCAGGTTATTGAACTTGGGCTTCATGATTCTGCAACAATTTCCGGCCAACCACTTGAAATAATCAAAACATTTCTCTAGCTTTTGACAGGGTATGCGCCTCTCGGAATTTAGGAACTCAACTAGTCAGAGATTTAGATATCTGAAGCTTTGGGGTATTTGTCACGAGCTTAGGCAGATAGAATTGAAATATAGATCTGGCAGTCTTTAAAGAGAGCTCCTTACGGGTTGCCACACCCTCATATGAAGCCACTTTATTATTCAGCTGATCTATGTTTATCACATTGTTTAAAAAGAATTCCTTAGGGGTTGCTAAACCCTTATATGAAGCTACTTTATTGTTGAGTTCATCTCTGGTTCTGACATTCTTTGAAGAGAGCTCCTTAGGGTTTGCCAATCCTTATTGTTGAGTTGATCTCTGGTTCTGACATTCTTTAAAGGGAAGTCCTTAGGGTTCACACAAGGTTATATGAAGCCACTTTATTGGTTCCAATTGTATAACCCTTAAACCTTGACTGTAGAATGTCCTAGGTTGGCTTCATTCTTGATCATATGGGCCACCTGATTAACGTTTTCTGTTTTATGCCCCACCTTGAAATGTTGCAAAGTGTTTTGTATCTATCTTGACTAGAATGAATGTTGAGAAAGATAGCAAGATTACTTCAACCCTGGTCTACAGGGTTGGATGTGTGATTCTTTGTTTCTAAAAGAAAGCATGTTTTTCTTTTCTCCCTTCTTCTTCTTTATTTCTAGCACCATCTTCTTTGTTCACAGAAGTAGAGTGGAGGTTTACTCTAAATTTGACACTTTCTTTAGCACTTGAATGTTTATTAATGAATGATTATTAAATTTGGAATACTGTTGACTTCTGCCCTTAACACCATCAGTATGGGACTTAGAGTCAACAGATAATTGGTACTGCTCCTTGCTTATTGATGGAACATTTCTACAGTTACCAGAGGTATAATATCCAGAACCTGAAACTGGTGGCCTGAGAAATTTCTGTGACAAAGAATTATAACTCTAAGGGTCTCCTGCAACCAGGAGGAAAATCCCAGACGCAGATGGCTTGATTGGCTTCTTAAGCTTAGGAATATGGTCGCTTTCCTCCGAACCATTGTTGTACCTTTCAATTATCCCTAAAATTATGGTCCCCAGAAATATTTTTAGAGCTTCACTACGAAGAAGGTTGACACTCTTACCATGTAAGTGTACATGTTTCAGGGGATCGTCCATGTTCCGGTCTTCTTCATAGTGGGAACAATCAGCCCATTCCCACTTCAGGGTTCGCCAGCCAGAAAATATTATTTCCAACAGTTCTTCCTGTCCATATAAGAAAATGATCCATTGATTGGTAAATGTTTCAAAAAAGAAGGGTCCAGAAATCAGGAAGACCGGTTTATTTTATAATATCAACCAACTGGGTGATGATAACGTATTCAATGAATGAAATCAACCGCGGAGGTCCATGGTCCTAACGTGGAGAAACGCCAATTCAATGAAAATTAGGAATATTGTTTATGCGGATGGCAGTTATGATGTAATGGGGTAATGCATTTAAATTGTTGCTCAATTGCGGTGACAGAATCTAGGATTTGATGGATTTATATATTTTTTTTGAATTTAAAGAAATATTTATACTGAATCAGGGAATAATTTATGCTGCATTAAATATTAGAATATAGATTTAAACAAAAAAAATTATTAAAATATTAAAATTTGTATTTAAAGAAAAAGATTTTATTGGAATTAGCCATTTTTAATCTTTTTGATGTTATAGTCTAAATTGAAAGTATATTCTAGTGACCTCCACTTAAAGTGATAACTTCTTTACATTTTTAAATAATATGTTTAAACTTTTTTAAATTAATTTTTTACTAAATCATTCCTGAAAATTTACTCCATGTATTCAAAAAAATGAAATTAAAAATTTACTGCGAAATATCACTATGAAACAAATATCTTTTTTACATTTGCATGTTAAAAAGTAGAAGAATGGATGGCAACCTCCAGGTATAACACAACCTTTCTTGGCCTAGCATTTCAAATTGTCATTCAAAACTCACTGTCAGTGTTATTCATTTGTACATATTATTCATCATGATAGTTCTCAAATTGTGATTAAAAGTGGAGGTTCTTCATCACCAAGTATGATGATTAGATAATTCATCAAAAGTAAATTGAAAACTAGATTTATAAAATATGTATTGAATTTTTAAATTTATGGCTATTCACATCCTAAAACTTAAGTAAAAATTAAAATTATTTAACAACTGCATTAAATCTACTCAACCACAAATGGTATGTGTAAAAATGCATGTGCTCTGGTAATGAACCAAGCCAGGTAATGGGCTCAAATACAAGCCTGCAAGGGTTTCTGAGTTTATGTTGTAACTTTTTGTATTCAAAGTTGCATTATTTTTCAAAGTTATGTCGTGAATATTTATCATATATTTTGTTGTAGTTGAGCAATAAGAGTGTTGTTGAGTAATATGAGATTAATGTCCAAGCTTGTGCTTCCTTGTATTATTTTAACCAACAAATTTACCCAAATGCATTGAACCTTGCATTTTGACAGGTTATTTAAGTGATGATTGAGGAACCTAAAAGGTTTGTGTATTTAAATGTACTGCTTAATCCATCATAAGTTCTGCGTGTTGCACCCGAGGTTAGATCCTCTCTAAAGTCTACGTGTAAGTCCATGGTTGGTAATCCAGACATGAGCACCTACCCCTCCCATTGGAGCATTTCCTCCTCATGGAATGGTGAGACACGTAGACCAACAACTCGATAGAGAAAAAATCACTCAAGCTCGAGACTAATAATGTCATAAACCACCCTTAGAATGATAAGAAGTAAAGGCTTATAGACTATTTAACCCATTCCCCCAATGTGATTGAACGGGTCGGGTTATGTTAGAGAGTGGTAAGCATTTGTGTTCAATACTCAGACTCGATGGGCTTCATCACAAGAAAGTGAGGAATTTTTGTTACATGATTATAGAATGTTGAGTCAATTGGACTGCACTCACCGATTGATTACTAAAGTTATGTCAAGATTTGTGAGTTGATGGTTAACTGCTCCATGGGAGGAGGAATTGTGATTGTAAATATGTTTTCTCATTAGTTATCTACCAACTACATGATTGAATGACTATTGCATGTAATTAAAAATGGCTTGTATATTAACAACGTTGTTTTATTATCACAGGAACTCATGATACTTCATAAATACAAGCTCATTATACTCATTATGTTTAAATGGTGTTTTAGAATGTCTAACAACATGTGTGATTAACAACAAGTCACAAGAAACATAACATACAAAAAATACATTGATCAGAATTCAAATGGTTGAATATAGTTGTGATGAGTCATAGCATGGAAGTGATGGAGTCATAACTAATGATGAAGATAAATTAGTTAGGGAGGGGGGAGGAAATCAATCCTCAGATTGGATGAACACTTTGAGAAGCCTTAGAGATGAGGTGAGAAGTATTAAGGCCGATAATGAGAGGTTGGTAAGAGCCCAATAGAGGCATGCTAAGATTAATTTGGTCATCTTGCAATGTCTTTAGCACTCGTAAAAGCAAAGGCGATTTGAAGTAAGGAAAAGTAGTAGACATTATCAACCCTTGGGAGCCAAAAGGGAATACCAATGGAGTAGATGGTAGCAGATCGTGAAAGAAGCCTAGGCAAGGTAGCGAGGACACTGTACGAGGGGGGGAATATTTAAGTAGTCCCAACAGAAGGGTTAGGAAATAGGGACGTCATTCAAGCCACCCATCTAGTTCTTCCATCTCAAGATGCCATCACTCTCACCACTACCATCACTTAGGGAGCAAGGAGAGGGGGCTTATGCCTAAGGAATTTAAAAAGGAAAAGCCACCCACTTTCGATAGGAATGTGAAGGAGTTTGAGGATGCAGAGGCATGTTTGGTAGAGATGAATAATTTCTTCAAGATACATGACTACTTAAATAATATGAAATCCACAATCCCCTCTTATAATTTAAAGGGAAAAGATGATATTTGGTGGGAGGACGTGAAGAATACAAGAGCCATTATCGAAGAGGCGTTGACATGGGATGAGCTTCATAAGATTTTTAGGGAGAAATACATATCTGAACACTACTATGACAATAAGGCAATGGAATTTTATGAACTCAGAATGGGACATATGACTAATGAGGAGTATGTCATTATTTTTTTGGGGATATTGAGATATGTTCCATATCTCAAGGATGAAAAGTTCAAAATGTATAGGATCATGAGTGGGTTGCCTATGGTATAAAGAGATAATATTGAATTATTGGAAGGCTAGACCATGAAGGACACTATCAATAAGCTAGAGCAATGCTATGAGAAATCTAGGCATGGGGCCAAGACTCCGAATGACTGAATAGCTAAGGTCACTCCCAGCCGAAATTTGAGTTAGCCCATGAAGAACTCAAAAGGAAAAGAGAGTAAATTCCCACCTTAGACAAGTGAGTCTCAACGAAAGGACAACATCGTTGTTAAAAGGGATGTACCACAACTAACATCGGCAAAACCCATGATTGAAAGCTAGGAAGCACTTAAGTGTTTGACGTGTGGTGGGAACCACAAGAGAAGGGATGTCCTTTTCATTAGAAGGTTGGAATGAGAATCTACATTCCTCAAGACGTGATCATTGTCTGTGAAGTAGTGAGGAGTATGCCTAATATTTAAGTAGCATTGGACAACCACCAAGTAGATTACAAGGCATCCATCATTTAGATGGAACTTAAGCTCCAAGAGAAATTTGTTTCTATTTTGATTGATCTAGGTTCTAATTATATCTATGTCAACCCAAATTTTGTATAAAAGTGTAAATTGGACAAGGAACTACACCAAGAGCCGTGACTTCTTTAGCTGGAAACACAGACAAAGAGGAGGATCAACTAATGGGTGAAGACATGCGTATTTGAACTCAATGGCATGATCACTATATCTCACATGAATGTTTTACCATTAGATGGGTATAACATGCTACTTGGAATGGAATGGATGTACACACACTATACCAAGGTGGATTACTATGAAAAAGCAATAGAATAGTTGGATGAGCAAGGAAAAGAGAGAATATTCGAAGGAAAGAAAAATCCCATATGAGTGAGGGTCAACACAATCAAACAATCCAAGCACAGTTGTAGGAAGAGATGTACGCTTTTCATGGTACAAGTTTCCAAAGATGAGGGAGATGAAGGAGGAAAAAAGGATGGGCAAGCTGAGATGCTCCAAAGGTATCGAGTCTTGGGATAGTAAACAAATGTATTTCTAGTAGAGGTTCCTCGATTACACACTCTCAGAGAGGTATTCTTCTCTATCGAGCTCATATCTAAAGCAACACGAGCATTTACGACACCATATATAATGAGGACTTCGGAGTTGGTTGAGTTGAAACTACAGTTGAAATAAATGTTGGACAAGGGGTACACATGGTGAAGTGTGTCTTCTTAGGGTGCATGAGTGTGACTTTGATCTAATACGTTGTCACTACAATATTTTTAGTTTCTATCATAACTAATGATTGTGCAGAAATAATTTGAATTTTTGGATACATTAGCATCTCTTTTCAATAATCCACTTATTTTCATCATATTACGTATAAAGAAATCAACACATTTCGAAAAATGCTACTCGATGGAACGAGCACTAATGATACCTCTATGATAGAACCAAATTATGAAATTGACCATAATTCTCAGATAATCCACGAAGGGGGTGAATCAACTCGGGGTGAGGTTTGGCACCTAATGCAGAGGCATGTTTGTTAGAGATGAATAAATTCTTCAAGATACATGTCTACTCAAATAATATGAAATCGAGAGTCGCCTCCTATAATTTAAAGGGAAAAGATGATATTTGGTGGGAGGACCTCAAGAATACAAGAGCCTTTACCGAAGAGGGGTTGGCATGGGATGAGCTTGATAATATTTTTAGGGAGCAATAAATGTCTCAACACTACTATGACAATAAGGGAATGGAATTTTATGAACTCACAATGGGACAAATGACTAACGAGGAGTATGTCACAAATTTTTTAGGGCTATTGAGATATGTCCATATCTCAAGGATGAAAAGGTCAAAATGTAGAGGCTCATCAGTGGGTTGTGTTTGGTATTCAAAGATAATATTGAATTATTGGAACACTAGAGAGTGAAGGATGCTATTAAGAAGCTAGAGCAATGCTATGAGAAATCTAGGCATGGGGCTCAGACTCCAAATGACTCAATAGCCAAGATCACTCTGAGGAGAAATGTGAGTTGGACCACAAAGAACTCAAAAGGAAAAGTGAGGAAATGCCCTTCTTAGCCAAGTGAGCCTCAACAGAAGGACAATATCGTTGTTAAAGGGGATGTACAACAATTAGCATCTGCGAAACCCATGATTGAAAGACAGGAACCACTTAAGTGTTGGACCTATGGTGGGAACCATGAGAGAATGGTTTTTCCTTATCTTTAGAAGGTTGGAATGAGAATTTACAATGCTCAAGAGGTGAGCATTGTGTGCGAAGTAGCCCATAGTATGCCCAATATATAAGTAGCATTGGATAACCACTAAGTAGGTTACAAGGAATCCTTCATTTGGATGGAAGGTAAGTTCCAAGAGAAAGTTGTTTCTATTTTGATTGATCTAGGTTCTAATTATATCTACACCAACCCAAAGATTTTAGAAAAGTGTAAATTGGACAAGGAACTACACCAAGAGACATCACTAGTTCAGTTGGAAACACGGACAAGGAGGAGGATCAACTAATGGGTGAAGTCCTGCTTATTGGAACTCAATGGCATGATCACTATATATCACATGATTTGAACTCAATGGCATGATCACTATATTTCACATAAATGTTTTACCATTGGATGGATATAAAATGTTACTTGGAATGGACTTGATGTACCTGCACTATAGCAAGGTGGATTGCTATGAAAAAGAAATAGAACACTTGGATGGGTAAGGAAGAGAGAGAATATTCGAAGGAAAGAAAAATCCCATATTAGTGAGGATAAACACTGTCAAACAATCCAAACATAGTTGTAGGAAGAGATGTATGCTTTTCATGGTACAAGTTTCCAAAGATGGGGGAGGGGAAGGAGCAAAAAGGATAGGGAACCTGAGATGCTCTGAGGGTATCTAGTCTTGGGATAATAAAAAACTGTATTTGTAGTAGAGGTTCCTCAATTACCCCCTCTCAAAGAGATATACTTCTCTATGGAGCTGACATCTAAAGCAACACCAACATTTAAGACCCCATATATAATGAGGACTCCTGAGTTGGTTGAGCGTATACTACAGTTGAAAGAAATGTTGGACAAGGGGTACACATGGCCAAGTGTGTCTTTTCAGGGTGCACCAATGTGACTTTGATCTAATAAGTTGTCACTACAATATTTTTAGTTTCTATCATAACTAATGATTGTGCAGCAATAATTTGAATTTTTTGGATACATTAGCATCTCTTTTCAATGATCCTCTCATCTTCATCATATTAAGGATAAAGAAATCAATACATTCCAAAAATTCTACTAGAGGGAAAGAGCATTAATGATACCTCTCTGACATAACCAAATTACCAAACTCACTGTAATTCACTTTTGTTTCATATAAATTCATGAACAATGTCAAAGTATTATTCTTGAAGCACCTATCATATTCACATTTAATCAATAGTTATCAAAGTTATGTCTCATACTAAGTAGATATAAATCTAATCAAAATATAGTGATGATGAAGAAATAAATAATAATAGTTGTTAAATAAATTATTATATATGTTGTATTATACTATTCATATTATATTTAATATATTGTATTTCATATTAAACTAATTAATATAATATTAAGTTATAAATTGATTTACAATTTCTATATAATAATATTTACTATTTTTATTTTTAATTTGATATTTGTAGTATTGTGTAAGACATGTAGATATTTTCTCACATTTTCAGTTTACAACTGATAATAAATCTAAAGTTCAAATCTTTATAAACCAATACGTTTCTTACAATTTAAATGCATAGTAAGAACTATCTTAAAGAGTGAGAAATTCTTCAATCCCTCTAAACTAATATGTTTCCTGTAATTTGAATGCAAAGTAAGGAATGGTCCTCTTAGCTGCAATTCCATTATAACAAGAGATAGATAGAAATATGCACCCTCAATGCATGGAATATATATACAACCCACAATGTTTGCAAGAAACAGCTGAATTATATTAACTAATAGTTTAGAGTCATTGTGAACTTGTGAAGTATCTGTGCAATTTTGTAAGGGAAGGGACTAAACATGTATTACTTTATGCTCCTTTGCAAAGAGAAATGGAAGTCTAAGCATATCATCCACAAAACAAGTTCAAAAGCTCCATAATGTAAATAAAACTGAGATTAAAAGCATTATGGTACCATTTTCTAAGTGTTTGAATTTTGAGTAAAGTGAAATGGATAAACTCTTAACAAGAAAACTCTAGATTATATAAATACCTTAATGAATATTTATCATTATTATGTCCCCCTATATTATTTCTCATTCATAGACTATAGGGATATTGAAATTCAAAATCATCAATCAAACAGTACTACAAAAACCAAGAAATAACCTTGTGGTAAACAAAAACCATACCCAAATTACTCAATGATGAAAAAATTTTGTACAAGAAACTGAAAAGATACAAACATTAAATTCTGATAGTGAAGTTGTTGATGGTGTGTGAATTATCAATTTTATTATTATTATGTTTCCACTCTTATTTCAACACTTATATTAAATTAAAATTAGATTATTATAATAACTTTATTATAACATTAGCATTACATATCCAAATTAATTTCCCCACTTACCTTAAGAATTAGATTTTAATTAACATGTTCAATTTTTAATAGTTGAACTATAGCATAATAATTTAATTATAACAGTGTCATTAGCTATTCAAATTAATTTCCACACTTACATTGGGAATTAGATTTTTATTTTTTTTGGTAGGTAAGCACCCATGGGGGATTTGAACCAGTGGCCTATCACAAGGAGTGCCTTAACAATGCACCCATTCACCGTCAATCCAAAGCCCCATGGGCCCAGGAATTAGATTTTGATTAACATGTTGACTTGGTAAAAATTGAACTATAGTATAAGCACACAATAGAGTATTATCTTAAATTGTAATGTTTACAATGGAGTAGTCTCTTAAATTAGAATGTTTAAATATATTTCAGCTCACATAGTAACATTTAATCTTTAAAAATGTAAAAGTCTTTTAAATATAACATTTAATTATGTTGAATATTGATCCAGTAATAAATTCCATGAAATTCCACTATGGCCTAACCTTGGTACTATAATTACGAAATTGATAAATTGGTAGAGTGGTTAATAATTCATAACCCAAATGATTGTATTTATTACACCAACACAATCATAAAGAATAGTTTTCAATGACAGTCATTCATGTCATCAACTCAAGCATATGGTTGCATGTACACAGTTGAGTCAACCAACAAAATAACATAAAATATATCTAATGAGCATGTGATTCGATTTCTATCTCTTTTAGAACTTGAGTTGTGGTCCAGAAAAAAGATCAAATCAAAGGCAACGTGGATACACACAAGAACTAGTGCTACAATTCCCAAAAGGTAGTGTCTCATCGCAAAATATGATTTTATGAATGTGGACAACTTCACATTCCCATATGTTGTCACCATCTCAATTTCTACATCACCCAAATGTGAAGCAATCAAACTATAGAGTGTTTAACAAATAGGGGTTCCTAGTAGTACCATCTAGAACATATAGCCATTTTCTGTGTTCAATAGACAACCTATTAGGAGCCCTCAATCCAAGGGGATTGGCAACTGCAATCAACATTGCAATTCAAATAAATGCTACATGGAAAAATTGATGAAGAGAATAATAATTGAGAAAATGCCTTACAGGTAGAGGAATAATGAAACCACATAAGAGATTCAATAAAGAATAAAAAGTGAAATTATTGCACCAATATGGTAATTTGGAGTCACAACTACTGTGAGCATTCCAAAATAGGTAAAATATAGAAAAGTGAAAAATACGATGAAGGAGAACTAAAAGAAATTGGAAGCTATCCACGAAATCATAGAATAGAATAAGATGGCATAGGTTACACACTACATAAGAACATAAGGCACTTCAATTTCAACCTACATTGATTACAAGGATGGTCATTCTATAAATTTGATCTGCATAAAATTTATAATGTGACTAGTAGTTATTTGCATTTAGCTTACCTCTCCAAGGACATAAGACATTGTTGAATACATTCCAAGGACTTTTTCTCTGTAAAAGATAGTTCTTTCAACCTCCATAATTGACTTGAAACTTCATGAATTAATAACACCAAGGAAAAAGTAGAGAAAATTACATTGATCCCATATTCAGTACATCTTGTTGTTTACCTCTCTGAAAGAACTTCAAAAAGTATTATGACAGCATTGAGTAGTTGAGGCAAAAGAAAATTTTGGAGAACATGGAATTTTGTAGGCGTACCAAGAACAACAGATAAAGTTTTCATGAGAACAACTATTAATTTAACTTGGAAGAACACCCTAAATTCTCAATATGCTCTATGGACTTCAAACTTGTAATAGACAATAAGCTGATCAATAATAAAGAAAACAAAAGGTCAAATAGACAATAAGCTTATCTATAATAAAGAAAACAATATGTCAAATTGAGGTGGCTTCTAGTTTGGCAGAACAAAGTCCAACCTCTTTGTTCCAAGGTCCCAAAAGATGGTCCCAAAGAGTAGGGCAACCAGTGTAGTGAAGAAATACCGCCCAACATTATTGTGTGGATTCCTCCAATATGACCAATGTTGCTTCCAAAGATAGTCCATGCACATAATGTTGAAGGACTATGCATATTGAGTTGGAAAATCTAGATGTTGCTATAGGGGTGATTAGCTCTTTAATAAGAGCATGATTCCATATTAAAAACAACAATAGTCAAATAAGGTTTAAACAACCGTGCAATACATTTATTTTGAGGAATTATATTATCCAAAATAGGCAACAAAATTAGCGATGCAGAATGAAAAACTCTTTCTCAAACAAGTTCCTACAATTATCTCACATAGTCATAGAGTGCCAATTGTATAGTTTAGCAAAATCTACACCAGGTCTTTCCTCAGTAGCCATGGAACTCACTTCCACTACCCATGTTGCTAGATTGTATCCTTCTATAATCTATGGAACTCGTGGAACAACCTAATCAAACAAACAAGAATTGGACAAGATCATTATTGATTGATAATGGAAAGAACAATCGATTATTCTAAGACATAGAACAACAAATAAACTATATCTCAAAATACTAAATGAGTTTATGAGAAGGACAACCCATAGGACTTGCATAAATGATTTGGCCACCCCTTTTGAGGAGTAACCCTGCCTTATTTTATCTCTTTACACCCTTTCCTTTCTTAAGCAAAGAAACATAAAAAAAGGCCTTTTGTTTGCATCCCATAGATTGACAATGAAATTATTTGAATTCACCTCATCAAAATCTTCAAATATATAAATGATGTGTCAGTGGATGGTACAATCAACAGTTCGACCTGTATTGACTGTGTTGCTAACAATACTCATAACTATCATTGCCACATGGGAATCTAGTCCTGAAGTTCACTCATCCATTGCTATGGTACATCTCTTCCTTTGCTCTGTAGAAAGACCTTTCACTCCACGAAGCCCTACAATAACATTTCTTAGAGGAGTGAGCTCTACAAGCTCCAAGACTCTTGCCACAAACATCTGCATTTATTGTAACAACAAAAATATGTGAGATAAGTTTCTTGAATAGTCTCATTAATAAGAAAGATTGTCACTCTCAAGAACTGCATGCATGCGAATGGGAGAAATTTAGACCAACCATTCTAATTTTCTCATCAACCTCGCAAGGAAGAGGGAGCCATGTATAATACACAAGTGATTCAAAGACTATGAGTATGGAGAGTGGATATCCTTTCGTTCGTAGTACCCTGAGATGCTAGAAAATGTTATTAGATCCAATATGAGATCATTTCCAAGCTTGCGCTATTGGCCATTGTAAATCTCTATAGAAATGTAATTATCTAGTGCGATGACATGATAACCTTGACTTAACCATATACATATAAACTAACCGGCCGTAGCCAGAGGGATTAATCCTCCTCTATATGAAAACAAGAGAAATCTGAGACTTTGGAGAAGGAAACGTTACGAGGGTTTCTCGCAAATAGACATACAAAGAAAAACTTAAGTTAAAAATTAAATTACAAGGAATTCATAAATGTACATATATCTGATACGTGGTGTTTTGATCATTCAATATATGGAAATATCTTCGGAATAATTATAAGCCTTAAGGTATGAAAGGCGTATATACCTTTCCCAAACACCAACTTACAATTGTCAGATAAACCATATCTACGCCTCTACCGTGAGGATCCACATTAAATGTTGATTGGATATGGTGAAAATACAATAATGATATTTCACATTAAGCTTTATATTGTGAATCGCTTGCAAATATATATATATATATATATATATATATATATATATATATATATATATATCAATGCTTTGTAAATCAACGATTAGATTATTGCTGTTTAGAAAAAAATAAAAACTATTTATGGGTATGTGTTTATGGGTATGTGACTTTTAATAGATCCAAAGTTAATATGAGATTGATTTCCAAGCTTGTCTTAATTGGCCATGGTTAATCTCCTGACAATATCCTCATTTCCTTGATAAAGGTGCCATACATCCGAGAAATAAGGGGAAATTAGGAATGACTTTTTAGATGAAATACATATTACATTAAATTATATAATTTAAAATCCATTTTACCTTATAAAATAGAATAATGATTATGTAACCATATTTAAATTCAATTAATAAACACAAAAATTTACAATATCACAATATGTTTCACAAAGGATATTGAGATCCATTTTTCCATACTAGTAAATAGGCTTTGTTATAGTACCATGGGCCAATATCATTGGTCATCAATACAACATTGCCAAAAACCATGTCTCATTTCACACTCAAAATGTTTTTTAAATATTTTATTTGAAGTAGATTTTAGAACATTTTAAAATTAATTTAAAATAAAAAATATTATAGTGAGGAAATGGTTTTTTTCAAAACCATTTTTCTCATTAATTTTAATCAAAACATGATTTTTAGAAATTGAGTTTAAATTGTTTGATCTCCATAATTTGTGTGCCCCGCATTTTGAGGGTGTTGAATTCATTTATGCATTCAAAAATGTATTTTGAACAACAAAAAGTATTGAAATTGTATTGTCACATTTTTGTGAATTCGATTGAAAAATGTTATTTCATCCATAAGTTAGACCACACCTATGTACTCCTCTATCACATGAAAATATATAAGATATAAATAGTGGCTTGAAATTAAGATCCATTTCACCATATAAATTAAAATAATAATTTTGTAACCATATTTAAATTTCATTAATAAACAAAAAAACTTAATACTTACAATATAACAATATTTTTAAGCATGGATATTTACCACCACTTTACGATAGATATTAGTAGCTATACCATAAGATGAGCCCCACATGCCCAAAAACCATCTCTGATTTCACAATTAAACTACTACTTACAATTAAAAATAAATATTACCATGGATATTTAGACCACTTTACCATGGATATTATTAAACATAGCATACCATGGTCAAAGACTATGGCTCATCAATACCACATGCTCAAAATCCATCTCTCATTTCATAATCAAAATATTTTATAAAAATAAAATAAAAAATAATGTTATTAATTAAAATAAAATTAAACTAAAAATAAATAAATTATTAATTAAACCATCATAGATCCATCCTATCTAGGGATATGTGGATCTATCAAGCTCCAAGAGAGATCAAATTTTCCTAGGTGTAAACCATTCTTCACTCACAAAAAATTGCACCTTGAAAGGTTTGATCCCTCTAAGTTTATAGATCGAGACTTAACATAGATATAGACTAATTTCAAAGGGAGATGTCAACCATTCCATCTATCCCACCAAATGAACTAAAAATAATCTACATAATAAATCTATAAAAATAAGAATGCAAAGGACCATTTCGAGGGTATTAATCCAAAGTGCATGTTACGGTTGTGTGGTTGAGGAGAGAGGATCATTCTACAACCCAGTATGAACTAAAAATAATCCACATATTAAATTTATAAAAAGAAGAATGTAAAGGACCATTTGAGAGTGTTAATCCAAAGTGCTTGTTACGGTTGTGTGGTTGAGCACAGAGGATCATTCTACAACCCAGTATGATGTGCAACCATCAAAAGTTGAAATTTTTCCCATGTGTGCCAAAATAATTTTTTTAAATAATCTAAAAGTAAAAAAAAAAATTAACTATACAAAATATTTAAATATATAATATTTTTAAATCTAAAAAAAAAAACTATACAAAACATTTAAATATTGTTTGGTCATATTTTTTTTGTTAATGCTAGTATTGCTAAGGGAAATGTCACTTTTACTTATTGGAAATTTTCTAATGTTAGTATTTCTAATGGAAATGTAAATTTTACTTAGTATATTCTTTTTGCTAATGCTAGTATTGCTAAGGGAAATGTAACTCGAATATAACTTCTACTTGTTTTTTTTTTTTTTTTTCTGAGTAAAGACTATTCTATTATGTATAAATAAAAGAGGAAAATATTTACAAAGAGGTTGGAACCTCTGAGGGGGCTAAAGCCAGCCCTCTATCAAAAAAACTTCTGCCATCAGCTCTTAACTGTCTGTTTACATAGATAAAAACGAGAGCCCAAGACTCTGTAGAACTAGACACCACCGCCAAAAACCAAAAACTAGAAGACAATGGAGAATTATACAGAAAAAAGCGGACGTGGACAACAACGGTAGCACAAAACCGCTTAGCCAAAACCGCCAGTATATCGGGCCGCCGTCGACCAGCAGGCAGTTTCCGTATGAACGGGCCCGATATAATCTCCTGTTGACGCGTGGCTCTCTCCATACGTCATCATTTCTGACTTTTCGGGACATAAAGTTCAGCAAAAAGGGGTCGTCCGAAATCCTCCACCGCCGTTCGATCTGCTCCATCATTCTCCGCCGTTGATTGTTTCAACCTGAGGTGGTACTTCTGCATCTGCATCGTTGGCTTTGCTAGGAGAGCTGACCCATTCAATCATCACATTGTCTTCGACATCCATAATGCGGCAACCAGGAGGCAACACTGGATACAGAAAACTGCCTGAGAACTGCACCGGTGCACAAGGAATGAGCTCCTCGTGTGAAGGAGTCTGCTGAAGACGCGCGTCCTCTTCATGACCTTCGGCGTGCTGCACCTCTGGAAGATTGAGGATTTCCTCTGCCATGCTTCCTTGAGAATCCTTAGATTTCTGAGAGAGAGTCCTATCCATGGATTGTTCATCAGAGCCAGAGAGGTCATCTTCTTCCTCTGAGAAGATGACTGTGACAATAGGAGAGATAGTAGGCTTGTTTAGCTTGCTTTTAAATGTGAAACGGGAGGAGTGGAAAGAACTGTAGAGGGACGGACCAGAGTGGTCGGATGATGGTGAGGCCGGCAAGACAGAAGCTAGCAGGGAAATGTGTCGTGGAGCAGGACCTCCCCTTCCTCTAACACCCCCACGAGTGCCTGAACTACTGCCCCTCCGGGAAATTCCTCGACGTCGGGCCATAGCATCAATGATTGATAAACTAAGAGAACAAAAGGGTTGCAGGTAGAAGAAGAACGACCCACCCCAATTTGAAATAAACAGAGGATAACACTACTCAGAGTAGAGAGCGCCCAGGGAAAGCACCGCACAGATAGAAATCAGAACCCCTAAATAAATTCCAGAATTGTCTGAATGAGTCCCCCACCCTGCCCAAGCAGCTTCGACAGACACCGTAACACTACCTATTACAGTTATATACCAAAAGAAAAGACATTGACCATACGAGATGCGAGCCAGAAGAACCGTAATTAAATGCTTGAGGCTAGCCAGATGCGGGCTTCTATGGAGCCATGATGGCTTCCGAATGCTCAACTCAGCACCTAACTCCTGTGAACCAATTCGACCAGGAATTTCTCTGCTAGAATGAGTGAGAGAGAATGTCGAGCTCTGGGCAATTAAAATGAATCGTATGCTCATCATCTTAAAGAACTTACTCCGCATGTTGTACATCCAATTCCTCATTAATGGGATTTAATGCGCTGCATAAATCACCTACTTGCTCCACGATGATGCCCGATGCCGGCGTCGCTCGTATGGGCATTAACGGCTCATTAAATCACCCGCATCCGGGTGTGAGTTCTCCTGCATCTGCATATCACTAGTAACTATAGTCTTGAAGATGGAGAGTTGATTCTCTGAAACCATGCTGGAGATTGAGCCTTCAAAGAATTCCTTTCCACTTTCCACTCCTATGTTTGCAAGAAAGTCAGCCAATTTGTTCCCTTCCCTTCTAATGTGTTTAAAGGAGATTGCTTGGTGATTGGTAAGCCATTGTTTGAGAAGCTCTAGTCTAGTGGCCAATCTCCAACTGCTACTAACCTTATATACCTGAGATCCCTGCATAAGCTTTGAGGCCATGTTGATAATAATTTGAGAGTCCCCTTCCACTATAAGAGGAAAGAGTCTCCGTTCCTGTGCCAAATTTAATCCTCTCCATAGACCCTCCAATTCCGCCGCATTGTTGGTATTCCAACCAATTGAGCCAACATAGGTTATTAGGGGGGTTCCCTGGCAGTTTCTGATGCTTCCTCTGAAACCTGTTTTTCCTGGATTCCCTTTCGAGGCTCCATCGAAGTTAAGCTGGTATACATTATTTGGTGGTGGTGTCCAACTTGATGGAGATTCTAGATGCTTTGAAGAATTATCCTTTGTTATTAACGGATGTTGTAATTGAATCTGCCAGTTGTCCCATATGGCTTGTTCCTGCGGGAGAGATGGGAAGTCCTCTTTAGACCATCCTTTAATAGACAGAGTTTCTTTAATGTTCTGGTGCAATCCAAGCCAAATTTGTTCGATTGGTTGTGCTTGATCTTTAAATATTCTTCTATTCCTTTCCTTCCAAATATTCCACATAAGTAATCCTGGTATGAGCTGCCAGAGTGTGTTTAAGAGTTTACTTTTATACGGCTCTTGGGGCCAGGTGCGGAGAGTCCCTTTGATGTCTCCAGTCACTCTTCCATCCTTCTGACAGCGGAAGGTAATTTTTTCCCAGAGTTTCCTTCCCGTTGGACAGGATTGCATCAGATGTAATGCTGATTCCTCTTCCTGTTTGCAGTTTGGGCACATGGAAGGTCCTGCAAAATTCCTTTTCCTGAGATTGTCCCATGTGAGAATTCTGTTGTGAGAGATAAGCCATAGAAAAGTTGAGACCTTCGGCCATATGGATGGGTTCCATATCCTATCCCATAATTGATCTTTAATTATCTTTTCTTTGATAATTATTTTATAAGCTTCCCTGGTTGTGAAAGTGCCTTTTTCCTCATATCCCCATCTGAGGGTGTCCAAGCCTGCCGAAGTGAGTATTTTCCTTTTTTGAAGCTCAGTGGAGAGGGAGAATTGAGCTTGTTCCAGGCTATGTGGTATTATGTGCCTGGCATCTTTCCATTTTCTATGTTCTTGAGCGTTATGTGAGTCCCAGAAACGACTCACCTTCTCATGATGTTGTATGTCTTGATCAGCAATACCCGGAATTGTGTCTCTGAGATTAGGGAGCTGTTGCCATGAGTCTTCCCAAAACCTAGCCGTGTGGCCATCCTTCACCTCCCAAAAGCTGTGTTTCTGAATTATATCCCTGTGTTGAATGGCTGAGTTCCATATCACGGATCCTTTACTAGTTTCTGACATTCTAAGTCTCTCCTCCATGGATTTGTTGCTTGCATATTTCGCTGTCCAAAGGTAGGCCCAAGGTGTTGTGGGATTGGATAGCCATTTCCACCAGATTTTTGCCCCCATAACCATATTACTATGTTCTGGATCTCTTAATCCAATTCCCCCTGCCTTTTTGGGAAGACATGCTTTCTCCCATTTTACTAATGCCCATTTTCGGTTTGGCCCCGATTTACCCCAAAGGAAGTTTCGCTGAAGCTGTTTGATAGCTTTAAGTACCCATTTGGGCGCTGCCAATATGGAGAAAAGGTAAAGAGGCATGGTTTGAAGAACTGCTTTGATTAGTACTAGCCTACTTTCCATATTGAGCGCTCTATGCCGCCAAATACATAGACGGGAGGGAAGCGATGGAGAAGCCAAGGATACAGGCAATAGTTCTTTGGATGGATGGCGAAGTGTTGAAGAAGAAGATCTGGGATTTGACTTTGTTAATGAGGGCTCCAGAGGCCTCCGAGAATTCGCCAAGAATAGATTTAAGGGCTCGAGCTTCTTGAACAGACGGATGACCAAAAAGCAGGTTGTCATCGACGAATTGCTGGTGCGAAAAAGCAGGGGTTTGGTGGAAGGATAGACCTTTGAGGTGATGAGAACGGAGGGCTTCTTTAATGCTACGTCCTAAACCTTCAGCCAAAATGACAAACAGGAAGGGCGAGATAGGGTCCCCTTGGCGAATGCCTCTAGAAGGACGAAAAGTGGCTGAGGGGATTCCATTGATGAGAATAGAGAAGAACGAAGAGGAAATGAGACTACTGATCCATCTAATCCAAGAGGGGGCAAAACCAAAGGCTTGAAGGATATTTTGCAGATATTCCCAACTGATACTATCAAAAGCCTTAGATAAATCGAGTTTGAGCAACATACCTGGTTTTTTTGTGAGCTTGAGAGAGTGGATTATCTCATGAGTTAGAATTATCCCATCCATAATCTGCCTTCCTTCAACATAACCAGTTTGTTCTGGAGAGATGATAAGTGGAAGCAGGGGCTTCAATCTGGAAGCTATCACTTTGGAAACAATCTTGTATATGATGTTGCATAAAGCAATCGGTCTGAATTTATCCGGAGTGGAGGATTCCTCTTCTTTAGGGATTAAAGCTATGAATGTTGCGTTCAAACCTGGATACATCCATCTGAGAGTACGCGATTCTTCCACCACCTGCCACACCTCCCATTTGACCAGATCCCAAAAGTGATGGAAAAAATTTGAAGTAAAGCCATCGGGTCCCGGGGCTTTTCCTGCTTTGAGTTGGTGGACAACATCATCTACTTCCTGGAGGCTTACGGGTTTGAGAAGGAGAGTGTTATGATCTTCCGTGATTAATTTGGGAATATTGCTGATGATTTTCCCGATAGCTTATGTTCTGTTTATATCCGGCTCTTGATTCATCTTCTTGAAGTAGTTGAGGAACACCTGTTCTATTCCTTCATGTGTTTCGATTTTGCCTCCTTGTTCATTGGTGACCCGGGAAATTTGATTAATCATTCTTCTTTGCACTGTAGATTTGTGAAAGAATTTCGTATTATTCTCACCCTCCTTCAACCATCTAACTCTCGATTTTTGTCTCCAGAGAGTTTCCTCCTGTGACTCTCGCTCGAGGAGTAGATTCTCTAAGGACTGCTCTTTCTTGCTTAGTTCTTCCGAGCGTCCTTCAGTTATCATTCTTTGCTGAACCACTTTCATTTCTTGATTGAGGATTTCCTTAGCCTTAAAAATGTTGCCAAAGACAGAATGATTCCATTTTTTAATTTCCCCTTTGAGATATTTCAGCTTCCTTTGGAATGAAGCCATTTTTGTACCATCCATCCAATTACATTTTACCCAGGTTGCTCTAACAAATTCGTTGAAGTCCGGGTGAGACAACCAAAAAGCCTCAAATCTAAAGGGACGTCTAATATGGCAGCCAGGACGATTCCATTGGAGGGCTATCGGCCAATGATCGGAACCGGAGTAAGGGAGAATAGAAGCTGTGAATTCTCCCCCTACATGAACTGCATTGTCAGAGATTAAAAAACGATCCAGACGCGATGCTATTTGCATTGGACCTGTCCTTTTGTTGTTCCATGTGTAGAGGCCATTATTAGTAGGAATATCTATAAGCCAGTTATTCTGTATAAAGTCCTTTAATAGAGATCCGTCCCTGTTTGTTCTGCATCTGCCTCCCTTTTTTTCCTCCACCGAAGCGATCATATTATAGTCTCCTCCAGCGATCCATAACGGGTATTGCCTATCGGTGCTGAGATTTGTTAGAGCCTCCAATATTTCATTCTTGTGCTGGGTTTCTTGAGGAAAGTACACATTAGTGATGTGCCCATAGATGTTGGTTCCTATTATATGGAATATTGCTTGGATGAAACTTTTATTTGCATGTATGTTGGTCATTTGAATCTTTCTTGCATCCCAAAGCAATGCAAGTCCTCCAGAAGCACCCTGAGCATCAACAACTGCTACTATCCCCCCTGGCCAGGCCTTAGCTGCTATTTTTTCCAAAACTGTCGAATTGCATTTTGTTTCCTGTAGAAAAAGAACTGCTGGTTTTTCTTCCATTAACATGTTTTTTAAGAGTTTTCCTTTCCTTGGGCAGTTAAGCCCTCTGATATTCCATGAGATCAACTTCATTGGGAAGGCTTGGGATTGATGTTGAAATACTTGGTTAGCTTGGCATATCTGCCTGAGTCTACCAGCACTTCTCCAATCTTGATGGTTCTTTCTAAGGTAGTTTTCCTTCCCCTTTTTTTGTTGTCTTTGGTAATGAATTTGTCGTCCCATTGGCTGCCAATTTGAACCCCTAGAGAATATTTTTTCTGGGCTTTATTGAGAACTGCCACTAGGTTGTCCACTTGGCTGTCAGGTATTTTGTCGAAGTTCCCTGTTTTGCATGCATGTTCTAATCCCAAGATATCCAGTTCACCAATATCTATTGATTCCGTATCCTCCTCCATGATTTGTGGTTCCTGAGAGTGACCATCGCCTTCCTTCTCATTTTCTATGCTGGGATTTGTGCCATCTATATCCATTTCAGGAAGGCTCCAGTCTTTGGAGGCTTTCTTGGGCTGATTACCTTCTAGATCTATCTCCTTTTCTTTTTCTTTCGATTGGGATCTATCCATTTTTTCCTTTTCCTGAGTAGGTCCTCTTTTATTATAGGTTGAGTTGTCTGGATCTTGCAAATCCTCACTATCTAATACTGCAAAGCTATTACTAGTAGATGGCTTTGATTGATTCCCTGGAGGTGTCTTTATAGTAACTGCTGGTTTTTTATTCCCTCTTCTTCGGTTTGTCACTTTGGTGAAACCGTCTACCAATGGGTTTTCTTGTTCAGTTTGAATCGTAGGTTTGCTATTTAATGGGCAGTCTCTGAAGAGGTGACCTAGGTCATGACATTTCCTACATCTGAAGGGGACATGTTCATAATCGATTAACTGGATACATTCCACATCTTCATGAAAGAGACTTACCATATCGGGCAGAGGTTGTTTCAGGTCCATGTATACGCAGATCGAGGTATATCTCTGTGTCTTTGTATCTTCAGCTATTCTAACGAAGTCGCCCAGAACCTTACCAATGGCTTTGAGGGACTCCTCCTCCCAGTATTCCAATGGTAGAGAGTACAACCTAATCCACACCGGCGCCCAACTTAGGTCCTCTTTATCCGGGTTGAACCGTTCAATCCATTCTCTGAGAAATAGCCCAGCAGAGTTAAAGAAATAATGTCCTCCTTCAAAACTTTGTTCCTATCCTCCAAACAGTTAAAAAATGCAGTGAAGAAACCCTTCGGCCCTAGATGCAGGGTTATGTGCCCCTTTGGATGCCATTTGACATTTATCCATGCTCTCAACGCTTTCTCGTTTGGCCATATTCTGATAAATTTGCCTATGAGAGCATGATCTCTCATGTATTGAATTCTGGCATTGATATGGTGACTGGGTAGCTCCACTTTTGGTCTGTGTGCGGCTACTGGCTTGCATGTGGACGAGCTGACTTTCGGTTTATCTTGTTGTGCCTGTTCAGTCTATTGCTGCTGACTTTTTCCTGTGCTTACATCATTATGTTCCTGTTCTCTTTCTGAACCCTCAGGATTCCCTTGCTGGTTGCCGTTTGAGGGAGGCGTCCCTCCTTCACCCGGATGGGGGTTCATTGTGACTGCCGGTCAAAACCCCCAGTCGTTTGTTATCTGCGCTGTCGCGATTTGATTCTGGAGTCCTCTGTTCTGCAGACCTGTCGTTGCAGGTGAGTATAGGAACCGTAATCCGCTTCTCAGAGCTCGCTCAGTCCAACCAAATCCGTTTTATTTGTATAACTTCTACTTGTTAGTATTGCTAGTGTTGAATTATTTTTTTTTGTTTAGGTTTAGGGTTTAGGAGGGTGAGATTTGGTTGTATGGCCAAGGGGCTATTTTGGGAGGAAAACAACATGTGGTTTCCCTAAAAACCAACCAAAAAAACTACCATTGAGGGACCAAAACTCCCCCACCTATGTGAGACCTAAAGATACTTGTTAGGTTTGGAATTAGGATTAACTTATACCCCTTAGCTACTAAACTAGTACAATCACTAATTTATGGTTCAAACATGCCCATTTCTTAAATTTTTACCTTGCTATATTTAAAGGACAAGGCCAAGAGAATCAATGTGATGTTTGAGGATATGAATAGGTAACTGGAAATAGTTGTGGATGAAGTTAATAGTGTAGTGGCTATACTAATAAATTATGGATAGGAAAATGAAAACAATTGTAGAAGAAATTAATGGTGTAGTGGTTAGACTAATAAATTCCTTTGTAACTATCACCATGAAATCTTAGACCAGCCCCATGATCATGTTTATGAATTCCTCATATAACTATAACTAGAGCCCTTGTTCCATTAAAGGTCTAGGAAAATTTGAATGAAATTATTAAGTTCAATCCTTGAAAGTTTTGGAAAAATGGAAGGCATCGTAATTGTATGAATATGCCCATCACTTGTGGGTCAAATTTATTGATAGCTAATATTCCATTCTGCTTTGGAGATGCCATAAACATATGAATTTCCATATATAGAATGTATTTTGCAACTTACTTTGTTATGAAATGTATTTTATCTTTTCCTAGTAGTATTATGAACTTACTATAATTTTTAATTATTTTCCTTACATCTTGCAAATTATTCCTATGCTGGTAAATAATTCCTCCATTAAAGGTCCTGAGAAATTCCAACCAAACCGTTACATTGAAGCCTTGTATATTTTTTAAAAAATGGTAGCCATTTTAAAGGAATATCTCCATCGCTTGTCCACCAAATTTAATGATATCAATTCCTTGAAGCTTTTATTAGTCTATCCAACCACCAATTTTCACTTGCTTCATAGAGAAATTGGTAAGCTTGTATGTAGAACTTTGAGGCTATAATCTAATCATTGGCATAGGACCCCTTTAGATTAGTCTACCTTCTACTCAACTTTGTCCTATTTTTAGTTTTAATTTTTAATTTATCTATTGTAATGAAATATTGATATGGATAGAATTGAGGGAAATTAATACAATGGAGCAACAAAGAAATCTATTTCATGAATGCATGAAATTTTAAGGCAAACCATGAACATGATTATATTGGAACTTACCACTTTTAGTAATTGGATTGTTTTCGTGTCTCAAGCATGATTGATTTTTCGTGCAATTTACTTTCTTTCAAGTGTGTTTTATTTGCTACAAGTGTGGTGTGATATGTGAAACCATGTGCACTACACTTTGCAAGTTTCAAACAAAACTTTAGATTGAAAATTCAAGTGCTTGTGTAATCAATTATTCATTAAGATAATTAAAAGTAATTGAAATACCAATCAGTAAGAGTAAAGTACATAAAGAGTTTCATGCTCTTGATAAAAATGGAATCTCATTCCTTCATAAATGAGAGAGTCAAACTGACACCTTTCAATCCCCCTAAATGTGAAATCCTTCATAAAGAGCTTCATTCTCTCCATCAAAATCTAGTCCCATACCTTCATAAATAACAAAGTCAAACTGAAAATTTGCAATCCCCCAAATCTTGAAATCCTAAAATTCATTAAGTTTTTTGGATTTTGAGTGAGATTAAAAATTCTAGTTTCTCCATATGAGACCCAATGAGGTTGGAACCACTCAAGCATCTTGAAAAAATAAATTAGAATGTAAGGTTGAAAATGAAAGATATATGAAATGCCACTTTTACTTGCCATTGCTAAGGTTGCATTATTGTTTTTGTTTAGGTTTAGGGTTTAGGGGAGGGGGTTTGTTTTATGATCAAGGGGGATATTTTGGAAGGAAAAAAACCTCTGCTTTCCCTCAAAATCAACTAAAAAAATACCATTAATGGGCCCAAACTACTCTACCCATGTTAGAATTAAGGAGGCCTTTAAGAATGGAATTAGGATATTACTATTAACCTTATATACAAAACTAGTATAATCACTAATTTATGTTCCAAACTTGCCCATTTTTAAAATTATGATTGTATCTTGTTAAATTTAGAGCACAGGAGGAATAGAACTATATCTCAATCAATGTGAAGTTTGAGGATATTGGATAAGTAAAGGGTAAAAATTGTAAATTGATTTAATAGTGTAGTGGCTATACTAATAAATTCATTTTTAACTATAAGTATGAATTGTTACCATTAGGATGACCATACTAATTACTTTCTCCCATTAACTATCACTGTAAATTGTAATACTAAGGCCCTTCTTCCATTAATAGTCTCTAAAAATTCAAATGAAATTATTCTATTAGAGCCTTCAATTTTTTGGAAAAAAGGAAGCCATCATACTTGCATGAATATATCCTAATTGTATTATGAAATTCCTTCTTATTTTAATTATTTCTTATTTTATCCTTGCAAATTATTATTATGCTCTTAAAATTATTGCAAGTGGTGATGGTGTGTCTTATATGGATACCTAGAACTGTTGGAAATAATACATTCTAGCTGGTAAACACTGAAGTGGGAATGGGAAATTTAACATGCATAGATATTCTAATGAGGCTGATATGTCCACCACGATGACTAAAGTGGGAATGGGAAATTTAACATGCATAGATATTCTGAGGCTGATAGGTCCAGCACGATGTTGCTGGTAAGGTCAGCACGATGCTGCTGGTAAGATCATTCTAGGCAAACACTAGATTGAAGAAGATGGGAACAAGGAAGATGCTCTCAAAGATGTACATCTAAGGATGCTCAAGAAGCAGAAATCTGGTAAGAGTATCAACTTAGTAGTAGTGAAGCTCTAAATAAATTTTTAGGGAAAAATATAATTCAAAAGGACAACAATGTTCCCATGGAAACTAACCAGAAGAAGCCAATCAAACCATCTGTAGTCAAGGATTGGCCTTCTAGCTGTGGAAGATATTCATCTAGTGTTGCACATGAGAGTTATAAATATTTAACACAGAAATCTCTCCCACCATGAGGTTCAGCTTCTCTAGATATTATACCTTTGCTTATGGGCCAAATGTCCCTTCAGTAAGCAAGTAGCACTACCAATTATCTCCTGCCTCTAAGTCCCATAGTAATGGAATTAAGTGAAGCAGTCAACAATCTTCCAAATTTAATAATCATTGAAGTGCTAAAGAAAGTGTCAAAATTAGAGGAAACCTCTAGGTTAATTGTTTGAACCAAGAAGATGGTGTTAGAAACAAAGAAGATGGTTCTACAAACATAGAGAAGAAAAACATGTTGTCTATTTGAAATAATAAAAACATCTAGTCTTATAAGATATAAAACCATCAACCTTTGAAAAGATCATCTCATCTTTATTTCTCCACATTGAAAGAAGCTTTAATGAGGTGGCCCATATGATCAAGAAAGAAACCAACCCTAGGAAAATCTATAATCAAGGTTCAAGGGTTATGTTCTCAAAATATACAACTGGAACCAATAAAGTTGCTTCATATGTGAATGTGGAAACACCCTTTTATGAAGCCACTTTATTTGTTCCAATTGGGCAACACCCTTATATCAAGCCGCCACTTTATTGGTTCCAATTATATTATCTTGAGACCATAACTCTTGAACCTTGACTGTAGAATGTAGTAGGTTGGCTTCTTTCTTGATCATATGGGGCACCTGATTAGTGTTCTCTATTTTAGGCTCCACCTTGAAATGTTGCAACCTATTTTGTATCTATGTTGACAAGAATGAATGTTGAAAAAGATAACATGATGGCTTCAAGGCTAGTCAACAAGGTTGGATTATTTCATTCTTTGTTTCTAAAAGAAAGCATGTTTTCCCTCTCCCTATTTCTAGAATCATCTTCTATGTTTCTCGCACCATCTTCTTTGTTCACACAAGTAGACTTGAGGTTTCCTCAAAATTTGGCACTTTCTTTAGCACTTGAATGATTATTAAATTTGGAATGATGTTGACTACTACCCTTAACACCATCAGTATGGGATTTAGAGGCAACAGATAATTGGCTACTGCTCCTTGATTACTGAGGGAACATTTCTACCATTACGAGAGGTATAATATCCAGAAACGGAAACTGGTGGGTGAGAAATTTCTGTGGCAAAGATTTATAACTCTCAGGGTCTCCACCAACGAAGAAGAAAATCCCTGACCACAGATGGTTTGATTGGCTTCTTAAGCTTAGGAATATGGTCGCTTTACTCTAAACCATTGTTTTCCCTTTCAAATATCCCTAGAATTATGGTCCCTAGAAATTTCTTTTATTGCTTCACTATGAAGAGTGTTGACACTCTTACCAGACTTCTGCTTCTTGAGATTACGTAAATGTACATGTTTCAGGGGATCGTCCATGTTCAGGTCATCTACAATCATGCATTTGCCTAAAATGGTCTTAGAAATGGCATCATAGTGGGAGCAATCACCCCATTCCCACTTCAGGGTTCGCCAACGAGAATGTATTATTTCCAACAGTTCCTCTTGTCCATATAAGAAAATGATCCATAGATTGGCAAATGTTCCAAAAAGATAGGTGCAGAAATCAGTACATCGTAAAAACTGTGCAATAAGATGATTACAAGCATAGGAATAATTTGCAACTACATTAAGAAAAGATCAACTACATTTCACAATGAAATAAATTCAGAAAGTTCAATCGATGTTTATGGCATCTCCACAGGCAGAAGGTAGCACTGCATTTGGTCTAATAGCTATAGTACATATATGCCAAGATAATATTTCTTATGGAAGCAATAATCATTATCATCAATCCTAGGGTTTCTCTAAATAAAAGACGCACACAAATTCAATTAAAATCAGGAATATTGTTTATGCAGATGGAAGATATGATGCAATGGGGTAATGCATTTTAATTGTTGCTCGATTGTAGTGACAAAACTTAGGATTTTATCGATCTATACTTTTTTATGAATCAAAAAGAAATGTTTATATGGAATTAGGGAATAATTTATGCTGTCGAATGCAGTGATAGAAGACGTTAGAATTCTAAAGATATAATCTAAAAGAATTGGTGGGTTCAATTGAAAATATTAGAATTTGGATTTAAAGAATTTTTTTTAGTATTAGGATTTGGATTTAAAGAAAATTATCTTATTGGAATTCTGCACTTTAATCTATTTGATGTTATTTAAAGTATATTCTAGTGGCCTCTACTCTATCCAAAAATGAATTTAAAAGTGATAACTTCCTTACATTCTTAAATAAAGTGTTTAAAATTTTTTAAATTAATTTTTTACCAAATCATCTGTGAAAATTTACTCCATGTATCCAAAAAAAATAAATTAAAACTTTAGTGTAAAATATCTCTCTCAAACATATATCTTTTTTACATTTTGAAACATTTGCATGTTAGAAAGTGGAAGAATGGATGGCAATGTGGAGGAATAATACAAGGTCTCTTGGCCTAGCATTTTAAATTGTCATTAAAAACTCATTGTCCCCGTTATTCATCATGATAGTTCTCACATTTTGATTAAAAGCGAAAGTTATTCATCACCAAGTATGATAATTAGATAATTAGTCAAAAATAAATTGAAAACTAAATTTATAAAATATATATTTAATTTTTAAATTTATGGCTATTCACGTCTTCAAACTTAAGTCAAAATTAAAATTATTTAACAACTGCATTAAATCTACTCAACCCCAAATGGTGTGTGTACAAATTCATGTGCTCTCGTAATGAGCCAAGCTAGGTAATGGGCTCAAATACAAGCCTACAAGGGTTTGTGAGTTTATGTTGTAACTTTCTATATTCACAGTTGCATTATTTTTCAAAGTTATGTCATGAAAGTTTATCATATATTTTGTTGTAGTTGAGTAATAAGAGTGTCTAGGATTAATATGAGATTGATGTCGAAGTTTGTGCTAATTGTTCATTCATAATATTTTGAGAATAAGGTGCCATAAATAGGGGGAAAATAGATGTTAGGATATTCTGACACATAGGATATAGTTAAGATCAACTTGGTCTAGTTTAGAGTTAGGTATAGAGTTAGGTAAAGTGTCTTTCTTTACCGTTGTACATATTGTAACTTACAATCCGACGGTCACGATATGTAGTGATCCGACGGTTCACTCTCACCTCGGTATTATCGACACTTGATCCGTGGCTTGACACCCGATTGGTCCATGAGTTCTATTTAAAGCGCATGGAGGGTCATTGTTCGGGTAATCCGTGCATGAGAGAAGCTTATGTAAATTTTCATTTTTTGATTAATAAATTGTCTGTACCCATGTTGGGACAGGCCGTGGACTGTTTCCCTCCTTGCACTCTGAGGGTTTTAACCACGTCAAAAATACTGGTGTATTGATTTGAGATCTGGTTGTGAGCGGTGTCCTTTTGGTATTCTTTCTGAGGAACTTACCCTGTAAATTCCTACATGGTATCAGAGCTATTTGAGGGCCGCGTCCGTTGGTGATCCAAATCTGAAGCCGGTAGAACTGCATGCGGCTGTCGTTTCCTAGATCTGCTGTTTCTGACTGCTTTCGGGCCGAGAGGACTGCTCTGTTGCGTTCGGAGCATCTGTTTCAGTGAGGAACCCCTTTCGTTTCACGCGAAAAGGTTTCCGGTAGCCCTAGCTGCGTCATTTTTCAGATCGGGAGGTATACAGTGTTTTTTTGCAGTTTACTGTCATTTTCTCTCTGCTTATTTCGGTTTCGGTTTATTTAGCCTTTTTTTTCCGGATCTATACCTTTCATTTCTGCGTATGCTCTTTGCCCTGCGACTCTGTGCGATCTGGGCAAATCAGAAACAGAAAGAAAGGATTTTTCTCATGCGTATGCTCTTTTCCCTGCACCTTAGTGTGATCTCGGAAAATCAGAAACATTGAGAAAAATATTTAGTTTTTCGGCTAAAAGCTAACTTTGAGATTTTTTTTTAAAATTCTAGTTTTTTGGCTAAAGCTAACTTTGAGCCGTAAGGTTCGTTTTTCTTTGCATATTCGTGTTGGGTTTTGTGTTTTGTGTTTTGTAGGGGAAAAGAGCCTTCCCAAGGCAAGCACGCAAATCGAGCCCCCCCCCCCCCCCCCCCTCTCTCTCTCTCTCTCTCTCTCTCTCAAATATTTTGTATAGATCAATTGGTTCAAAGACTTTTTAAGAGAGTAGAGGTCTTGGGTTCAAGTCTCCATTTTGTGGGGGCGGATTTTTTCATTCCCGCACATTCGCGCACTTTGCCGGCAACGTCAACAATTTTTTTTCAAAAAGCCATAACTTCTTCATCCGGAAGCCTTTTTCAGAGCCGTTTTTTTTAAAACCGCCTATTTTTTCGAGATCTATCCATTGGACCACTTACTTTCAGCATCTTCAGCTTCAGTTTTTTTTTCAAAAAATGGAAAGTCCATGCCAAGTCATTCTTGACAGCACTAACTACTTCCAATGGGTAGCCTACATGGGAGATTTACTTAGAAGTAAAGGTCTCTTCAGAATAGCCACAGACCAAGAGAAGAAACCCAAAGATGAAGACAAGGCCGAAAAATGGGAAAATAGACAAGATCAAGCACGTGGTTTGATAGGAATGTCTGTTTCTCCTGATCTTAGATTCCACATTGCAGAAATTGAAACTCCTCATGAAGCATTAGAAAAACTTGCTAAAGTTTTTGGGATTAAAAATGAAATTAGAGCCCATCAACTTGAGAATGAGTTGCTTACTTTGGATCCTAATAATTTTTCTTGCATTGAAGATTTCTTGTCCAAATTCAAGACCCTTAGATATCTCTTGGAAGGTGTTAAAGTTAAGAAAGAAGATGGTAACCTTATTTATTCCATCCTTACTAAGTTGGGACCAGCCTACTCTGTATTTGTTTCCACTTTCCATTCTACAAGGGAAGCTTTCATTTGTCAAGGCAAAGACTACAAACCCCCTTCCTTTGACTCCTTTTGTGATTCCTTAATAAGAGAACAAGAAAAACTCTTACACCTTGGTCTTCTTAATCTTGGAAACTCTTCCTCGAAAGCGTTAGCCGCCCAGCAGCAACCAAATTCAAAGAATCCTAAGAAGTCTTATCCTCAAAGGAATGGTCCTAAACCAACTCAGCCTCAAGATGAAAGATCATTTCAGCAAAATGATAAGACCAATAAAAACAAATGGAAGAGGACTGACAGACATTGTAACTTTTGTAATCGAGATGGCCACTTAGAATCTAAATGCTTTAAGAAGATGGAAGCCTTGGAAGCCGCAATGAAGAAACATAACATCCATGTGGAGCCTACTTCAACTTCAACTTCCGGAATGGCACTTTCTGCATGTCGTTGTCAATCATCTCAGTCTGGTTATGCATTAAATGTATCTTCTTCTTCTTCTCATTCTCATGAGTGGCTCATTGATTCTGGAGCCTCTTATCACATGGCCAAAAACCAAGCCATGTTTTCTTCTTTAAATGATTGTAACACCAAAAATATATATGTTGGTGATGATAGATCTCTTAATGTTGTAGGGACTGGAACTGTTCATCTAGACAATGGTCAGTTTAATGATGTATTATGTGTTCCAACCTTATCCTGCAACCTTCTATCTGTCTATCAGATAACTCATTCAGGTGAAGGTAAAATTGTTGAATTTTCACCTCATGATGTTGTAATCAAGGATCTAAAAGATCCTAAACAGATTCTAGCTACTGGTCTTGCTGATGATTCCACAAGGTTGTATAAGTTTCACAACTTTGGGTCATCAAATCTTCCCTCAGTATTTGTTGCTCATAATGATGAAGTGAGCAAACTTTGGCATGAGCGATTTGGTCACTTAAACTATCGCTCCCTTCAGCATCTATGTAAAGAAAATATGGTGACAGGTCTTCCTATGGTATCTTGCAGAGATGGTGTTTGTTCCGGATGTGTACTCGGAAAACATCATCGGGACAGTTTTGACAAACGTGCCTCTTGGCACGCCTCAGCCCCTTTACAGCTTGTGCACAGTGATTTATGTGGTCCTCTTCCTGTTGCTTCATTCTCTGGCTGCAAGTACTTCTTAACTTTCATTGATGATTTCTCCAGACGCACTTGGGTATACTTCTTAAAACTCAAGAGCGAAGTATTTAACACTTTTTTGGCCTTCAAAGCCTTTGTTGAAAAACAATCTGGACATCAAATTCTTAAGCTAAGAACTGATAATGGTGGAGAATATGTTAAAAACACATTCATCAACTTTTGCACCGAAAATGGAATTCAAATGCAACATACTGTTCCATACACTCCACAACAAAATGGTGTAGCTGAAAGGAAAAATCGCACCTTAAAGGAAATGGCTAATTGTATGCTGCAATCTAAAGGACTCAGTCTTAGTTTTTGGGCCGAAGCAATTAATTGTGCAAATTATATAATCAATCGCACTCCTACTAAGGTTCTAGAGAATATCACTCCAGAAGAAGCTTGGAGTTCCATTAAACCAGATGTAAGTCACTTTCGTGTGTTTGGAAGTGAAGCATGGGCCCATATTCCAGATGAAAAGCATAAAGCTTTAGAACCTAAGAGTGAGAAATGTACTTTTGTTGGATATTCTGAAGATGTAAAAGGTTATAGACTTATTCCATTTAAGTCCAAAAATGTTATCATTAGAAGAGATGTAAAATTTGATGAAAATAAATCGGCCTGCGAGCCTAGTCCGGCGGATGTGCCACCTCTTCCTATCTCTTCTACTTTTGAAAACATTTCTTCTTCAGATGATGAAAGTGAGGATGATAATCCTCCCCCACCTTCTCAGGATCCTCAACTTCCAAGATGGGTCCGTGCTACTCGGGATGCAGCAGGTGATCTTGCCGGTGATCCTACAGATCAGCGACGTACACGTTCTCAGTTTGAAAGAGCCTCTTCTTTACTGGCTCAAGCTCCAGTAAATCATGATCCTGACACTTTTGCAGAAGCTTCAGGCCATCCACATTGGGAAGCAGCTATGAATGAAGAATATCATTCATTGATGACAAATGATACATGGGATCTTGTTCCTCTACCAAAGGGACGAAAACTTGTTAGATGTAAATGGGTTTACAGAACCAAGTATGGACCAGATGGGAAAGTTGATAAACATAAAGCTCGTCTTGTTGCTAAGGGCTTTTCACAGGTTGAAGGCATTGACTACACTGAAACCTTCTCCCCTGTTGCCAAAATGAACTCTATCCGCCTTGTTCTTTCCCTTGCTGCCTCTTTAAAATGGGAAGTCCATCAAATGGATGTTAAATCTGCCTTCTTGCATGGGGACTTGCAGGAAGAAATCTATATGGAACAACCCATTGGCTTCATACAAACAGACTCAAGCCTTGTTTGTCGACTTAAGAAATCCCTTTATGGTCTCAAGCAAGCTCCTCGGGCTTGGTATGCCAAAATGGATAGCTTTCTTTTAGAATCTGGCTTTTCTAGGTGTCATTCTGACAATACTGTCTACACCAAGAAAGTGGGTGACTCTCTTATCATCCTTGTTCTTTATGTTGATGATCTTATCCTTACTGGTAGTGATCCCAACCTTATAAACCATGTGAAGTCTATCCTTAAAAAGAAATTTGAAATGACAGACTTAGGACACTTACACTATTTTCTCGGTCTTCAAGTCTTGCAATCCAAGGAGGGTATTTCCCTTTCCCAGTCCAAGTATGCTTGTGATATTCTTCGTCATTTTCACATGGAAGACTGTAAGCCAGCCCCTTCTCCCTTTCAGTCTGGAGTCAAACTTTCAGTCTCTTGTTCTTCTCCTGAAGTTGATGCTACCTTATACCGTCAACTTGTAGGAAAACTCTTGTACTTAACCCATACTCGTCCTGATCTTTCCTTTGCTGTTGGCCTTGTTGCTCGTTTTATGCAAAACCCCCGTGAAAGTCATTGGAAAGCAGCCAAAAGAATACTTCGTTATGTTCGAGGTACAGTACAGTTTGGGATTCATTACAGTGCCAAAGCAGCTCCTCTGTTAGTTGGTTTCACTGATTCTGATTGGGCTGGTGACCCTGATGATCGGAAGTCTACTGCCGGTTATGTCTTCACTCTTGGTTCAGGACCTATTACATGGGCTTGTAAGAAACAGGCTGCCATTTCTCTTTCGTCAGCAGAAGCAGAGTATCGTGGTGCCGTGGAAGCTAGTAAGGAAGCCTTGTGGCTTCGTCAGATCCTATCAGAGTTTGGCTTTGAGCAGCAGCATCCAACCACACTTTGGTGTGATAATCAAAGTGCCATTCAACTATGCAAAGATCTAGTCCAGCATCAGCGCAGCAAACACATCGAACTACACATGCACTTCATCAGAAAACTCATTCATGACCATGCTCTTGAAGTACAATATTGTCCAACAGATGATCAGATTGCAGACATCTTCACAAAGGCTCTCACAGAGGCGAAGTTCACTAAACTTCGATATATGCTTAGAGTTCAGGAAGTTGTCACTAAGGGGGGATAGGCTCTAGTGCCTCCTTCCTTCTCCTATTGTGTCATATTTGTAAATCCTTCAATCCTATCCCAAGTTGTTCTTAAGGGGGGATGTTAGGATATTCCGACACATAGGATATAGTTAAGATCAACTTGGTCTAGTTTAGAGTTAGGTATAGAGTTAGGTAAAGTGTCTTTCTTTACCGTTGTACATATTGTAACTTACAATCCAACGGTCACGATATGTAGTGATCCGACGGTTCACTCTCACCTCGGTATTATCGACACTTGATCCGTGGCTTGACACCCGATTGGTCCATGAGTTCTATTTAAAGCACATGGAGGGTCATTGTTCGGGTAATCCGTGCATGAGAGAAGCTTATGTAAATTTTCATTTTTTGATTAATAAATTGTCTGTACCCACGTTGGGACAGGCCGTGGACTGTTTCCCTCCTTGCACTCTGAGGGTTTTAACCACGTCAAAAATACTGGTGTATTGATTTGAGATCTGGTTGTGAGCGGTGTCCTTTTGGTATTCTTTCTGAGGAACTTACCCTGTAAATTCCTACAATAGAGAGCTACACACATTGTTGTGTAATAAAGATTTTATGCTATTTAAGACTCATCTAGAGAATAGAAAATTTTCTTTAAAAAAATTATCTTTTATTTCATGTGAAAAATTCCTTTGAACATGGAGAATTCTTTAAAAGGTAATAAATAATTAAATATACTCAAACATTAATCCATACCAATAAGCATGGTTGTCCCTGTTGTCATCTCTAACCATAGGAGCCTCCCAAGACTACTTATGGGTCTCTCTTGACACTGGATTAGGGCTCCTCTTGATATCCCTTGATATCTCTTTTGAATAGTGGCTAGGATTCCTCCATCAACTACGTATAGAACCCTTCCTCCACTGCTTCTAGGGCTTCTCCCTCTTTATCTCTCTAGCTACCAAAGCCACACAAGTGGAGACAGATATTAGGAGAAGTGTGTGTGAAAAATGACTTGAGGATGTCTTCTATTTATAAGGAAACATTGACGATAAGTTGGGGTAATTTGGTTTTTGGCCGACCTTGACAAATTGTCAAGTAACACAAATACAAATAAATTCATATATCCATGAATACATGTCGGAATTGTTTGATCTCCCGACGAAAAATATCAACTTCCACCAATAAGAAGATCCACATGGATTTTGGCCCTAGTTGCCAATTTTAAGAGTTAAGCAATTGACCAATGTTTATGGCCAACCCCACCTGTATCATGTATAACGTAATTTTCAAAGGAGTCAATATTGGTGCAAGTGTAATGTCCCTCTCTGAATGATCACACCAAGGGAAAAAAATATATAAAAAGACACAAGTGGAATTTTGATGAGAAAAGAGAGATGAAGCTCACTCTTTCTCATGATAAAAGAGAGATGAAGCTGACTCTCTGGGTATGCACAATCATTTTCTCATAACAATTTGGAGATCTCTTGTGTCTTTTGAGTGCTAAGGGTGAAACCATTTAATGAATTAGTTTCAGTAGTGAAACAAATCCACCTTAGTTTATCAGAAAAAAAAAAAAAAAAAAAAAAAAAAAAAAAAAAAAAAAAAAAAAAAAAGACCACTCAGATATTTCACTGTTATTTATTGCTAAAGATTCATCTCATTGCCAGGTCATGAGTACCACCACAAACTGTGGGATTTTTGGAGGTCATATTCTCCATCTGCATTTAATATTGGAAAAAGGGGACTAATTCACTCATTTCGAGACTTTGGGATCACTTGAGGAGGTCGTACCCGTTATTATCAGTAAGTTGAAGGTATACTCTACATCTTTGGGTTATCTCCTTTTCAAATATGAGTTTTCTTAGGCTACATGTTAATTGTTTGAGCTTTTAAATTTGAAGAAATTCTTGAATGGACTTCATAAATACTCGAATGAATGGACTAATGTAGTGGTACCATAAATTGTGTTATTTTAGAGATTCGACTTCCATATTTTCGCAAATGTCCTCAATAAATACTTATTTTTAGGATTATATATGTGCTAGAGTGGTTCATATATGTTTTACTATAATCCTCATGTTGACAATATTTAGTTGACTTTTTTCATCAATTGCTCATAGAATATGCAAAAGCAAATGATTGTCAAAATGTTGCAAAAATTACATTTCTTGTGATTTTTTTTTTTTTATTGTTCATGACAAGATAATCATGTTGCAAGAATGAGTTATCCTATAGTCTATTTCAATTTGTGGATATTTCTTTTCCTCCCATTTTTTTACAAGGATATAGATTTGATTTTCATATTGATGGTTTGTGCATGTTATCTAGCCCCAAAAGTTGGTAATGGAGTGGATCTTGAGAAGTAGTCATGGACACAGACTCTATCAAAGGTTAATGTTACAATACCACTTCCACTTGGTATGAGAAAAAGTTAAATGGTGTGTGACCTAAAGAAGATTTATTTAACGACAGGGTTGAAAGGGCAACCTCATGTCTTAATTTTAAGTCATTTATTTGTGTTTCTTAGTTGTAAGTTATCTGTTTCATTTTGAGCTTTATGAGATCAATTATTTCAATAATCGAATATGCATGGCCTGTATTTCTCACCCAATGTTAGTTGCTTGACATGGTTGATATAACATTCAATTCTAGTCCACTTTTATTTTAAGTCAAAAAAATTTCTGATTAAAAGGATGTTCATAATTTCATTGGTTTACTTGGAGCTTGATTTAAAAAGTTTTGTAAATTCGACCTGGATTTTATTTTTTCAGGGTGAGCTATTTGCACAAGTAAGGTCAAATGAGTCCTAGAACATAGGTATACAACAAGAGAATCCTTGGCCTTTGTTGTGTATCGATTATTTTTTATTGCATGCTCGTTTATGTGAAGGGGAAATATATGTGTATATATAATGTTTTTACCATATGTCATTCATGGTTTCTGTAGATATGTGTTACATTTTGATAGAGGTTTAGATATCATTCAGATATCTAAACACCAAACAACAACAACATTGAGATTTTTCTTTCACTAAATCTATAACGTATTGCATCTGTCTTCATCAATGATTTTCTTCCATATGCTATCCAGTTATGATATTTCCTTTGCAATATTTGGTGCATTTGTTATTTATAGGTCATTTATAGGTTATAAATGTCTTCAGAGTTTCATTTCTAATTGAGTATTGAACTGAACATATTGATTCTCTTATACATAACTATTTCTCCCTTCACCTACCTTTCATAACTTCGATAACCATTAGGTAGGGACCTCTAACTTTCATGTTGCTTTTTTTGTTTAGTAAAATCTTGCCAAGACTTTAATTTATTGAAATTTGTAGAATTTACAATTTATGAATGTTATAGACATTTTTGTGCCTCGTGACATGGAGCATGAAATGTCAATAATTACAGGGATCCTCATTCCCTAAACATGTTGTTCTTACCCCTAAAAGAACAAGGTCATCAAACAACAGCACTTCCAATCAGTTCTCCACCTGAAAACACTTCAAAACAGGCTAATTTTGGATCATGTCAGCTGCTCCACTGAGCATCTGCGCTGGAATGAAACTGCTCCTCCTTGTACCTGCGCTGGAAGTCAAATCTAATGAAGGCTACCTGCGCTGGGCGAGATTGGCCAAGTGGCACAGTCATTCTGCAAGCTGTCAACTGCCCAGGAAGCTTCCAAACTGACACTTGGTTCATGAGATTCGCCCTGTGATGAGTAAGAGGTACTTGATCACCATGTGTAAGCAAGGATCTCCAAGTGGACTCAAGAACTGAAGATTAACTGAAGAGGGAGAGGACACAAGGCAGCTTCATGTCAGTCTCAAGCTGACTCATCCTTTCTTCTTCTCTCCTATATATAGAGCTCTTCTATGAGGTCTAAGGAGGCTGGAATTTTGTGCAAAGCAAGGAGGTGTTGTTGGTTTATAGTTAGAGCTATTGGGTGATTGTTTTACTAGAGGTGAAGAGGAGAGTTCTTGCTGCTGGGGAGGTGCTGCTGGATTGGAGCCATCATTGGTTGTAACCTTCTCAGAACCCTGTTACTTCTATCAATAAAGTTTTGCATGTTCTCCTATATACTTGTATTGCATTGATGTATTGTATTTACTTGTATATTTGATTCACTCTAATCCATGCATCAGTTATGAGTACATGTATCTTGTAGTTTCCTCTCTTATTTTGTGCAGGATCTGTGTGTAGCTGGACCGGCAAAGAGAGCAAGGAGCTGGGAACAAGAGACATAGAGAGAGGATAAGGATCGACTAAGCAAAAGACACCAGGTTGGTTAATCTTTCTTCATTCTCTCTGTACTTTCATAAAGGAAATCATCAAAACTTTACTTTCAGTTGTTGCTAAAGACTGTCACCTTTAGAGTAGGGATAGGGTCATCCGCATCGGATACTTTTCCCCACAACAAACTGGCGACTCCACTGGGGAGCCTAGTATCTTGTTGGTGTTTGTAGTATTTTGCTATTCATTTCTTGAAGAAAAGAGTACCAAATCGAAAAGCTTTCGACTATATCAAAAGTGAAGTAGAGGGACTGCTACTCTTGCTCATTTGCTGAGCAAATTCAAGATTTTGAAGAGCTTATCTACAAAAGACTCTTTACTCTTTGTGATAGATCTTCATCCTCTTGATCATCCCTTAGCCTGTACTTGACCTATAGCTTTTTATTTCAGCAAAAACAGTGCATTTTTGAGCTTTTTATGACCCGGAAAACTTTGTAGACGTAACTCTCGTGTCCCAGAGCAGGCTGTCCACAGGCAGTCTGCATTACAGCGCAGGTACTCCCTTCGGGAACTGCGCTGAGAGTCAAACTGACAGACCAGAGCCTGCGCTGGTCCAGTTAGCCATTGTCTTGCTCAGCTTTCCCTTTGTGTCTTGGCCCTGTTTTCACTGATTTTTAGCTGATTGCTTGCTGGTCATTGTACTTGCTGTAGACCACTTCTCCTTGACATTATTCCGCCTTAGTTGTGTGATGAAACTGTGAATGTTCTTTCAGTATTTCTTGTTTCAGTTACAGTTTCCCATTATGAAAAGCGAACCAGTATAGCTGTGGCCTCTTAGATCCTGAACTGTAAAAGTGTCTTTGTGATCTTATGAGCTAGTTTTATTACTGTTCATGGCTGTTTGAGTTTGTTTGTTTTTCACTTTATGGTTTGAATTCATACATTTTTAGTGTTGAAACAAGTACCTGTAAAGCGTCTTTTCATTTTAGACAATACTTGTTTGTTTACGCTTCAAATTGAATTCGAAAATTATACAACAATTTCCTTTTGTCTACATCAACATTAAGGGAAAAGAAAAGAAATACATGCATCTTGCATTTGCATTTTTGATAAGTTTGTGTGTCTGATCTAGGAGAAAGTGCATTAGTTTGTGCTTTGTGCTCTGTGTGGAAAGATATTGTTTTTCTCTCCCCTCAGTAGTTAGGATTTTCAAAGCTAAAAAGATTGTAAAAGCTTGCTTATCATTTTAGCTGCATTTAGGAATTTGTACCAATACATCTCGTGGTGATCCTGAAAGACAAACTGATAAACAAGATCAACTTAAAATATATTGAATGAATCTAAAAATGCATTGTAACATAACGCTCACAATAGAGGTCTAGGTAGAGACGTGTTCCGGCGTCGTTAAACGTAGTGACTGTCGATCTCTACGAAGGTGGGTGATTCCTCCTGAGGGACGATAGCACTAATACGGACTTGAGCTCCCGCGTACCGTCGCATATATTGGGAGACCCCTATAGGCAATTATCCTTTATCCTTAGGAAGCCGTGTCGACCGCCCTACTGATCGCGATGCAGTGAACACATCATTCACGAAGATCGACCACCCGTACCGTAAAACGTATTCTGTGGTTTCGCGAAAGGTTTGGCACACCCTCTGCCTAGATCTCCAGAGCAGTTTCTTTTGGCCCTTTTCAAACTCTATAACTGAAAAGGTCCAACCGAGCATTTGTCACTTCGGGCTCGTTAATACATCGAAGGCGACTAGAGTCATCTTTAGCTTTTTCTCGACTCTTAAAACATGAAAAAGCAAAGTTGTGTCTAAAAGCGTCTAATAAAATTCATTCAATACGGAAACATAATTCCCCTTTTTGTATTTTAGTTGATCAAGTAATCCGCAACCGTGGAGGAAAGTCAATTAAAACTCCGTCGTTCGGGGAGACTTGCGAGTCAACCACCTTTGTCTCCGGAACTGAGAGTAGTACGGACGAAGCGAACTCGCTGGACCAGGTCAAAATCTCCTTTTAAAGTTAGAACGGAAGTTCCAACAACATCTGAGATTCTGGTCACTCCCAATATTTCTGGAATCCCTACCTCTATTGAAGAAGTTCAACAGCAACAGAGGGACAGTTGTACTGATCCTAGTCTGAAGACAAGTACTTGCATAACTGAACCAGTTCCATCTGAAACCGGTCCACAGAGTCTTGTTGTTCAAACAACTGTCGTTGTCGAAGCAACCCCTTCTTCGGCACCAGAAATCCTTTACGGACCTGACGGTCTTCCTCTTCCTCCTGGTCTGATTGCAATAGAGGAAATCGTAGAGGACCAGCAAGCAAATACTCCAATTCATTTTGGAGTAGGTACCCCTCTTTTTCCTTCTGCATCAGAAGTTTGTCTATCGCCACCGGAAGTTCCTGAAGAATCGTTAGGAAGTTTATTGGATAGACTTAAAATGTCTGAACAACCGTCGACATCTAGGACTGTGCCAAATGACACAGCGATAGCAGAAGCTCCTGTTGTCACTCCAACGATGTTTGCCGGCATACCATCTGTCCCAACTAGTTCTCATCAACTAGAAGGAGTCCACCCAGGGACTATTATGACAACTTGGTCTGTTCCAGTTTGTTCTTCCGGTATAATACCTGGTAATTCTTATGTTGAAACTAGACAAATTGATCCCTTTGGGAATCAGTTTGGGCCATCCAGTCCTCAAAGGCCATTTATACCCTTGAGCTCTGGATTGTTACCGTATGGGGGGCAATATGCCCTTTCACTTCCCCTTCTGGGGGGATACCCATACGGCAGTTTTCAACAACATTCAGGTTTGACTGAAGTAACGACGAGTGGTTGGGTACCTATGTTACCCCAACAACCAAGAGTTGTATATTCCATGCAACAATGTGTACCTATGTCCAGTATCCCGACGACGCCAGCAATTGTAACCGTGTCGCAAGTTCAATCGATGCCTGTTGTATGTCAACCCCAAGTTGTAATGCAACAGCCTATTGACCCTGCAACACAACCACAATCGCCAACTGCCGGGACGACACAGATACAAACGGGAACCATAACCCCGCATCTTCGTCCGTCGGTTAGTGTCGCACAGAAAAACATGGCTTCACAACCATGGATGGTGCAATACCAACAACCTCAGTTTCAACAGGTGTACAAAGGGTCTGAGCAACAGATCTTTGCAAATAGTGGGCAACCCTATATTCAGAACGAGTTAAACCAACCACTTTACAGTGGCCAAGCCCACCAGCCGTATCAGTCATATCAACATCAGTTGCATTACGTTGGTATGCAAAGACCTACTGCTCAGGCGATTCCATCGTATCCTGGGTACGCCTCGCCAAACCTGAATTAGCAGTTGCCATTCGTGGCAACCCTAGAATTACCAGATTTACATCGATTAACGAACGATCCAATCGCCTATGCCCATTGGTGGCCAGCGATTCCTCACAAACTTCCTTCGGACATTCCTAAATTCAATGGAAATCCGGGCGAAGACCCGTCGAATCATGTGATGACGTTCCATCTGTGGTGTTCGTCGAATACCTTGAATGATGATTCGATAAGACTTCGTCTTTTCCAGAGGACATTGACTGGTCCGGCGGCCAAATGGTATATTGAATTACCTAGAGCCTCTTTCGACAATTTTAGTTCCCTAGCCACGACTTTCTTAACACACTTTCAGTTACCTATAAGGTACGAAACTGGGACAAAAATCTTGACGAATTTCAAGCAGACAACGGCCACACATATATCAGATCATATACATGAGTGGCGTCGTCATCGCAGAATGGTAAAAACCTATGTTCCAGACCAGCTATTAGCTGAGTGGTTTATAAAGTCGCTTCCGCCTGCTATAACAGAAGATGTGGCCAAGGGAGGCGTCGTAACAGAGGAGCAAGTTATTGCTCGTGCTCAATATTTGGACTTAGTATATACGCAGTCGGGCACGCTCTATGATAAGATACCTGACGCCCCCAGACCGGAATTTTCAATCCCTCCTCCTCCCGGATCGAATAGTGACTCTCATGCCGGTGATGGCGTGATTGGAACTGCAAACGCTAAGTCGACAAGGGATTCGAATAAGAAAGCCCGTAAGACTTCGAATCAAAAAGCAAATCAAGAGATTCTTGCTTCGGAGGTAAATGTTGTATCTACGGATAAAGGCAAAAACTCCAATCAACCAGGAAGCAAGAAGAAACAAAACGAAGGGAAGAAGAAGAAACAGGATGAGTCATCTCCTCAAAAAACTTCTTCAAGCCCTCCTAGGAAAGGGAAACCAACGAGTCCATGTCATATATGCGATGAGGATCATTGGACAGCAAATTGTCCATATAAAGCCGAGTTTAAAAGATTCGTAAAGAATTCACAAACCCCAGCGGTATTAACTGATCCGTTTCCCAATCAAAGTCAAAATCTGGTTGATAATGGAGATATTTCCCGGTGCCAGGTGCTAATGGTGTCGACCTCTGAACAGCAAAATGATGCTTTGATTTCGACAAAGTGCAAAAACTGCGGGAATCCGCAGTCGTCGAACAGTAAAGGGTATGATCAACCAAGCAGTTCGACGACAACTTCGACAAAAGTTGTGCCACCATTTACTACGGGAAGCATTCCTATGATCCAGGGAAGGAATCACTCTCTCCAAAATATCGGAGTCATTTTCCTAAAAGACCCTACTTTAATGGGTACTTCCGCATTGCTGCCTTCAAATAATCTGGCGGAAATGACCACAATGGAATATGAGACCTTCCGTTTCTAGCGGATCTGAAAGCTCGAGGATAGTTCCTATCTAAGGTCAACCTCGTTAAAAAATGAGAAACCATCGAGGATAGTTCCTATCTCAGGTCAACCTCGTTAAAAAATGAACAACCATGAGGATAGTTCTTTTACTATGTCAACCTCATTAAAAAATGAAACAATCCCCTTTCCAGATCTCAATGGTAAACCTTCATTCCAATCAACAAAGTTGAATGCAATGAAGCTTGGGGGGCATGCACCTCGATTTGCATTATTATGCTGGGGGCATGCAAACTTATCATCGAGCAGTTTTTGTGCAGAAGTTCATGCTCGTTAAAAAATAAACGTAAATTGTGAGCAATCTTTCCCTAGAGTTCAAGCTCATCCAGAAAAAATGAACCGGTAAATAACCGTGGTAAATGTAACCTTTGACAGCCATATTAAAGCCTTGGTCATGTTTTGTACACCGTCACCTCCATCTGTTCATTTGGCCAATCGTTCATCTCCATATGTGTGTTTACCTATTTTGAGGAACATCTGCAAAGAGTGATTTCACCTAGCCATCCTTGTGACACTGCCATGATTGAAAAATTCCAACCTGTACCTGGAATCTGCTGCTATCCCTGTTTATCACTCGTTCCTCAAAAGACGAGTCTTCTTTGAGCTCTTTTCACTGACTCGTAAAATATGAAAAGTTTGCCGAGTTTTGGCCTTCCAGCTCGTTAAATGACCGGAACGCTATCCCTCGTTTAGACTTTAATCTTTTTGGACCTGAGGGATTATTACACAAAAAGATCGAGCGCTTGTCTTGTTCGGCTCGTTAAAAGTACCGAACACTCATCCCTTCTGTATTGTTTTATACTTTTTCAGACTTAAGGGATCAGATGACGAAAAAGGAATTATGGAGTTAACTTTCTGTACCTTTTCAGACTCTCTAAAAATGAAAAGGACCGAGTTTTCCTTGTCGTTAGACTCGTTAAAATGATTAAATAGCAACAAACTTGTCTTTAGACGAGAACGAGTTTCCCTATCGCTAGGCTCGTTAAATCATAGCGATGGGCTTGCTCAAAGGGCAGGTTATAGAACAAGCATATGTTATCCTCCTCAAGCTTGACAAAAATAAAGAGGCACTGGTCAGAAATGACTGGGGAAAAATTGGGAGAACATCAAAGTTTAATGGTAGCAAGTCACTCTTGAACATGACACTTTTCCTCCGTACCACATCGGGTTGGGTTGTTTCATTCACCGGTCCCATCACCATGGTCCTCGCCAAACCATCCACATTTGGGGTAATGCTACCGATCCATCGCATCAGTGTCGTTATATGTTCAAGAGGGGTCATTCTGAAAGTGTCAACCGTGTCCCATCCACTGCCATACATTATCCTTCATCCATTCATGATCGCCACCCTGAATCATATGTCACAGTTTGTTTTCACCTCCACTAAAATCATTAGCTCCGTTCCGTGTCATTGATGTGGGATTCATTAAGGCCCTCCTTTGATGGATCGCTTCTTGTCGACTTCAGCTCATTATCCAAGAAGTTGATCTAGGAACACCCCCCCAGTACTTTGAAGCTTGCATGCCTCAATGGCAAGTTTCTCACTTCCGGCGACAGGTATACATCAATGACCTTCGACCAGAAGATTTTGCGTGGTGTTCGACGCCAAGTCCTTTATTCACGCCACGTGAATTGTACTGCAGTACCTTGAGGGTCATCGTCATTATTGGTGATTCCTCTCGCGCTTGTTAACAATTTTCATTATTGACCGGTAATCAAGCGATGTCTTTCCATGTTCGACTTCAGCGAAATTCTCACATGGATCGACTTGTACTTAGAGTGAAGATCAAACGAGTTTGAAGACCCCGGATCTAGTTTCATCCATCCGGGCTGCGATATATATTCAGGATATATAAAAGCATTTGCCATGTACATCATTGCAGCAGATGATCATCCTATTCAAAGGATGATAATTTCAGCAGAAAATTATCAGTCTATCTTCAGACGAACGTCTGTCATATGTACCAAAATGTATTTATAAAAAGATGAGCATGGGAATGCCCGCCTCAGCTAGATCATGAAAATAGAATGAAAAATAATGTATTGTATTGTATTGTATTACAGGGCGCCTCCTCAGCACTGGAATGAACTTCGGACCCTCTAGATAAAGCATTTCACCCGATAAACGGCCTCATACTTTAGGGGGCAACTGTTATAGACATTTTTGTGCCTCGCGACATGGAGCATGAAATGTCAATAATTACAGGGATCCTCAGTCCCTAAACATGTTGTTCTTACCCCTAAAAGAACAAGGTCATCAAACAACAGCACTTCCAATCAGTTCTCCACCTGAAAACACTTCAAAACAGGCTAATTTTGGATCATGTCAGCTGCTCCACTGAGCATCTGCGCTGGAATGCAACTGCTCCTCCTTGTACCTGCGCTGGAAGTCAAATCTAATGAAGGCTACCTACGCTGGGCGAGATTGGCCAAGTGGCACAGTCATTCTGCAAGGTGTCAACTGCCCAGGAAGCTTCCAAACTGACACTTGGTTCATGAGATTCGCCCTGTGATGAGTAAGAGGTACTTGATCACCATGTGTAAGCAAGGATCTCCAAGTGGACTCAAGAACTGAAGATTAATTGAAGAGGGAGAGGACACAAGGCAGCTTCATGTCAGTCTCAAGCTGACTCATCCTTTCTTCTTCTCTCCTATATATAGAGCTCTTCTATGAGGTCTAAGGAGGCTGGAATTTTGTGCAAAGCAAGGAGGTGCTGTTGGTTTACAGTTAGAGCTATTGGGTGATTGTTTTACTAGAGGTGAAGAGGAGAGTTCTTGCTGCTGGGGAGGTGCTGCTGGATTGGAGCCATCATTGGTTGTAACCTTCTCAGAACCCTGTTACTTCTATCAATAAAGTTTTGCATGTTCTCCTATATACTTGTATTGCATTGATGTATTGTATTTACTTGTATATTTGATTCACTCTAATCCATGCATCAGTTATGAGTACATGTATCTTGTAGTTTCCTCTCTTGTTTTGTGCAGGATCTGTGTGTAGCTGGACCGGCAAAGAGAGCAAGGAGCTGGGAACAAGAGACATAGAGAGAGGATAAGGATCGACTAAGCGAAAGACACCAGGTTGGTTAATCTTTCTTCATTCTCTCTGTACTTTCATAAAGGAAATCATCAAAACTTTACTTTCAGTTGTTGCTAAAGACTGTCACCTTTAGAGTAGGGATAGGGTCATCCGCATCGGATACTTTTCCCCACAACAATGAAGTTTCAAAATATAATTCTTTAAAGCGTGCTAGCTCAATGGAAGAGCACCTACTTTACAAGCGGGATGTTGGTGCTTCGATTCCATCGTGCCCTGACATCCATATGGAGTGACGATGATCAATTTTTCATCATGGAAGCTATTTTGACCATCACCAATGAGCATTGGTGAAATTTTTTGAACCTCACGAAAATATGAAATGGTGAGAGTCAATGAATGCCACCATATATACGCATCAATAGTGACGATCCTCAAAGGTCCGTAACCATAAATTGTTGTTGTTCATATCAAATGTTGATGGTCATTGTCCGTCATTATAGTAATTATTCTTGACATACGTTGAATGTCACCACAACACCTATACTTCTTACAACGCGGCTTTTAGTGATGGCCAACGAACATCACCATATATATGCACCAATAGTGATAGATATGAAAGATCCATCACAATAAATCATAGTTCATATGAAATGGTGATGATCATTATCCATCATTATAATCAATATTCGTGGCGGACCTTGAATGTCACCATAAAACCTATATTTTTGGCGATGCCACCTTTGGTGACATTCAACTTTTGGTGACTGAGGCTATGGTCCATCACCATTGCTCGTATGAAATGGTGATTGTCGCTATCCATCATTATAAATTATTATTGTTGATGGACTTTAAATGTCAGTACAACACTTATAATTTTGGCGATGCCACCTTTGGTGACATTCAGTTTTTCGTGATGGAGGCTATGGTCCATCACCATTGTTCGTATGAAATGGTGACAATCGCTATCCGTCATTATAAATAATTATTGGTGGCGGAATTTGAGTGTCACCACAACACCTATACTTTTCGCGAAGCCACTTTTGGTGACGTTGAGTTTTTGGTGACGAAGGCTCTTTTGACCATAACCAATAAGCTTATGGTGACATTTTTCACCCCTCACCAATGTCCTTTTTTCTTGTAGTGTATGGACTCCCGGTGTCGACCAAGCAAGAAGTTTCCAATTGGTGGGATTGAGGAAGGAGGCCCTTTGGAGCCCCAAAATTTAGCAAAAGATTGGTGTGTTAGTCCATCGAGGGATTATCCCCGTAGACTCCCTCATTTGTCTTGGGGTTGATGGTTGCAAGTAATTTTGCTTGCAGTTGACTACAATTGGATGGAGAGCTCTTGTTCAAGGTTGTGTTTCCTTACTTACTCTAAGATATGAAACTATGTATTCTGTTTAATGTATGATGAATGATGCTAATGTGATTATGGATAGTGGTTTGAATGTAGGGACTACATTGTGCTAGTGAATAGTCACTTATGCATTATATTACTTGCATATTATGTGATGTATTGGATGGTTGCATCTACATATGTATCTGTGTGGAATATACAAAAGAATGTGTTAGAAAATTGAAGAAAGAAAATATGTGAATAACTGCCAAACGACACACATAAAATTGTTATTAAATAAGAGCATATGAATCACATGATAGATAAGGAACCCTTTAATAGTAGGATTTGTGACCGTTTATTAATAGAATATTATGATGAGAGAGACATTCTGCATAGTAGGGTCTATATTCACTCATGAGCCATTTGTGCTCACATTACAAATTGTGGTGTTGATTAGTGAGAAAGACTTTAACATCCAAGGGAGTTTTTCCCCAATATCAATTTAACCAGCAATTTTACCCAAATGTCCTTCAACCTTGCTTTTCTAGCAGGATTTTTAAGCGATGGTTAAGGAAGCTAATGGCTTTGCGTATCGGAAACTAGCTTCTTGCAGGCCCATCATAAGGTCTCGCACCTTTAGTGTGTAGCACCCGAGGCTATTTCCTCTCTAAAGTCTACATGAAAGTGTGTGGTTGGTAATTCACGCATGAGTGCCTACCCCTCCCATTGGGGCATTTCTCCTCTTGTAATGGGTAGACTCGTAGGCAAGCAACTCGCTAGAGACCCAATCACTCAAGCTCACGAGTGATAATGTTAATCACCCTTAGAATGATAAGAAGTAAAGGCTTACGAACTATTTACCCCATTCCCCCAATGTGGTTGAGAGCGTTGGGTTACGTTAGAGAGTGGTAAGCATTTGTGTTCAATACTTGGAATAGATGGGCTTCATCATGAGAAAGTGAGGAATTTTTGTTACGTGATTGTAGTATGTTGAGTCAATTGGACTTCGCTCACCAATTGATTACTAAATTTATGTCACGATATGTTAGTTTATGGTAAACAGCTCCATGGGATCAAGAATTGTGATTGCAAATATGTTTTCTCATTAGTTATGTACCAACTACATGATTGAATGAATGTTGCATGTAATTATAAATGGGTTGTATATTAACAAGGTTGTTTTGTTATCATAGGAACTCATGATACTTCGTAAATACAAGCTCATTATCCTGATTATGTTTAAATGTTGTTTTAGAATGTCTAATAACGTGTGTGATTGACAACACATCATAAGAAACATAACATAGAAAAAATACATTCTACAACCACCCACTTTCGATGGGAATGTGAAGTAGTCTAAGGAGGCACAGGTATGTTTGTTAGAGATGAATAAATTCTTCAAGATACATGTGTACTAAAATAATATGAAATCAAGAGTCGAGTCTTACAATTTAAAGGGAAAAGACGATATTTGGTGGGAGGATGTTGAAGAATAGAAGAGCCATTACCGAAGAGGAGCTGACATGGGATGAGCTTGATACGATTTTTAGGGAGCAATACATGTCTGAACGCTACTATGACAATAAAACAATGGAATTTTATGAACTCAGAATGGGAGAGATGACTAATGCAGAGTATGTCACTAATTTTTGGGGGCTATCGGGATATGTTCCATATCTCACGCACGAAAAGGTCGAAATGTAGAGGTTCATTAGTGGGTTGCCTATGTATTCAAAGATAATATTGACTTATTGGAACACTAGACCCTGAAGGATTATAAGGAAGCTAGAGCAATACTATGAGAAATCTAGGCATGGGGCCAAGACTCTGAATGACTAAATAACCAAGATCACTCCCACATGAAATGTGAGTTGGCTGAGCAAGAACTCAAAAGGAAAAGAGAGGAAATTCCCATCTTAGACAAGTGAGTCTCAACGAGAGGCCAACATCAATGTTAAAGGGGATGTACAAAAAGTGGCATCATCGAAACCTAAGATTGAAAGCTAGGAACCACTTAAGCGTTGAACCTATGGTGGGAACCACAAGAGAAGGGATTTTGCTTATTAGTAGAAGGTTGGAATGAGAATATACATTGCTCAAGAGGTGAGCATTTTTTGCGAAATAGCCCAGAGTATGTCTAATATTTACGTAGCATTGGACAACGAGCAAGTATATTAAAAGGCATCCATAATTTAGATGGAATTTAAGCTGCAAGAGAAAGTTGTTTCACACCAAGAGTTGTGACTACTTCAGTTGGAACCACAAACAAAGAGGAGGATAAACTAATGCCTAAAGTCATGTGTATTGGAACTCAATGGCATGATCACTATATCTCACATGAATGTTTTACCATTGGATGGGTATAACATGTTAATTAGAATGGATAGGGTGTACGTGCACTATACCAAGGTGGATTGCTATGAAAAATAAATAGAATACTTGGATGAGAAAGGAACAGAGAGAATATTCGAAGGAAAGAAAAATCCCATATCAGTGAGGATCAACACTATCATGCAATCCAAACATAGTTGTAGGAAGAGATGTACGCTTTTCACGGTACAAGTTTCCAAAGATGAGGGAGCTCAAGGTGAGGAGAAGGATGGGAGAGGTGAGACGCTCTGAAGGTATCTAGTCTTGGGATAGTAAACATATGGGAGAGGTGAGACGCTCTGAAGGTATCTAGTCTTGGGATAGTAAACATATGTATTTCTAGTAGAGGTTCCTGGATTACCCCCTCTCAAAGAGATAAACTTCTCTATCGAGTTGATATCTAGAGCAACGCCATCATTTACGACCCCATATATAGTGAGGAGTGCGGAATTGGTTGAGATGAAACTACAATTGAAAGAAATCTTGGACAAGGGTTACAAATGGCGAAATGTGTCTTCTTGGGGTGCAACAATATTATTTGTTTAAAATAAATATGGAACTTTGAGGTTATGAATTAGTTATAGAAAACTAAACAAGGCAACCATTAAAAACAAGTACCCATTTCCAAGGATTGATGATCTCTTTGATAAGTTAAGAGAAGCAACAATATTATCCAAAATTTACTTGAGTCTCGGTTACCATCAAATAACAATCAAGGTGGAGGACATTTGTAAGGCTAATTTAAGAACAAGATATGGGAACTATGAACTTGTTGTGCTAACCTTTGGGCTCAATAATGCTCCTTCCAATTTCATGTACATGGTGTTGTGACCTTACATAGACAAGTTTGTCATCATATTTGTAACAACTCTCATGAAGATTCTATGTAATAAATTCTAATAAAGGTAAAATAATAGCCATGGTTGTGGGACAATTATTCCAAGCTGAAAGTTAGGCAAGACATCCTAGTGTGGGTGCTCGTTTGGTTTATTACAGCTAAGGAAATATGAAAAGGAAATGGAAAATTATTTGGAAAGGAAAGGCATTAATAGGTATTGTATTTATTAAAATAAAGAAAATTAGCAGAAAAGGAAGGTGGAAGGTCACAGGTTGCATGTGAGGAGGAAAATGAAGGAAAAAAATAGAAAATGAAGAAAATTGAGGCCTCATTGGTAAAAATGCTTATCAGGACAAGTTGGTACCTTTTGACAGTTCAGTTTTGTAGATCTCTCTCTATTCTCCTTCTCTCACACTCTTGGAAACTTAGATTTTTCTTGGAGCACTCCAAGATTGGATCAAGAAAAATAAAGAAGGTAAGAGGAAGTAAAGATCAAGCAAGGAAGAGAGTGATCTAGCAACTACAATGAGATTATTTGCAGGTATCAATTTGCATATATGATTTCCTTGTTAGTTTTGGCATGCATGGTTCTGCATGTGTGTTCTTGGTTCTCTTACTATCATGGGCATGGATTTTTCTAGGTGTGAAAATGTTCTTCAGCCTTGCCTTACCATTTCCAGATAGCCATGGTGTGGTAGGTTCTTTTGTATGTGGTTGACTTGGATTTCTAGATGGACTCAAAGCTCAATGGGGTGGTCCCACGATTATTCACAAGGCCTAGGAATTTCAAGATGGGATCCACAAAAAAGCTTTAATGTGAACACCTCAATTGAGCCTAAGAATGGCAGGATATCGATAATGGCAGGATACACGGTAAAGCTCAATGGTGAGTACCCTTGGTTGTGCCTCAGAATTTAATTATAGGACACACAATAGAGACTAGAGGGTGGAGACCTTGTAGGCCTAGGAATCCCTTGACTAGTAATGATGGGATACACATTAAAGCCGAGAGGTTGGGATAGATAAATCCCTCACGGTGTAGGTGGAGAGATCCGGTGGCATCCATTTTTTTGCCTGTACTGATGTAGTGAGGATTCTGGTAAACCTTGGTATTGTATGCTTATTGTTTATGGCCTCGTGATTCAAAGGCGATTGCGGTAAATCATGGTTCTACTATTGAGGGTGAGGTGGTGTAGCCTGAGAAATCCCTAGGTTATTTTGGTTATAAGTCCCACATTCATGCATGGAGTATGGTACGGGGGTGACTGCAGGAGAGAGACTTGGCTCAGCTAATCTATGGTTGGGTGGAACTTGGTAGTCCCATACGAAGTTGGATTTTGCATTCATTAGTAAGAGTTCCTTTCTTCAATATTTTATGAGAAAATGTGTTGGTTCATATGATGCATTTACAACTGATGTATCCTTGTTATTTATGTTGGTTATATTTTGGTTATGAGCATGTTTTATGAGAGTAATAATGTATGAATCTCATCATGTTTTGATTTGTAAATGAATTTGAAATGAATATATCACCTAATAGATGACAATGCAGCTAATGTCATAAGGAATCAATGTTTCTTAGCGATTCTTAGGTAAGTATGAGACCCCTATGCATAGATTTGTTGTTATGACTTGTAGAATATATATTTGTGACATGTTTGATGAAATGTATGTTATGGCTAATAGGGATCCATTCATGTACTTGTTCAAGTATTTCAATTTGCAACCTAGTTTTGATGTTAATTTTCACTCTTGAAAGTTTCATGGCATTCTCGGAAGTGGCCTTAGTCTTGGAACTAAAAAAGTGTCACAAAATCTAGGGTCACTTGCTCTAAAATAACTGAAAATATCATTCTTTCTTGCATTCCCATGCTATGAGAGTGACAAGAGGGCCCCAATTTCATGCATTCCCATGTCATGGGAGCGACTGAGGTTCTAGGGCAGTGAAGTGAGGGGTTGATGATCTCAAAGTCTTGGTTGGATCCTATCGGTTCTGTGGTATGTGAAGAAGGTTGTATTGGTTGTTTATGTCTGTTCCACATCCCTAAGTTTACATGGGTAGTTTAATCAAATTGTAGTAGCCTATCCTCACATGTTTTCCCGAGTGGTATGGTTAACTTTTGTAAAGGTGGGAGGAGGGTGTTACAAAGTTGTATCAAAGCATGGTTCACCCATTAGACTAGATGGACGATGTGTGTTGGCCATATATTCATGTTGGTTGCATATCTGTTACTTATACTTATGGTCTATGTGTTTTTTGTATATGCATGGTGTTGGTTATGGTTGAAATGATATCGCCATGTGAAAGTGGATGATGTGTTGTTGGATGTGTTTATCATGGGTATAGGTTTGTTATGCACTCGCTATGCATGTCAATGTTTGTATGTATCATGTATGCATGCATGTCATCCATATGTTAATTATGCATACAAAGATATGGGTGTAGTTGTCATGCATGAGGTCATGATGTATGGTTGATATGGTCTTGCAATGATGACTCGATTATGGTTAGGATGATATCTATATGCTGTTATGATTATGTTTATGTTTATAAATGTATTATGATAATCTAGTTGATCTTGCAAATGAGAGCTCGTCCGAGAACTAATCAACGTTATGTTGATTATGTTTATATTCTGGTTTAGCTGACATGGTATGCTTTGCACTAAGAAAAACAACAAAGATGAGTAGTAAGATGGTAGAATACAATTTTCGAGACTCTCCTTATGGATCAGATGAGTAGTGTGGTGTTGAGAATTATTCTAACTTAGTAGACATGTTGAGAAGCTTGAAGGAAGAATTAAGAAGTTGTAAGACACATAATGACATAATCATGCGTGCACATGAGAAACAACCATAATTCAATGCAGTAATCCTTTAGATTTTGTCAGACTTGCAAAGAGAGGGACCACTTCAGATCAACCATGGAGTGGAGAATATGACTAATGGGGTAGATGGCAGTAGATCTCATGGTGGGAGCAAGTCATATGGGTATGAAATGGTTAGATATAGTTGGTTCTTCGATACTTTGGATCATAGAGGTGATGGACACACATATTATTCTAGTTCTGGTCTCAGACTATAGTTAGTAGCCTTGTAATTCAACGATTACTAAAATTTATAAGTTGTGATGTAAACTATATACATAGACCCAACCATGCGAAAAACATTTTGGTGCCTCATGCTCTAGGTGAGTACCTCTTAACTAGGGTCAGTACTTCTTAACTATATTAATCACCTTACATTGCGTCTGATGATCTTCCAAGGATGATTGAACTTAGTCCCAATATTTTCAATTCATAGGTTATACAATTTTTTGAATGCATACATATGTACAATGGTTATGTGTTGGTTGACACTCACAACCTTGCTTAATTTTTATTTATGAGGTTAAGTTATAAATTATGCTAACACAAGACATTAACTTCTGAAACTTCTCAAACCCTAGATGTCCCTCAACGTGTTAACCACATGTTTGTATCTTCACCTTCCATTGCTCATCCTTGCTCAAAAATTGTGGCCATTTGGAGGGAAGTTAGTGTAGCTATCCTCCCAAACACTTGTTGACAGTGTTAATTCTTCCACCCTTACCATGGAAGTGTCGCTCTACAATTGATGGGTTTTTTTCTATTTTACGCCGAGGCTATGCACCACAACACTGATATATTTTTGTTACAAGTGCGTTGGGTAAATTATTTTGGTTGGATTAACACCCTTCTTTGTAATTTATTTTTTTCTAGAGGAATCCCTCTTCCTTTGAGTCATCTACGGGTCTAACTCGCATGGCTCCTTGGCTATTTTGAAGGAGTTATTATTCCATAATTAATAGCTTGAGGTTTCATCTCCATTCCCGGTTCTAACACATGGTACACCTTGAGTCCATCACTTAAAGAATTAGTCTACTCTTCTACTATCAACTACATCCTAAATTATTCTGGTAACCGTAGGATGATCTCGCAGTGGTGCACAATGCTTCTTCTCTAGGTATCTTTTTTGCCTCTACCTTCTAAAGTTATCCTACCCATTTTCCACCCGAATATCTAACATGGTATTCTGGGTTGCAAGTAAGGTTCTCCTTCTTATGATGCTCCACTTGTGTTTCCTTTGGATTAAGGAACTGCATATACATCCGACATTAATGAGGTGGCTCCCTTGTCTAGGCTTTTGTGCAAATTAATGATTCATCTTGGAGGATGGCATTATAGATGTGCAACCTACTGGAACATAATTTTTATAGTATATAGTCTAGCCATCTCTAGGTAGGGTTTAGATGGGGGATGTAATTCCACTCTCCTTGATATTGGTTAAGGACACGAATAGTTTTATGGGTTCTTGGTTTTCTGTATGTAATGAATATTTCCTTTTTTGAACTCGAAGATTATTATGTACATGTTTTTTTTATGGTGATACTGCAATTTCTGAGTTGATGTGAGGGTTGGAACCTTGTTATATGAAACACTATTCATGGGGGTTATTCCCACTCTATGCAGTTATCATTTTTGTGACAACATATAATTTTTAATTTCTGTAAAGGTCTCTACATACTTGCCTTGCATGCACATCGTTTTTCTTGGAAAATGTTCAAGAAATATTTTTGTTTTTTTTTTTTTTACTATAATTAGCATGGCATAAATCTTCAAGGATTCTTTATAGGTTAGTGAGGTGAAATTGTTGCAGAAATAAATGTCACAATATTTGTAATGTTTGCTTTATTCATCCTTATTTGTTCAAAAGAAACATTATCAATTGCTAATTTTAACCTGCATGTGTGTACTATAATATTTTGTTTACACTTCGAGAGTCTTCCACAGATAATTGGCTACACTATCCCTTCCAACCTAGGGTCTTGTGGAAATGGAGCTTTCCATATTCCTCATAGCCCACAAGGTTTTCTTGACTTTTCTTTGCTCAGTCTAGATTATTCAAGCTCTCTCATTTCCAACCGAGAGTTAAACCAACTCGAACCAATTTATTTGCCAAACTATCTAACAAGTCATGTTCTCAACTAGCTTTACCATGACTAAGCCTACAACCTTAGTTTACACAATTGAGTCACAACACTACCCAATTGTGAAGATATATTCTTATCTCTACGAGGGTTTCAACCAAGTTCACGTACAAATGTTTGTTTGGATTACAAGAATTTGATATGGAACTTAGATTACACTTTTGTGTGTATTACACCCTCATTGAGTTTAGCAGCAACTAATGGTAATTTTATATGCACGTGTAACTTTTAATTACATTCGTTTAAATATCCTTGTGTTTCAAACAACAAAACTTTAAGCAGGCTTATATGTATAGGATTAGGAAGATGAGGAGCTCAATCTGGAGAGTGCTCTCCTCCCTTCCAATAAGAAGGAGAATTACGCCCATATCTACCCCCGAGCTTCCTAACTTTGAGAGCACTTTTTGTGACTGTGACTGATTCAGTTCATTCTATAGGCATCAAAACTCCTCAAAAGTCCGGCCTAACAATTTACACACCCTTGTCTATAGTTGATTCTTCCATTGTCGCCAACCCAGGTTTAGAATTGTACTCCATGATGATGTAATCATACACTTACCAATACTTGAGAGGTATTCCATGTTATTTTCCTCTTTCCTTTTCCAAAAATTAATTAACAGAACACCCTCCCTTCCCACTATGATCTACTTTTTCCTAGGTAATTAGAGGAACCAATAACGGTAACTCTCATAACTTTCTAGAAATTAGAAATTCATTCAGAGACTACAGACAGTTCCAAGTCTCCACCAATCATAAATAATATATATGTACATATATAAGTTTCATTAAATATTCTCTTTGAATTCATTATGATTTTCTCTAAGCCTTTAATTACAAAGTCTCATTTACCTCAAGTATATAGAAGCAAATCGTATTTACAAAACTAACTTACAAACACTTGTAATCACTAGAGAAGTTATGGAGGGACTAATGCTATATTCATAAGAGTCTAAATCAATGATTCACGAATGCACTTAATACCTTATTCTGGCACATAAGGTGTAGACAACTTACTCCTTGGGCCTTAGTCCTCTTAGATCAACAAAAATGAATTTCTAACCTAGACAAACCCAATATTAGTTAGAAAACATTTTACATGGATTAATATGTTGAATTTATATTAATATGTTCGATTTATAATAAATAAATTAGTAAATATTTACATGTTGGTTAAAATTAATACAGCGCAAGAGAGATGTTGTAGTACCCCAAAAATTTAAAAGTAATAAACATAATAAAATTCAAATTTCTTACATTGTAATTTTGTTTTTATTAATAAAATTACCAATGAATTTTTAGATCAAAAAAATCATAATATACATATTACATTAAATGATATAAATAGAAATAATCAATTTAGATCCAATTTATGTTATAAAATAGAATAATGATTATGTAACCATATTTAGATGTAATTAATAAACACATAAACTTACAATCTCACAATATCTTTAACAATGGATACTAAGGTCCACTTTTCCACACTAGTAAATAGCTTTTGTTACAATACCATGGGCCAATATCATGTGTTATCAACACACCATGACCACAAACCATCTCTCATTTCACACTCAAAATATTTTATAAATATTTTATTTGAATTTACTTTTAGATCAATTTTTAATTAAATTTAAAATAAAAAAATATTATATTGAGGAAATGGTTTTTTTGACTACCATTTTTCTATTTAATTTTAATCTAAATATTTTATTTGAATTGAATTTTAGAACATTTTTTTAATTAAATTTATTTGAATTGAATTTTAGAACATTTTTTTAATTAAATTTGAAATAAAAATGTTATAGCGAGGAAATAGTATTTTTCACCACCATTTTTCTAGTTAATTTTAATAAAAATATGATTTTTTTAAAATTGAATTTATATAAGGAAAGGTAGAAAATAAGTTGGGGTAATTTGGTTTTTGGCCTACCTTTAAAAATTGTCAAGTAACACAAATATTTCATATATCCATGAATACATGTCAAAATTTGTTGATCTTTAGATCAATCCTACACCTCCCAACGAAAAATATCAACTTCCACCAATAAAAAGACCCACATGGATTTTGGACCTAATTGCCAATTTAAAGAGTTAAGCAATCTACCAATCTTTATGGCCAACCCTACCTGTATCATTTATAACATGATTTTTAAAGGAGTCAATATTGGTTCAAGTGTAATGTCCCTCTCTGAATGATCACACCAAGGGAAGAAAATATATAAAAAATACACCGGTGGAATTTTGATGATAAAAGAGAGATGAAGCTCACTCTTTCTCATGATAAAAGAGAGATGAAGCTCACTCTTTGGGCATGCACAATCATTTTCTCATAAAAATTTAGAGATATCTTGTGTCTTTTGAGTGCTAAGGGTGAAACACTTGAATGAATTAATTTCGGTAGTGAAACAAATCCACCCTAGTTGATTAGAAAAAAAAGGCCACACAGATATTTCACTGGTATTTATTGCTAAAGGTTCATCTCATTGCTAGGTCATGGGTACCACCACAGACCATGGGATTTTTGGAGGTCATACTTTCCATTTGCATTTCATATAGGAAAAAGGGGACTAATTCACTGATTGCCAGACTTAGGGATCACTTGAGGAGGTCGTACTAGTTATTATGAGTAAGTTGAAGGTATTTGTTGTGGGTAGTTTCATCGAGGTTTTCGCTGACCTATCTAGTGCCAATTGTTTCTTAGAAGTTCAAGCCATCATTTGCCACACCATGTCATCAAAAAGAAGGGTCAAACTAGACATCAAATATGCTCTAATATAGTAATTCACAAGATGTTCTTTGCTTAGGTTAGATACTTCATTCAACCATATGCCCATTAATCCATTTACCAATCACATTAGACATTATATAATAGTAACTCACGAAAGAACATAAACGATAGATGTAGAAGACAAGCCAAGACAAAAAGACACAAGAATATGTCTCACGCGAGGGAAAAGCCCCAAGATGTTGAAAACCCTTGATAAAATCTTCTTATTATTATCATCAAATGTTCAACAAAGAAAGAGAGACAGTACAATGATATAAAATAACTTGCCAATATGAATATTAGGCATCACTATTCTTAAATCCATTCAATCTTGTAATCTGGGAAGTCTAGTCATGGAGGAAAAATCATATTGTTGTTGCGATCGGTATGGTTAGGGAAACAACAGTCCATTTCTTTCAAAGGTGACTCATCCAAAAATCCTCCTTTCTATTGCAACCTTCCTTATTTCACATGATGCCCCCTTTCACTTGCTTAAGGAGCTCATTTATGACGACATTAAGGTCATGGTTGTTATTATCGTTGTGGTTTTGGATTAGGGCTTTTGAAGCATGCTTCTCGAGCCCTTGAATATCTGCAAATAGTGCAACCTTTTTTTTCTTACAAGGATTCCACTATTTTTAGTAGTCCTATCATGTTTTTAAGTTTCCATGTCATCCTCAACAAGAACCTAAATACTATCATATAAGGTGAGTAACTTTCGGTTGTATTTTAGCTTCGTGGGTAACTCATTCAAGGTTTGTGGTCAAGATGTGAGAATATCTTCTAGCTGCGGCAAAACTATAGGAAAAAGTCCCATACGAAACAAGTCACAACCTATATATAATATTGTCCTTAACCATAGTGAAACACTTCTTCCAAACTCTGACGTGTTATGACAAAGCGCTAACCAAAAGAGTGCCAACCATAACCAGAATTTGTCCTTCATTATCTTCTCTGCCACATAGACATCTTTTTCTTTTGATTGATGTGTCCCAAATGAGAGAATGCTCCCATATATATATATATATATATATATATATATATATATATATATATATATATATATATATATATATATAATTTAGTGGAGTTGAGTGGGCTTGACTTTTGATCTTCTTAAGGTGACATATAGTTGAGACTGACCTAAATAATCTACATGAGAGAAACATAAATTAAAAATTCCACTTCTACTTATCCAAATTTGATGATCTTTAGATCGATTTTGATCCTCTCGAAAGGAGGAATTCAATGCCATAATTATATTCCCCAAAGGAGATGTTCAAAGTGGAATTTGGCCATATCTTCCTTTCTTAACAAAAATAGCCATCAATATTTTTTTCTAGCATTTTGGGCTGAATTTGCAATAGTATGCTAAAAAGTGTCATTTCAATGTCTCGAAATTAGGATATATAAATGTGAGATATATACTCTACATCTTTGGGTTATATCCTTTTCAAATATGAGTTTTCTTAGGCTACATGTTAATTGTTTGAGCTTCCAACTTTGAAGAAATTCTTGAATGGACTTTGTAAATACTCGAATGAATGTACTAAGGTGGTGGTAGCATAAATTGTGTTATTTTAGAGATTCCACTTCCATATTTTCACAAATACAATGTCCTCAATAAATACTTATATGTATAAATACTTATGTTTAGGATTATATGTGCTGGAGCAGTTCGTATATGTTTTACTATAATCCTCATGTTGACAAGATTTAGTTGACTTTTTTCATCAATTCCTCATAGAATATGAAAAGGAAATGATTGTCAAAATGTTGCAAGAATTACATTTCTCCTGATTTCTTTTTTTATTGTTCATGACAAGATAATCATGTTGCAAGAATGAGTTATCCTACAATATGTTTCAATTTGTGGATTTTTTTCATTCCATTTTTTTACAAGGATGTAGATTTGATTTTCATGTTGATGGTTTTTGCATGTTACCTAGACCAAAATGTTGGTAATGGAGTGGATCTTGATAAGTAGTCATAGACACAGACTCTCTCAGAGGTTAATGTTACAATACCACTTCCACCTAACATCAGAAAAAGTTGAATGGTGTGTGACCTAAAGAAGAGTTATTTAACGACACGTTTGAAAGGGTAACCTGATGTCTTAGTTGTAAGTCATTTATTTTTGTTTCTTAGATGTAAGTTATTTGCTTGATTTTGAGCTTTATGAGATAAATTCTTTCAATAATCAAATATGCATGGCTTGTATTGCTAACCCAATGTTAGTTACTTGACATGGTTGATATAACGTTCAATTCTAGGCCACTTTTATTTTAAGTCAAAAATTTTATTGATTAAAAGGATGTTAATATTTTGATTGGTTTACTTGGAGCTTGATTTAATATTTTTTTGTAAATTCCACTTTGATGTTATTCTTTTAGGGTGAGTAATTTCCACAAGTAAGGTCAAATGAGTCCTAGAAAATAGGTATACAACAAGAGAATCTTAGGCCTTTGTGGTGTATCGATTATTCTTTATTGCATGTTGGTTTATGTGAAGGGGATATATATATATATATATATATATATATATATATATATATATATATATATAGAACTTTTTAACCATATGTCATTCATGGTTTCCACAGATCCGTGTTACATTTTCACAGAGGTTTAGATATCATTGAGATATCTAAACACCAAACAAAAACAACATTGAGATTTTTCTTTCACTAAACCTATAACATATTACATCTGTCTTCATCAATGATTTTCTTCCATATGCTATCCACTTATGACATTTCCTGTGCAATATTTGGTGCATTTGTTATTTATAGGTCATTTATAGGTTATAAATGTCTTCATAGTTTCATTTCTAATTGAGTATTCAACGAAACATATTGATTCTCTCATACATAACTATTTTTCTCTTCAACTACTTTTCATAACTTCAATAACCATTAGGTAGGGACCTGCAACTTTCATGTTACTTTTCTTGTTTAGTAAAATCTTGGTGAAACTTTAATTTATTGAAAGTTGTAGAATTTATAATCTATGAAGTTTCAAAGTATAATTCTTTAAAGGGTGCTAGCTCAATGGAAGAGCACCTGCTTTACAAGTAGGAGGTTGGTGGTTCAATTCCATCATGCCCTGACATCCATATGGAGTAAAGACAATAAATTTTTCATCACGGAGGCTATTTTGACCATCACCAATGAGCATTGGTGAAATTTTTCAACCCTCACCAAAATATGAAATGGTGAGAGTCAACGAATGCCACCATATATACGCATCAATAGTGATGATCCTCAAAGGTCTGTAACCATAAATTGTTGTTGTTGATATGAAATGGTGATGGTCGTTGTCCATCATTATAGTCATTTTTCCTGACAGACCTTGAATGTCACCACAACACCTATACCTCTTACAACGCGGCTTTTAGTGACGGTCAACAAACGTCACCATATATATGCACCAATAGTGAGATCCATGAAAGATCCATCACAATAAATTATAGTTCATATAAAATGGTGATGATCATTATCCGTCATTATAATCAATATTCGTGACGGACCTTGAATGTCACCATAAAACCTAAACTTTTGGCGATGCCACCTTTGGTGATGTTCAACTTTTGGTGACCGAGGCTATGGTTCATCACCATTGCTTATATGAAATGCTGACGGTCGCTATCCATCATTATAAATCATTATTGGTGACAGACTTTCAATGTAACTACAACACTTATACTTTTGGCGATGCCACCTTTGGTGAGGTTCAGTTTTTGGTGATAGAGGCTATGGTCTGTCACCATTGTTCATATGAAATGGTGACATTCACTCTCTGTCATTATAAATTATTATTGGTGACGAAATTTGAATGTCACCACAACACCTATACTTTTAGTGACGCCACTTTTGGTGACGTTGAGTTTTTGGTGACGAAGGCTCTTTTGACCATCACCAATAAGCTTATGGTGACATTTTTCACCCCTCACCGATGTCCTTTTTTCTTGTAGTGTATGGACTCCCGGTGTCGACCAAGCAAGAACTTTCCAACTGGTGGGATTGAGGAAGAAGGTCCTTTGGAGCCCTGAAATTTAGCAAAAGATTGGTGTGTTAGTCCCTCAAGGGAGAATCCCCGTAGATTCTCTCATTTGGATTGGGGGTGATGATTACAAGTAATTGTGGTTGCAGTTGACTACGATTGGGTGGAGAGCCCTTGTTCAAGGTTTAGTTTCCTTGCTTACTCTAAGATAAGAAACTATGTATTATGTTTAATGTATGATGAATGATGCTAATGTTATTGTGGATAGTGGTTTGAATGTAGGGACTACATTTTGTTGGTGAATAGTTGCTTATGCATTATATTACTTGCATGTTATGTCATGTATTGGATGGTTGCATTTACATATGTATATGTGTGGAATATATGAAAGAATGTGTTAGAAAATTGAAGAGAGAAAATATGTGAATAACTACTAAATGACACGCATAAAATTGTTATTAAATAAGAGCATATGAATCACATGATAGATAAGGAACCCTTTAATAGTCGTATTCGTGACCCTTTATTACTAGAATATTATGATGGGAGAGACATTCTACATAGTAGGGTCTATATTCACTTATGAGTCATTCGTTCTCACGTTACAAATTGTGGTGTTGCTTATTGAGCAAGAATTTAACGTCCAACGGAGTTTTTCCCTTGTATCAATTTAGCCAGCAACTTTACCCAAATGTCCTTCAACCTTGCATTTCCAGCAGGCTTTTTAAGCGATGGTTGAGGAACCTAATGGCTTTGCGTATCGGAAACTAGCTTCTTGGAGGCCCGACATAAGGTCTGGCACTGTCAGCGTGTAGCACCCTGTTATAGACATTTTTGTGCCTTGCATCACTGGGCATGAAATGTCAATAATCAAGGGATCCAAAGTCCCTAAACATGTTGTTCCTACCCCTAGAGGAACAAGGCCAGGTAACCACAGCAATTCACAAAAGTTCTCCACCTGAAAACACTCAAAAACAAGGCAATTCTGGATCATGTCAACTGCTCCACTGAGCATCTGCGCTGAATGTCAACTACTCCACTGTCTACCTGCATTGAATGTCAACTGCAAAGAAGGCTACCTGCACTGAGCGAGTTTGGACAAGTGGCAGAGTCATTCCTCAAGGTGTCAATGCCCAGGAAGCTTCCAAAATGATACTTGGATCAGGGAATTCGACTGGTGATGAGTAAGAGGTTCCAAATCTCCAAGTGGAAGCAAGAACCTCCAAGTGGACTCAAGAACTGAAGTGGGAGAGGACACTAGTCAGTCTCAGACCAGTCTCAAGCTGACTCATCCTCTCTCCATTATCCCTACATATAGATCTCTCTCCATGAGGTCAAGGGAGGCTGGAATTTGGTATTTGCAAAGAATTGCTGTTGGTTTGTGGCTAGAAACATTGGGTGTGTTATGCTTTGAAAGGAGATGAAGAAGGAATTCCATTCTGCTGGGAAGGAGATGCTGGGTTGGAGCCCTATGGGTTGTATCTCTTCCTGAATCCTGTTACTTTCAATAAAGCTATCTTGATTCTTTCCTATATGCTGGTGTATTTTGTATGATTGCATTAGTATATTTGATTTACTTCTAATCCTGAATCATTTATGAATATGTATATTTGCCTTTGTATTGTGTTCTTCTCTTGTTGCAAGTAGCTGTTCTCTTGTGATCTCGTGGGATTCAAGTAGCTGTTCTCTTGATCAAGCGAGGAGGCAAGTAGCTGTGGACATACAAAGTGAAGAGGATCTAGATCGAGGGACAACCGGAAGACAACGGTAAGTCTGCCAATCTCCCCTCTCTCACATTTCATAAAGGAAGGAATCATAATAGCTGTATTCGTTTGTTGCTAAGGCGCTGTCACACCTTAGGTGGATAGGATCGTCCTAAATAGGCATTTTTCCCCACAAAAAATTGTCAACTCCACTGGGGACAAACTTGTTTATTCATTTCATTTGTGTTTCCGTCATTTGTTTACTTCATAGACTTGACAGCAACTCTTGAACGGCATCTTTCCCAGATGCAAAGTAAAATTTTCTGCTTTGATCCAGTATGTTGGACTTGTCTATGATCTAAACTAGGTCCACAAATGATTTGATTGATCCTTGTGATAGTCTTTAGTACCCTATCAAAGCATCCCTCTATTTATACCTTGCTTGTGTTTCTGGTTTGGCCTGAAACAGTTGATTTTTGAGCATTTTGTGACCGAGAAACCAAGGGAAACGAGAGTTTCTCTCTTCAGCGCAGGCACTGTGAAGGCAGTCTGCATTTCAACGCAGGTCCCGAAGGGGCTACCTGCGCTGAATGTCAAACTGACAGTGTTGGACCTGCGCTGAACCAGTGTGGCCTTGTGCAGCTGGGGTTCTTTGTCCTTTGTTGCCCTGTTTTGATCTCTGTTTTTGCAGCCTTTAACCAGCATAGGTACTAGCCTGATAACCCTTTTCTTTGCCTGAATTCCGCCCCAATTTTTGTACAAAAAGATTGTGAATGTTTTTATGTGTTTGTGGCGTCATTTACAGTCTTCCTTTGCATAAGTAAAGTAGTCTTTCTGTAGCCTTTGATTCAGATCTGATTGAAAGTGATCTTAGAAGAGAGTTCGTTGGCTGTTTGTTCAGATTGATTATAGTTTTACTTTTGCTTATTGGTTTGAATTTGTTCTTTTCAAAGTATCAAAACGAGTCTTTATTTCGCAAATCGCAAAGTGATTGTAATCTCTTCTACCCTTGTTGATTTCGAAGAAAGTGAACTTGTTTATTTTGATCATTGTAAAAGCAAATTCAAAGTTGTGCAAAAAGCTTTCTTTGTAGGCATTTATACTAAGAAAGTGAAAACAAACACCTGCATTGTGCATTTTGCATTTGATAAGTTTGCATGTTGGATTTAGGGAAAGTGCATTAGAGTGTGTTGATTGCTCTTTGAGAAAAGATAGTGTTATTCTTTTCCCTTAGTAGCTAGGATTTTCAAAGTTGAAAGATAATAAAGCTTGCTTATCATCTTAGACTGCATTTAGGAATTTGTATCATACATCTCGTGGTGAACCTTGAAAGGAAAACTTTAAAAAGATCAACCTAAAATAAACTAAATGAACGTAACAATGCTTTGTAACATAACGCACAACATAGAGGTCTAGGCTAGAGACGTGTTCCGACGTCGTTAAACATAGTGACTGTCAATCTCGAAGAAGATGGGTGATTCCTCCTGAGAGTCGGTGGCGCTAATACGGATTGTGCTCCCACGTACCGTCGTGTATATATTGGGAGACCCCTATAGGCATATATCTTTTATCCTTAGGAAGCCATGTCGGCCGCCCTACTGATCGCAATGCAGTGAACACAACATTCACGAAGATCGACCACCCGTACCGTGAAAAGTATTCTGTGGTTTTGCGAAACGTTTGGCACACCCTCTGCCTAGATCTCCAGAGAAGTTTCTTTTGGCCTTTTTCAGACTCTATAACAGAAAAATTCCATCCGAGCATTTGTCACTTCAGGCTCGTTAAAACATCGAAGGAGACTAGAGTCATCTTTAGCTTTTTCTCGACTCTTTAAAACTGAAAAAGCAAGTTGTGTCTAAAAGCGTCATTAACAATTTATTTTAAACGGTACAATCACCCTTTAATCCTGCGTTGATCTTTAGGTTGAAAAGATGGAGCACACCAACCAAGGAGTTCCCTTGGGTGGAAATCCTAGTCCCTTCTCCTCTTGGGGAGATGTTGGTGCGCCCCACATGGCCACATTGTCGCTTCCAGGACTGACAATTGGCCTACCAGTTTGGCTCTTTTCAACCAATGTCGTTCAGAATACCACCACTCCTGAAAAGTCGAGTCAACAGTTAGATCAAACAAGAGTTGCCTCCCAGCCTTCCACTTCATCTTCCTCCCCTCCTTCCTCTTCGCTTGACGGAACTGGTCGATCAAAAAATCGGATTCCTAAGGAGAAGAAGGAGAAGAAGAAGAAAGAAAAGAAGAAGAAGGTGCCTAAGGCGACTGGGGGCAAACAAATGTCATCTAACAAAAATCCACACACCGCACTTGTAAGGCCTAAATCGCCATGCATCATATGCAGGGGAGACCGCTTCCATAGAGGTTGTCCCTGTATCCCACGGATACTAAGAGACTGGTCCCCCCGTTTGCACATTTCGGGAGCATTGACCTCTGATAGCCATGTCGACTGCTCACCGTCAACTAGTGGGAGTGAAGCTCCAGGACAGAATGGGAAAGTTAAATTTCCCTGCAGATTGTGTGAAGGTGATCACGCCATCCACCGTTGTCCCTTCTTAGACGAGGCAAAAAGAGTTCTGGAAGATCGCCCGATTTTACGAGTGAATCTTCCTCCTGGATATCAAAGACTCCTGCCAAGTCCCTCACTAGTTGAGAATTCGGCTGAGCCACTTAGATGGTCAGCCGAAGCACCTGTCATTGAAGAAGAACCGTCTGGATCCATGCCTGACGAAAGTCAAAAGGTCAATACGGCAGTTGACCTGGTTTTGCCTTCAGAGGCTCCATCTTCGAATGACACCATCACAGAGGAGAATACAGACGACACCGTCCAGGCTCTCTTCATCAGCACTGACTCTGATGATCAAGGGGGCAATGCCACCATTCCTTTGTCGCAGGAAGGAAGTTCATCAGAGCGCTATCCGGCCGTATATTCGGTCCCACCACCAAGCAACCTCGTTATATCCTTTGATTGGAACCAACTATGCAGACCCGGGTTGCCAGCCAGTGTGCCATTCAAAATTATTTGTCACATATACAGAATGGTAATGGCTGGCTCTATCATTGATGAGGGGGCATCTATGAGTATCCTTTCCTCTATTGCTTGGAAAGCGCTTGGTTCGCCGGTGCTTTTACCTGAGATGAGAAATCTATCAGGTTTTGATAAAGGAACCAGTCGACCTTTAGGGGTCCTCCCCAATGTGCCTATAACATTCAAAGGGAAGACCGTTCAAATGAACGTGATGGTCATTCAAGGACCCTTGGATTATAACCTACTCCTTGGACGAGACTATATATATTGCATGGGAGCTGTAGTCTCCTCACTCTTTAGAGTAATGTGTTTTCTGCATGAAGGAAGAATGGTCAAGCTCGTGGACCAACTTTCGTTTCCCGGATCACACATCGCAAATAGTCATGTGCCATCCCTAAATGGTCTATTCATGCAAGAAGTGTCTCAACCCACGGTCCGTCCTCCTGATGAGCGCGAGTAATCCGGGAGGATATGACTGGAACCCAGGGGGCATGCATCCTGGCCTGCTTCGGCAAGGAAACTTTGGGTATAGGGTAGGTTTCCGCGGGAGAATATGACTAGTCCGTACCCCGTCCGTGGATGGAAGAGGGGTTGTTCTAGAATAGGATTCTTTTGTCAAAGTTACGTGTTTGACACCAGTCACTCACCCTTGTCTATTTCGGTAGACATTGCCGAGGAAGTGTTTTGTTTGAAAGATTAACGAGACAATCTTTGGGTAACCTGAAAGAGGTAAGCCTCTCTCGATTAAAACAAATGTTTTGGCGGAGGGTAAGAAGAGGTAACCTTGAAACTTTGTTTTATACTTGGGGGCATGCAAACCTTTTGGAGTGCAAGCAAAGAGCGGTTATTTATCTGTTTTTTAGGTTAGCCGTTTCCTAACTTGTATAAAGAAAGGATGGGGAGCAAAGCTTAGTGAGATGAAGCTCCATAAAAAATAGAATCTTGATGAGACACTCTTATCAAAAGACTGGGTAATCGAGCAGTTTTAGCATAAAGTTCATGCTCGTTAAAAAATAAACATAAGGTCCGAGCAGTTTTAACGCGGTCTTCATGCTCGTTAAAAAATAAATATAAGCAGTGAGCAATGTTTCCTCCAGAGTTTAAGCTCATTTTTATCTAAAAAATGAACCTATCCGGGTAAATAACCACTGTGATCATAAATTTATCAGCCATAAAAACCTTGGTCGTGTTTGCACCTGCCACCTCCATCTTTCATTTGGCCGATCGTTCACCCCCATATGATTGTTTACCAATTTTGAAGAACAGCTGCGAAGAGTGATTTCACCTAGCCGTCCTTGTGACACTGCCTTGATTGGAAAATTCCAACCTGTACCTGGAATCAGTTGTTATCCCTGTTTATCACTCGTTCCTCAAAAGACGAGTCTTCTTTAAGCTCTTTTCAACTGACTCGTAAAATATGAAAAGATTGTCGAGTTTTGGACTTCCAGCTCGTTAAAAGGACAGGAAGAGCTATCCCTCCTCTAGATTTTAATCTTTTTGGACCTGAGGGATTATTGCACAAAAAGGTCGAGCGCTTGTTTTATTCGGCTCGTTAAAGTTATCGAAAACTCATCCCTTCTGTATTGTTTTATACTTTTTCGGACTTAAGGGATTAGATGACGAAAAAGGAATTTTGGAGTTAACTTTATGTACCTTTTCAGACTCTCTAAAAATGAAAAGGACCGAGTTATCCTTGTCGTTAGACTCGTTAAAATTATTAAATAGCGACAAACTTGTCTTTAGACGAGAACGAGTTTCACTGTCGCTAGGCTCGTTAAAACATAGCGATGGGCTTGCTCGAAGGGCAGGTTATAGAACAAGCATATGTTATCCTCCTCAAGCTTGACAAAAATAAAGAGGTACTGGTCAGCAATGACTGGGGAAAAATTTGGAAAAATCAAGAAAACTTTGATGGTAGCAGGTCGCTCTTGAACATGACACTTTTCCTCCGTATCACATTCGGGTTGGGTTGTTTCATCCACCGGTCACATCACCATGGTCTTGCCATACCATCCATATTTGGGGTAATGCTACCGATCCATCGCATCAGTGTCGCCATATGTTCAAGAGAAGTCGTTCAGAAAGAGTCAACCGGGTCCCATCCACTGCCATACATTATCCTTCATCCATTCATGACCACCACCCTGAATCATATGCCACAGATTGTTTTCACCTCCATTAAAATCATTAGCTCCGTTCCGTGTCACTGATGTGGGATTCATTAAGGCCCTCCTTTGACGGATCGCTCCTTGTCGACATCAACTCATTATCCAAGGAGTCGATCTAGGAACAACCCCTTCAGTACTTTGAAGCTTGCATGCCTCAATGGCAAGTTTCTCACTTCCGGCGACAGGTATACATCAATGACCTTCGACCAGAAGATTTTGCGTGGTGTTCGACGCCAAGTCCTTTATTCACACCACGTGAATTGTACTGCAGTACCTTAAGGGTCATTATCATTATCGGTGATTCCTTTCGCGCTTGTTAACGGTTTACATCATTGACCGGTAATCAAGCGATGTCTTTCCATGTTCGACTTCAGCGCAATTCTCACATGGATCGACTTGTACTTAGAGTGAAGATCGAACGAGTTTGAAGACCCCGGATCTAGTTTCATCCATCCGGGCTGCGATATATATATTCAAGAAAAATAAAGACATTTGACATGTACATCATTGCAACAGATGATCATCCTACTCAAAGGATGATAATTTCACTAAAATTATCAGTCTACCATCAGACGATCGTCTGTTCTATGTACAAAAATGAATTTGAAAAGCTGAGCATGGGAATGCCCGCCTCAGCTAGATCATGAAAGCAATATGAATCATAATGTATTGTATTGTATTTTATTACAGGTCTCCTCCCAGCAGATGGATGAACTTCGGACCCTCCTGGATAAAGCATTTCACCCGATAAACGGCCTCATACTTTAGGGGGCAACTGTTATAGACATTTTTGTGCCTTGCATCACTGGGCATTAAATGTCAATAATCAAGGGATCCAAAGTCCCTAAACATGTTGTTCCTACCCCTAGAGGAACAAGGCCAAGTAACCACAACAATTCACAAAAGTTCTCCACCTCAAAACACTCAAAAACAAGGCAATTCTAGATCATGTCAACTGCTCCACTGAGCATCTGCGCTGAATGTCAACTGCTCCGCTGTCTACTTGCGTTGAATGTCAACTGCAAAGAAGGCTACCTGCGCTGAGCGAGTTTGGACAAGTGGCAGAGTCATTCCTCAAGGTGTCAATGCCCAGGAAGCTTCCAAAATGACACTTGGATCAGGGAATTCGACTGGTGATGAGTAAGAGGTTCCAAATCTCCAAGTGGAAGCAAGAACCTCCAAGTGGACTCAAGAACTGAAGTGGGAGAGGACACTAGTCAGTCTCAGACCAGTCTCAAGCTGACTCATCCTCTCTCCATTATCCCTACATATAGATCTCTCTTCATGAGGTCAAGGGAGGCTGGAATTTGGTATTTGCAAAGAATTGCTGTTGGTTTGTGGCTAGAAGCATTGGGTGTGTTATGCTTTGAAAGGAGCTGAAGAAGGAATTCCATTCTGCTGGGAAGGAGATGCTGGGTTGGAGCCCTATGGGTTGTATCTCTTCCTGAATCCTGTTACTTTCAATAAAGCTATCTTGATTCTTTCCTATATGCTGGTGTATTTTGTATGATTGCATTAGTATATTTGATTTACTTCTAATCCTGAATCATTTATGAATATGTATATTTGCCTTTGTATTGTGTTCTTCTCTTGTTACAAGTAGCTGTTCTCTTGTCACAGGTAGCTGTTCTCTTGTGATCTCGTGGGATTCAAGTAGTTGTTCTCTTGATCAAGCGAGGAGGCAAGTAGCTGTGGACACACAAAGAGAAGAGGATCTAGATCGAGGGACAACCGGAAGACAACGGTAAGTCTGCCAATCTCCCCTCTCTCACATTTCATAAAGGAATGAATCATAATAGCTGTATTCGTTTGTTGCTAAGGCGCTGTCACACCTTAGGTGGATAGGATCGTCCTAAATAGGCATTTTTCCCCACAACACACCCGAGGATATTTCCTCTCTAAATTCTACATGAATGTATGTGGTTGGTAATTCACGCATGAGTGCCTACCCTTCCCATTGGGGCATTTCCTCCTCTTGGAATGGGCATACTCGTAGGTGAGAAACTTGCTAGAGAACAAATCACTCAAGATCGTAAGTGATAATGTTAATCACCCTTAGAATGATAAGAAGTAATGGCTTACGAACTATTTACCCCATTCCCTCAATGTGGTTGAGAGCGTTGGGTTATATTAGAGAGTTGTAAGCATTTGTGTCCAATACTTGGGCTAGATGGGCTTCATCACGAGCAAGTGAGGAATTTTTGTTATGTGATTATAGAATGTTGAGTCAATTGGACCATGCTCACCAATTGATTACCAAATTTATGTCAAGATATGTCAGTTTATGGTAAACGGCTCCATGGGAGCAAGAATTGTGATTGCAAATATGTTTTCTCGTTACTTATGTACCAACTATATGATTGAATGACTGTTGCATGTAATTATAAATGGGTTGTATATTAACAAGGTTGTTTTGTTATCATAGGAACTCATGATACTTTGTAAATACAAGCTCGTTATTCTAATTATGTTTAAATGTTGTTTTATAGTATCTAACAACATGTGTGATTGACAACACATCATAAGAAACATAAAATAGAAAAAATACATTCTAAAACCACCCACTTTTGATGGGAATGTGAAGCAATCTAAGGATGCACAAGCATGGTTTTTAGAGCTGAATAAATTTTTCAAGATACATGTCTACTAAAATAATATGAAATCAAGAGTTGAGACTTATAACTTAAAGGGACAAGATGATATTTGGTGGGAGGACGTGAAGAATAGAAGAGCCATTACCGAAGAGGAGCTACCATGGGATGAGCTTGATAAGCTTTTTAGGGAGCAATACATGTCTAAATGCTACTATGACGATAGAGCAATGGAATTTTATGAACTCAGAATGGGAGAGATGACTAACGAGGAGTATGTCACAAATTTTTGGGGGCTGTTGGGATATGTTCCATATCTCAAGGATGAAATGGTAAAAATGTAGAGGCTCATTAGAGGGTTGCCTATGGTATTCAAAGATAATATTGACTTATTGGAACACTAGACCCTCAAGGACTATTAAGGAGCTAGAGAAATGCTATGAGAAATCTAGGCATGGGGCCGAGACTCCGAATGATTGAATGGCCAAGAGCACTGCCACATGAAATGTGAGTTGGCCGAGGAAGAACTCAAAAGGAAAAGAGAGGAAATTCCAATCTTAGACAAGTGAGTCTCAACAGAAGGCCAACATCGATGTTAAAGGTGATGTACAACAAGTGGTATCGGTGAAACCTAGGATTGAAAGCTAGGAAGCACTTAAGTGTTGGACCTGTGGTGGGAATGACAGGAGAAGGTATTTTCCTTATCAGTCGAAGGTTGAAACAATAATCTACATTGCTCAAGAGGTGAGAATTGTGTGCGAAGTAGCCGAGAGTATGTCCGATATTTACGTAGAATTGGACAACCACCAAGTATATTACAAGGCATCCATAATTTAGATGGAACGGAAAATGAAAGAGAAAGTTGTTTCTATTTTGATTGATCTAGGTTGTAATTATATCTATGTCAACCCAAAGCTTTTAGAAAAGTGTAAATCGGACAAGGAGGTACACCAAGAGCTGTGACTACTTCAGTTGGAAACATGGACAAAGACGAGGGTCAACTAATGCCTGAAGTCATGTGTATTGGAACTCAATTGCATGATCACTATATCTCACATGAATGTTTTACCATTGGATGGGTATAACATTTTAATCAGAATGGACTGGATGTACGCACACTATACCAAGGTGGATTGCTATGAAAAAGAAATAAACTACTTGGATGAGAAAGGAACAGAGAGAATATTCAAAGGAAAGAAAAATCCCATACCAGTGAGGATCAACACTGTCATGCAATCCAATCATAGTTGTAGGAAGAGATGTACGCTTTTCATGGTACAAGTTTCCAAAGATGAGGGAGCTAAAGATGAAAAAAAGGATGGGAAAGCTGAGATGCTTGAAAGGTATCAAGTCTTCGGATAGTAAACATATGTATTTCTAGTAGAGGTTCCTCGATTACCCCCTCTCAAAGAGATATACTTCTCTATCGAGTTGATATCTAGAGAAAAACCAACATTTAAGACCCCATATATAATGAGGACTTCGGAACTGGTTGAGATGAAACTACAGTTGAAAGAAATGTTGGACAAGGGTTACACATGGCAGAATGTGTCTTCTTGTGGTGCAACAGTATTATTTGTTTAAAATAAATATGGAACTCTGAGGTTATGCATTAATTATAGAAAACTAAACAAGGTAACTATCAAAAACAAGTACCCATTACGAAGGATTGATGATCTGTTTGATAAGTTAAGGGAAGTAGCAATATTCTCCAAAATTTAATTGAGTCTAGGTTACCATCAAATAACAATCAAGGAGGAGGACATTTGTAAGATTAATTTAAGAACACGATATGGGAACTATGAACTTGTTGTGCTAACCTTCAGGCTCAATAATTCTCCTTCCACTCTCATGTACATGGTGTTGTGACCTTACCTAGACAAGTTTGTCGTCATATTTGTAACAACCCTCATGAAGATTCTATGTAAAAAATGTTAATAAAGGTAAAATAATAGCCATGGTTATGGGACAATTATTCCAAGCTGAAAGTTAGGCAAAACATCCTAGTGTGGGTGCTCATTTGGTTTATTATGGCTAAGGAAATATGCAAACGCAATGGAAATGGATTTGGAAAGGAAAGGCATTAATATGCATTGTATTTATTAAAATAAAGGAAATTAGGAGAAAAAGAAGGTGAAAGGTCATAGGTTGCATGTGAGGAGGAAAATGAAGGAAAAAAGTGGAAAAATGAAGAAAATTGAGGCCACATTGATAAAAAGGCTTATCAAGACCAGTTGGTACCTTTTGGTAGTTCAGTTTTGTAGATCTCTCTTTATTCTCTCTCTCTCTCACTATTGGACACTTAGATTTTTCTTGGAGCACTCCAGGATTGGATCAAGAAAAGTAAAGAGGGTAAGAGGAAGTAAAGATCAAGTAAGGAAGAGAGTGATCTAGCAACTACAATGAGATTATTTGTAGGTATCAATTTGCATATATGATTTCCTTGTTATTTTTGGCATGCATGGTTCTACAAGTGTGTTCTTGGTTCTTTTACTATCATGGGCATGGATTTTTCTAGTTGTGAAAATGTTCTTCAGCCTTGCCTTACCATTTCCAGATGGCCATGGTGTGGTAGGTTCTTTTGTATGTGGTTGAGTCAGATTTCTAGATGGACTCAAAGCTCAGTTTGGTCCCACAATTATTCATAAGGCCTAGGAATCTCATGATGGGGTACACGAAAAAGGTTCAATGTGAACACCTCGATTGAGCCTAAGAATGGCAGGATACTGATAATGGTAGGATACACGGTAAAACTCAATGGTGAGTACCCTTGAATGGGCCTCAGAATCCAATGATGGGACACACAGTAGAGACTATAGGGTGGAGACCTTGTAGGCTTAGGAATCCTTTGACTCGTAATGACAGGATACATGGTAAAGCCGAGAGGTTGGGACAGATAAATCCGTCACGGTGTAGGTGGAGAGATCCGGTGGCATCCATGTTTTCTGTCCGTACTTATGTAGTGAGGATTGTGGTAAACCTTGGTATTTTATGCTTATTGTTTATGGCCTCGTGATTTGGAGGGGATTGTGGTAAATCATGGTTCTACTATTGAGCGTGAGGTGGTGTAGTCTGAGAAAGCCCTAGGTTATTTTGGTTATAAGTCCCACATTCAGGCATGGAGTATGGCAGGGGGGTAACTCACATGAGAGAGACGTGGCTCGTCCAATCTATGGTCAGGTGGAACATGGTAGTCCCATACCGAGTTGGACTTCACATTCATTAGTAAGAGTTCCTTTCCTCGGTATTTTATGAGAAAATGTGTTGGTTCATATGATGCATTTACGACTGATGTATCCTTGTTATTTATGTTGGTTATATTTTGGTTATGAGCATGTGTTATGAGAGTAATAATGTATGACTCTCATCATGTTTTAATTTTTAAATGAATGTAAAATGAATATATCACCTAATAGATGACAATGAAATTAATGTCATAAGGAATCAATGTTTCTTAGTGATTCTTAGATAAGTATGAGACTCGTATGCACAAATATGTTGTTATGACCTGTAGAATGCATATTTGTGACATTTTTGATGAAATGTATGTCATGGCTAATAGGGATCCATTCAAGTATTTGTTCAAGTATTTGAATTTGCAACATAGTTTTGATGTTATTGTTCATTCTTGAAAGTTTCATGAAGTTCTCGATAGTGGCCTTAGTCCTGGACCTGAAAAAATGTCACAAAAAATCTGGGGTCACTTGCTTTAAAATAACTTAAAAGACCCTTGTTTCTTGCATTTCGATGCTATGATAGTGACAAGAGGGCCCCAATTTCATTCATGCCCATGTCATGGGAGCGAGTGAGGCTCTAGGGCAGTGAAGTGTCAAATTTTTTGAGGGGTTGATGATCTCAAAGTCTTGGTTGGATCCTGCCAGTTCTGTGGTATGTGAAGAAGGTCGTATCAGTTGTTTTGTGTCAGCTCGACATCCCTAAGTTTACATGGGTAGTTTAATCAAATTGTAGTAGCCTATCCTCACATGTTTTCCCGAGTGGACCGATTAATTTTATAAAGGTGGGAGGAGGGTGTTACAAAGTGGTATGAGAACATGGTTCACCCATTGGACTGGATGGTGATGTGCATTGGCCACGCATTCATGTTGGTTGCATATTTGTTACTTATATTTATGGTCTATGTGTTTTTTGCATATGCATGGTGTTGGTTATGGTTGCAATGATATCGCCATGTGAAAGTAGATGGTGTGTTGTTGGATTTGTTTATCATGGTTATAGGTTTTTTATGCATTGGCTATGCATGTCAATGTTTGTATGTATCATGTATGCATGCATGTCATCCATATGTTAATTATGCATACAAAGATATGGGTGTAGTTGTCATGCATGAAGTCATGATGTATGGTTGATATGGTCTTGCAATGATGACTTGATTATGGTTAGGATGATATCTATATGTTGTTATGATTATGCTTATACATGTATTATGATAATCTCGTTGATCTTGCAAATGAGAGATCATCCCCGAAATAAACAACATTATGTTGATTATGTTTATATTTTGGTTTAGCTGACATGGTATGCTTTGCACTAAGAAAAACAACAAAGATGACTAGCAAGATGGTAAAATACAAATTTTGAGACTCTCCTTATGGATCAGATGAGTAGTGTGCTGTTGGGAATTCTTATAACTTAGTATACATGTTGAGAAGCTTGAAGGAAGAATTAAGAAGTTGTAAGATACATAATGACAGAGTCATGCTTGCACAGGAGAAACAAGAAGAATTCAATGCAGTAATCATTTAGATTTTGTGAGACTTGCAGAGACAAGGACCACTTTGGATCAGCCATGTTGAGGAGAATATGACTAATGGGGCATATGGCAGTAGATCTCATGGTGGGAACAAGTCATATGGGTATGAAATGGTTAGAGATGGTTGGTTCTTGGATACTTTGGATCAGAGATGTGATGGACACACATATTATTCTAGTTCTGGTCTCAAACTATAGTTCATAACCTGTTAATTCAACGATTACTAAAATTTATAAGTTGTGATGTAAACTATATACATAGACCCAACCATCCGAAAAACATTTCGATGCCTCATGCTCTAGGTGAGTACCTCTTAACTAGGATCAGTACTTATTAACTATGTTAATCACCTTACATTACGTTTGATGAACTTCCAAGGATGGTTGAACTTAGTCCCAATATTTTCAATTCATAGGTAAACAATTTTCTGAATGCATACATATGTACAATGGTTAGGCGTTGGTCAATACTCACAACCTTGCTTTATTTTTATTTATGAGGTTAAGTTCCAAATTATGGTGACACAAGACATTAACTTGTGAAACTTCTCGAACCCTAGATGTCCTTCGACGTGTTAGCCACATGTTTGCATCTTCACCTTTGATTTCTCATCCTTGCTCAACAAGTGTGGTCATTTAGAGGGAAGTTAGGGTAGCTATCCTCCCAAACCATTGTTGACAGTGTTCATTCTTTCGCCCTTACCGTCGCTCTGCAACTCATGGGCTTTTTCTATGTTACGCTGAGGTTATACACCACAACACTCATATATTTATGTTACATGTGTGTTGGGTCAATTATCTTGGTCAGATTGCCACCCTTCTTTGTAATTTATTTTTTTTTCTGGAGGAATCCCTCTCCCTTTAAGTCATCTACGAGTCTAACTCACATGGCTCCTTGGCTATTTCGAAGGGGTTCTTATTCCATAATTAATAGCTTGAGATTTCATCTCCATTCCCAGTTCCGACACATGGTACACCTTGACTCCATCACTTAAAGACTTACTCTACTCTTCTGCTATGAACTACATCCTAAATTATTCTGGTAACTGTAGGATGATCTCACAGTTGTGAACAATGCTTCTTCTCTAGGTATTGTTTTTGCCTCTACCTTCTAAAGTTATCCTACCCATTTTTCACCCGAATATCCAACTTGGTATTTTGGGTTGCAAGTAAGGTTCTCCTTCTTATGATGCTCCACTTTTGTTTCCACTGGATTAAGGTACTTCAAATATGCCCGACATTAATGAAGTTCCTCCCTTTTCCAGTCTTTTGTGTAAATTAATGATCCATCTTGGAGGATGGCAATATAGATATGCGACCTACTAGAACATAATTTTTATAGTATATAGTATAGCCATCCCTGAGTAGGGTTTAGATGAGCGATGTAACCCCACTCTCCTTGAAATTGGTTAAGGACACGAATGGTTTTATGGGTTCTCGGTTTTCTAGATTTAATGAATATTTCCTTTTTTGAACTCGAAGATTATTATACACATGTTTTTTTTATAGTGATACTCCAATTTCTCTGTTGATGTGAGGGTTGGACCCTTGTTATATGAAACACTATTCATGGGGGTTGTTCCCGCTCTATGCAGTTATCATTTTTGTGACAACATTGAATTTTTAATTTCTGTAAAGGTCTCTACATACTTGCCTTGAATGCACAACGTTTTTCTTGGAAAATGTTCACGAGATATTTTTGTTTTTTCTCTTAGTATGATTAGCATGGAATAAATATTCATGGATTCTTTAGAGGTTAGTGAGGTGACATTGTTGCACAAATAAATGTCCTAATCTTTGTAATGTTTTCTTCATTCATCCTTATTTCAAAAGAAACATTATCAATTGCTAATAATTAACCTGCATGTTTTTACTATAATATTATATTTACACTTTGAGAGTCTTCCACAGATAATTGGCTACACTATCCTCACTGCCCACGGGGTTTTCTTTACTTTTCTTTGTTGAGTTCACACCGTTCAAGCTCTCTCGTTTCCAACTGAGAGTTAAACTAACTTGAACAAATTTATTTGCCAAACTATCTAACAAGTCATGTTCTCGACTAGCTTTACCATGACTAAGCCTACAACCTTAGTTTACACACTTGAGTTAGAATAGTACCCAATTGTGAAGATATATTCTCATCTCTACGAGGGTTTCAACCCGGTTCATGTAGAAATGTTTGTTTGCACTATAATAATTTGAAATGGAAATTAGATTAGACTTTTGTGTGTATTACACCCTTATTGAGTTTAACAGCAACTAGTGGTAATTTTATATGCACGGGTAAATTTAAATTACATTCATTTAAATATCCTTGTGTTTCAAACAACAAAACTTTAAACACACTTATATGTATAGGATTAGGAAGACGAGGAACTCAATCTCGAGAGTGCTCTCCTCCCTTCAAATGAGAAGGAGAATCACACCCATATCTAGCCCCGAGCTTCCTAACTTTGAGAGTAGCTTTTGTGACTGCGACTGATTCAGTTCATTCTATAGGCATCAAGACTCCTCGAAAGTCCAGCCTAAAAATTTACAAACCCTTGTCTATAGTGGATTCTTCCACTCCCTCCAACCTAGGTTGAGAATTGTACTCCATGATGATGTACTTATACACTTACCAATACGTGGGAGGTCTTGCATGTTATTTTCCTCTTTCCTATTCCAAAAATTAATTAACAAAACACCCTCCCTTCCCAATATGATCTATTTTTCCCTAGGGAATGAGAGGAACTGAGAACTATAACTCTCATAACTCTCTAGAAATTAGAAATTCGTTCAGAGACTACCCAAGTTCCAAGTCTCCACCAATCATAAATAAATCATATATATATATATATATATATATATATATATATATATATATATAGATATAGATATATATAAGTTTCATTAAATATTCTCTTTGAGTTCATTATGATTTCCTCTAAGCCTTTAATTACAAAGTCTCATTTACCTCAATTAAATAGAAGCAAATCATACTAAAAAAATTAACTTACAAACACTTGTAATCACTAGAGAAGTTATAGAGGGACTAATGCTATATTCGTAAGCTTTGAGTCTAAATCAATGATTCATGAGTGCACTTAATACCTTAACTAAATTTTGACACATAAGGTGTAGACCACTTACTCTTTGGGGCTTAGTCCCCCTAGATCAACAAAAATGAATTTCTAACCTAGACAAACCCAATATTAATTAGAAAAACATTTTTACATGGCTTAATATGTTGAAATTATAGTAATATGTCCAATTTATAATAGGTAAATTGGTAAACATTTACATATTGGTTAAAATTAATATAGAGCCCAAGAGATATTGTAGTGCTGCAAAAATTTAAAAGTAATAAACATACTAAAATTCAAATTTCTTACATTGTGATTTTGGTTTTATTAATAAAATTATCAATGAATTTTTAGATTACAAAAATCATTATATACATATTACATTAAATTATATAAATAGAAATAATAAATTTAGATCCATTTTACATTATAACATAGAGTCATGTTTATGTAATCATATTTAGATCTAATTAATAAACACATAAACTTACAATCTCACAATATCTTTAACAATGGATATTAAGGTTCACTTTCCCACACTAGTAAATAGGTTTTGTTACAATATCATGGGCCAATATCATGTGTTATTAACACAGTATGGCAAAAAACCATCTCTCATTTCACACTCAAAATATTTTATAAATATTTTATTTGAATTTAATTTTAGAACAAATTTTAATTGAATTTAAAATAAAAAAATATTATATTGGGGAAATGGTTTTTTTGATTACCATTTTTCTATTTAATTTTAATTTAAATATTTTATTTGAATTTTACAACATTTTTTAATTAGATTTATTTGAATTGAATTTTAGAACATTTTTTAATTAAATCTAAAATAAAAAAATATTATAGTGAGGAAATATTTTTTTTCACCGCCATTTTTCTAGTTAATTTTAATCAAAATATGATTTTTTAAAAATTGAATTTAAATTATACTTACAATATAACATTATTTTTAAGGATGGTCATAGATATTAGTAGCCATACCATACCATGGGCCAATATCATGTTTATCATTAGCACATGCCAAAAAACCATCTCTCTTTTCATAGTTAAAATAATAATTATAATTGAAAATACATTTGACCATAGATATTCACCCCACTCTACCATGGATATTATTAACCATATCATACCATGGTCCAATACTATGACTCATAAATAACACATGCCCAAAATTCATCAATAATTTCACAATCAAAATATTTTATAAATAAAAAATAAAAAATAAAAATATTAATTAAAATAAAAATTAATTTTTCATGTTCCAAGAGAATAAACCTTCAAATTTTACCATCATAAAAAGGTTTTCAAATTTGATACTCTAACCATCATATATCTAGAGTTAGAAATAGATCTAGAATGATTAGAAAAGAGAATTTTGACCCTTCCATCTATCTGACCGAATAAAATAGAAAAAACATCTATAAATAGAAGAATACAAAAGATCAGATCGTGGTATTAATCCAAAGTGCCAATTGCGGTCTGTGTGGTGATATTTTCAACTCTAAGCGCTGTAACTTCTCCACACGAAGGGGCGTGTTAGCCTGGGTGACGGGACCTGTGTAAGAAGCCGCTTATTGTACAATGTTGCTCTACAGCTCAACTGACGTGATCTTTCAAGAACTGCGATAGGGAAATGGCAGCAGTAAGTTAATCGTGTAGTAAAAGATTTTTTTAATAATTTGGTAGAAATGTAGACATTTTCATTATAATTCAAACTTTGCAGGATAGAGTTATGCTTCTTGATTTTGTTCGGTTGAATCGGCCAACGGTTTTTTCAGATATGGAGTGGTAAATGTTTCAGATATGTCAAGATTTTCTTTAGCTGAATCCAAATTCCAAATTCTAGATCTGTAAATTATGACGTTTCTATACTCGCATTCGACCATCAATAAAATTTTATTACCTATTAGATCTATAAATAGAAGAATGCAAAAGATTTTCGTGGTATTAATCCATAGTGCAATCGCTGTCTGTGTGGTGATATTTTCAACTCTAAGCTCTGTAACTTCTCCACACGAACGTGTTAGCTCGAGACGGGATCTGCTACTAGACAATTTTGACGGGATCTGCTATTAGATCTATAAATAGAAGAATGCAAAAGATCATTTCGTGGTATTAATCCATAGTCCCAATCGCTGTCTGTGTGGTGATATTTTCAACTCTAAGCTCTGTAACTTCTCCACACGAAGGGGCGTGTTAGCCTCGGTGACGGGATCTGCTACTAGACAAGCCCTTGGTGACGGGATCTGCTACTAGACAAGCCCTTGATTGACCTGTGTAAGAAGCTCAACTGACGTGATCTACTGCGATAGGGAAAGGGCAGCAGTAAGTTAATCATGTAGTAAAAGATTTTTTTAATAATTTGGTAGAAATTAGATCCATAACTGCCCTCAGCGTAACCGTTTCTTTTAGATTTATCAAAAATTTTGATTTATGTAAAATCTGAGTAACCACCGAAATTCTGTCACCACATCCGAGCAACAACCAAAAATTTCATTGAATTAACGTATGACAATGGATCTCAGCCATTGATTTGTCTCTTTAAATGGGTTATCATCATCCAGCTCCACACGCGGCTTGTTGTTGATAGTCATAAAGGTTATGTTCACACTATTTTGAGATTCTTAGCGTTGTCATCCAGTTTGTATGTGTGATTGTTTGGTCAGATCCCTGCTAAAAAGTTTCAATAATTAGACAATTCCACTTGCTGCTCAAGTTTGTCCACTCTTTACTTTTAAAAAATGGATCTTAATGAAGATTTTTCCAATAATGAATTTATCTATTGTAATCAAACATTGATGTGGATAGAATTGATGGAGCAACTAAAAACTCTATTTGATGAATGCATGAAATTTTGATGCAAACCAGTAACATGTGTGGATAGAATTGATGGAGCAACTAAAAACTCTATTTGATGAATGCATGAAATTTTGATGCAAACCAGTAACATGATTATATTGGAACTTGCCACTTTTATTAATTGGCTTGTTTTCTTTTCTCAAGCATGTTTTATTTTTCTTGCAGTTTACTTTCTTGCAGGTGTGTTTTATTTCCTATAAGTGTGGTGTGATTTGTGAAAGCATGTGCACTACACCTTGCAAGTTTCAAACAAAACTTTATATTGACAATTCATATGCATACTTCATCAATTGTCCATTAAGATAATTAAAAGTAATAGAAAGGTCAATCACCAAGATTAAGGTTGAAGCTCTTGATCAAAATTCAATCTCATACCTTCATAATTGACAAAGTCAAACTGAAACCTTGCAATCCCCTAAAGTACATAAAGTGCTTCATGCTCTTGATCAAAATCCAATCTCATAGCTTCATAATTGACACATTTAAACTAAAACCTTGCAATCTCCCAAACTGTGAAATCCTACATAAAGAGCTTCATGCTCTTGATCAAAACCCAATCCCATACCTTCATAAATCACAGAGTCAAATGGAAAAGTTGCAATCCCCCAAGTGGTGAAATCAGAAAAATGATTAAGTTTGTTGGAGTTTGAGTGAGATTTAAAATTCTAGTTTCTCCATATGAGATCCAATGGGGTTGGAAACACTCAAACATCTTGAAACTATCAATCAGAATGTAAGGGTGAAAATGAAAAATATAGGAATAGGAAATGTCACTTTTACTTGCCAACATTGCTAATGTTGCATTAGTTTTTTTTTACCTTTAGGGTTTATAAGGGGGAGGGTTTGTTTTATGGTCATTGATACTATTTTGGAAGGAAAACAACCTCTGGTTTACCTCAAAATCAACCAAAAAATTACCATTAAGGGGCGCAAACTCCTCTACCCATGTGAGATCTAAGGAGTTGTTCACTTGTTTGTAGGTCATTCCTTAATTCTGATCACCATCACTATGTTTGGATCAATTCTAGAACATGGATCATCTGAGACATATTATTATGGCAGAACTGGGATTATTCTAGTCACTTTATTGACTTGTGAAATTCTACTCTGATATGAGTGGTGGATGTTTCAAATATATCCAGATTTCCAATAGAATCCAAATTCTAGTACTTAAGGACTTTGTTAAGTTGAATCCACCCATTGTTTTAGATTATTAGAATTCTGGATGGTAGAACTCTGTGTCTTCTATTAGTGCATTCTAGCAACAATAAAATTTTATTACCTATGAGATGGGTAAACATTTTAGTGCATTCTAGCAACAATACAATTTTATTACCTGAGTAAACATTTCTTTTAGATTCATAAAAAAAGTAGGAGGGTAAAATCCTAAGTTCTATCACCACAGCCTAGTAACATCAACAACCTAAAAAAATATTCCTAAACCCATAACTTCCATCCACTTTTCGTAATCTTGCATTAAATTGGTGTGACAATGGAGTTTTGATTTCTTTCCCTAAATGAGTTATCTTCACCCATCTCAACAAGGGATTGTTGATTTCTTTTCCTAAATGAGTTATTTTCACCCAGCTCAACCAGCCCCTAGTGCTGGAAAGTCATAAATACTTAAACTACACTGGTGGTCTTTCTCATTATTGTTTCCTTCCAATTTTTGTGTGTCTTCCATTTGTATTGCTTCCATTTGCTAAGGGGAATGGGTGGCTTCACCTATTCAGAAATATTAGCCTCTTTCTACTGTAATAACACAGGCCCTCGAGTTTTCCCTTGTGTATTTGGAGATGCCATGAACATCTAAACTTTATGAGATAAAATGTCTTATGCAATTGATTATGTTGTGAAACCTAGTTTATCCTTTCTTAATTGTATTATGAAATTCCTTTTTATTTTAATTATTTCCTGCTTGATTCTTGCAAATTATTAGTATGGTGGTAACCTTATTGCAAGGGGATATGGTGTTTCTTATCTGGATAGGTCAATAGATTGCAAATAATACATTCTGTAACACTGGGAATGGGGAATGTAACATACATAGATATTCCTCACCTTTTATTCTTTTGATGGTAACCTTATTGCAGGTGGTTATGGTGCTTCTTATATGGATAGGTCAATTAGTTGGAAATAATACATTCTGGCTAGCCAACACTTAAGAGGGAATGGGAAATTTAACATATACAAATATTCTCGTGAGGCTGATGGCCTTGGTAAGAGCATTTTGGGCAAAACTAGGATTGAAGAAGACTTGAACAAGGACAATGCTCTCAAACATGTACATCTAGGGAAACTCAGAAGAAGAAGAAATATGGTAATAGTATCAAAGCTAATAGTAGTGAAGCTCTAAATAAACTTTTAGGGAAAATGACAATTGAAAAGGAAAACAATGTTCTAGTGGAAACTGACCAAAAGAAGTCAATCAAACCAATCAAACCATTTGTAGTCATGGATTTCCTTCTAACTGTGGAAGATATGCACCTCCTGTTGCACATGAGAGTTATAAATATTTAACACAAATCTCTCCCTCTTTCAACTCCTAGATATTGTACCTCTGGTTATCCCAGAAATGTCACTTCAATAAGAAAGGAGCACTACCAATTATCTGATGCCTCTAAGTCCCATTGTAGTGGAGTGAAGTGTAGAAGTGAACAATTTTCGAAATTTAATATTCATCCAAGTGCTAAAGAAAGTGTCAAATTTCTAGGAAACCTCTAGGATAATTATGTGAACCAAGAAGATGGTATTAGAAACAAAGAAGATGGTTCTACAAACAGAGAGAAGAAAAACATGTTGTCTTTTTTAAACGGAAAGAATAAAAACATCCATTCTTATAAGATATAAGACCATCCATCTATTGAAAAAATTATGTCATCTTTCTCCACATTCTAATCAAGTAAAACATAAAACCTTGCAACCACCTAAAACAGAGAAGGTTAATGAGGTGGCAGATATTATAAAGAAAGAAGCCAACTAACGACATTTTACAGTCAAGAGTTATGTTCTCAACATAACAGCACTGGAACCAATAAAGTGCCTTCATATGTGCATGCGGCAACCCCTAAAGTGGCCTCTCATTTAAAAAAAATGTCAGAACCAAAGATCAACTCAACAATAATGTGGCTTCATATAAGGGTGTGGTAACCCCTAAAGAGCTATGTTTAAAGAATGTTAGAACTAGTGATCAACTCTATGCGCCTAAGGTTGTGACAAATGCCCCAAAGCTTCCGACATCTAAATCTCTCACTAATGTCCGGTCAAAAGTTAGAGAAACCTTGCTATTATTTCAAGTGGTTGGCCGGAAATCGTTACATAATCAGGGAGCCCAAGTTAAGGACCGAACTGTATTCAATGGTATTCACTGCAAAAATGCATTTTCTCTCTTTGCCACCAGAAATGTCCTTAACGCGAAGACCTTCACGAATTGGATATTTGTTAAAAGCCCAACTGTAATCAAGGGTATTCACTGCACAAATGTATTTTCTCTCTTTGCCAGATGCCAGTATTGCTGCACATCATAAAGCCCATCATATGTATATATTATATTGACGTTTCCTTTTCTGTTTTCTTGAATTCCAGTGCTCTTTTGCTTGTATCCACGGATAACTGTCAAGGGTATCTTCCTGTCTATGCTGTTCTTAATAGCCGAGTTTCCGCGTTCAAGTTTCTGGTGTTTGTTCTGCCTTTTGTCCCCACTGTAGTTATTTCCACCATGGCCAGTGTATATCAACAAATACCACCGTCTATATCATCTTCATAACCACTTGATGCAACGATGCTGATAGCTAGTGGCACATTTCCTCGTTTCAAGATATCAATCCCACCCTGTATCTGCGGGTGAAGACCTACAATGCAGAGTTCAATTCTATAATGAAATTGGTCGCCAAATTCTACTACAAGAACAACTCCCAAAATTTGTTTACCCGTATTGACATAGATTTTGGACGCCTTTAGATCGACACGCAAACACTTACCAGATAGTGCAGGTTATTGAACTTGGGCTTCATGATTCTGCAACAATTTCCGGCCAACCACTTGAAATAATCAAAACATTTCTCTAGCTTTTGACAGGGTATGCGCCTCTCGGAATTTAGGAACTCAACTAGTCAGAGATTTAGATATCTGAAGCTTTGGGGTATTTGTCACGAGCTTAGGCAGATAGAATTGAAATATAGATCTGGCAGTCTTTAAAGAGAGCTCCTTACGGGTTGCCACACCCTCATATGAAGCCACTTTATTATTCAGCTGATCTATGTTTATCACATTGTTTAAAAAGAATTCCTTAGGGGTTGCTAAACCCTTATATGAAGCTACTTTATTGTTGAGTTCATCTCTGGTTCTGACATTCTTTGAAGAGAGCTCCTTAGGGTTTGCCAATCCTTATTGTTGAGTTGATCTCTGGTTCTGACATTCTTTAAAGGGAAGTCCTTAGGGTTCACACAAGGTTATATGAAGCCACTTTATTGGTTCCAATTGTATAACCCTTAAACCTTGACTGTAGAATGTCCTAGGTTGGCTTCATTCTTGATCATATGGGCCACCTGATTAACGTTTTCTGTTTTATGCCCCACCTTGAAATGTTGCAAAGTGTTTTGTATCTATCTTGACTAGAATGAATGTTGAGAAAGATGCAAGATTAACCCTGGTCTACAGGGTTGGATGTGTGATTCTTTGTTCCTAAAAGAAAGCATGTTTTTCTTTTCTCCCTTCTTCTTCTTTATTTCTAGCACCATCTTCTTTGTTCACAGAAGTAGAGTGGAGGTTTACTCTAAATTTGACACTTTCTTTAGCACTTGAATGTTTATTAATGAATGATTATTAAATTTGGAATACTGTTGACTTCTGCCCTTAACACCATCAGTATGGGACTTAGAGTCAACAGATAATCGGTACTGCTCCTTGCCGGTACTGCTCCTTGCTTATTGATGGAACATTTCTACAGTTACCAGAGGTATAATATCCAGAACCTGAAACTGGTGGCTTCAGAAATTTCTGTGACAAAGAATTATAACTCTAAGGGTCTCCTGCAACCAGTAGGAAAATCCCAGACGCAGATGGCTTGATTGGCTTCTTAAGCTTAGGAATATGGTCGCTTTCCTCCGAACCATTGTTGTACCTTTCAATTATCCCTAAAATTATGGTCCCCAGAAATATTTTTAGAGCTTCACTACGAAGAAGGTTGACACTCTTACCATGTAAGTGTACATGTTTCAGGGGATCGTCCATGTTCCGGTCTTCTTCAATCATGCTTTTGCCCAAAATGGTCTTAACAGTCTCATCATAGTGGGAACAATCAGCCCATTCCCACTTCAGGGTTCGCCAGCCAGTTCTTCCTGTCCATATAAGAAAATGATCCATTGATTGGTAAACGTTTCAAAAAAGAAGGGTCCAGAAATCAGGAAGACCGGTTTATTTTATAATATCAACCAACTGGGTGATGATAACGTATTCAATGAATGAAATCAACCGCGGAGGTCCATGGTCCTAACGTGGAGAAACGCCAATTCAATGAAAATTAGGAATATTGTTTATGCGGATGGCAGTTATGATGTAATGGGGTAATGCATTTAAATTGTTGCTCAATTGCGGTGACAGAATCTAGGATTTGATGGATTTATATATTTTTTTGAATTTAAAGAAATATTTATACTGAATCAGGGAATAATTTATGCTGCATTAAATATTAGAATATAGATTTAAACAAAAAAAAATTATTAAAATATTAAAATTTGTATTTAAAGAAAAAGATTTTATTGGAATTAGCCATTTTTAATCTTTTTGATGTTATAGTCTAAATTGAAAGTATATTCTAGTGACCTCCACTTAAAGTGATAACTTCTTTACATTTTTAAATAATATGTTTAAACTTTTTTAAATTAATTTTTTACTAAATCATTCCTGAAAATTTACTCCATGTATTCAAAAAAATGAAATTAAAAATTTACTGCGAAATATCACTATGAAACAAATATCTTTTTTACATTTGCATGTTAAAAAGTAGAAGAATGGATGGCAACCTCCAGGTATAACACAACCTTTCTTGGCCTAGCATTTCAAATTGTCATTCAAAACTCACTGTCAGTGTTATTCATTTGTACATATTATTCATCATGATAGTTCTCAAATTGTGATTAAAAGTGGAGGTTCTTCATCACCAAGTATGATGATTAGATAATTCATCAAAAGTAAATTGAAAACTAGATTTATAAAATATGTATTGAATTTTTAAATTTATGGCTATTCACATCCTAAAACTTAAGTAAAAATTAAAATTATTTAACAACTGCATTAAATCTACTCAACCACAAATGGTATGTGTAAAAATGCATGTGCTCTGGTAATGAACCAAGCCAGGTAATGGGCTCAAATACAAGCCTGCAAGGGTTTCTGAGTTTATGTTGTAACTTTTTGTATTCAAAGTTGCATTATTTTTCAAAGTTATGTCGTGAATATTTATCATATATTTTGTTGTAGTTGAGCAATAAGAGTGTCTAAGATTAATATGAGATTGATGTCCAAGCTTGTGCTAATTGCCCATTCATAATCTCACACACATTGATGTGTAATAAAGATTTAATGTTATTTAAGAATAGCATAAAGAATAAAACTTTTTTTTTTACACATTATCTCTTATTTCATGTGAAAAATTTCATGACAAAATTCTTTAAAAGGTTGTAAATAATTAAATATACTCAAACATTAATCCATGCCTATAATTGTGGTTGTTCGTGTTGTCATCTCTAACCATAGGAGGACTTAATTTTCCTTCAGTATCTTCTCTTTATATCCACACAACTAAGATTAACTAGGATTAGAATAACAGATGACATTGGCTGCAAAACAATTACATTGAAGAGGAAGTGGGCATTTATGTTGTGTGAACCAAAGGGTTGAAATAATTTCACTGTCTGTTTTTTGTGACAATCAATGCAATTCAAGGTTGGGTAATTAAATTGGTGTCAACCATCCATCCATATTGTATGGTTCCTAATGTCAAAATAAATATTGTCAAGAATTAACTATTCTATGACTACAATAATTAATCAGCCATAAATTGTGATGGTTGGCCTAAGTATTAACTTAAAACTATATAATAAAATATATATAATAATTAAATGTTATAAAAATTGCAATGTTATGCACATGTGGATTAAAATGGATGAATAGTGTTCAATTTCATAAGTTGCCTTGAGTTCCAATTGAGATAACTTTGATAATAAAATATATTTTCTGCACTTAGTCAATCCAGATACTTGGAAACTCAACATTCTACATATTGTAAAGTTCTTTGATGATTATATACTATATGTTTTGACAACATTAATACTTATATTTATAAAATTTAAGAATCCTCGGAATTTGAAAGTATAAAAATGTATATATTAAGTAGTGAATTTGGTTGAATGTGGCAAATCAAAGTAGAGTAACCCTTTGTTTCAATTGGAGGAGCTAAGTTTGCAACAAAGTACAATCTCTTTATAGAATTAGACATTTAATAAAGATTAATAAATTATACTAGACATTTAATAAAGATTAATAAATTATACAAGATATAGTTTTATTATTTAAAATTATTATTAATGTTAACATATCAATGTTAATAACATATTAACATAACAATATTAATATAATTATGTTAATACTAGTGTTAATATTAATGTTGGCTTTTTGGTTAATATTAACATTAATGTTAATAATAATATCAATATTAATGTAACATCACTCTTTTCAAACATGCTTCATAATTGTAAAAGGAAAATTATTATTTAATATGAACATTATAATATATGCATAAATTTTTAAATTGATATTGACATTAATTTTGATATGAATGTTAATGTGAATAGTACTATTAATATATTAATTTTAATTTTAATATATTATTAAAGTTAATTATTAATACTATATGAACACTCATATTAATATTAAATAATAGTGATAATATTAATGTTATTATTAACATTAATGTTTATATTTTCTTTAGGCTTGATAGGGTTTATAGAATCTACCATAGTAAACAATTAATTTTCTATAAAATATGGTTTATAGTATTAGGGTTCAATAGGAATATAATTATTGGATTATTAATAAAATAATTATTAAATTAATTCAATAAATTTACAAAATTCATTAATTTTACATAAGAAAATTTAATTTATATATACAATTTTTGAATATATGTTTTAGTTAATTGATATTAGAATTCACATTAACACATCAATGTTAATGTGACAACCCCACTCTATGATCCCATGTGAATGGAATTGTAAATATTGTACGATGAATTGAAATCAAAATGGGGACTTAGTCATGGACACACATTCCAGAGTTGGGAAGGGAGTCACTTGCTTGGGAAGCCTTGTTTTCTTGTGCAAGGGAGAAACTTGAAAACCCACCCCAACCATTAAATGATGGACATGTGTCAAAATTGAAGAAAACAACCCTTGAAAATAAATGAGAAGAACAAAGAGGTATGCACGCACATGCCACTTAGGAAGAAACCACAAGAAATAAGGGACATGAATTAATGGAAAGGGACAAGAGTAGAGAGGAAGAAAACCAAGGTGGAGTACACCAACTCTTTGTAGGTAGTACTGAAGAGAAGTGAAGAGAAGTATGTTGGCTTTTGATCCCTAGAGGTTGTGTGTTGAAGTCCTAATCTCTAGAGCCCTCGAAAAGCTTGGGGGTTTGTCAAGGCTATGGGTTGAGATATAATTCCTTGAGGCATGTAACAACTTAGGTCCATGGAGGCTGTGGGTTGAGACATAGGTCTCTCGAGCCCTATAATAGGGGAGGTTGTGGGTTAGAATAGAATCTCACGAGAATTGTAACAGCTTGGGTCCCCTCAAGGCTTTGGGTTGAGATAACAAAGTCTAGAGCCTTGTAACAACTTCAGTAAAGGCCACCATGAAGAAAAAATTGTGGAAGACGAGAAAGAAGACTAACGGTTACTGTTCTGATAGCACAGTGGATTGTAGATTCCTTGGAAGGTGGTGAATCACTGTGATGGTACCCTCGGGTGAGGTTTGGTTTGGCACCTATAGACTCCCGTTGTTGACCAAGCAAGAAGTTTCCAACTCGTGGGATTGAGAAAGGAGGTCCTTTCGAGCCCGAAAATTTAGTGAAAGATTGGTGTGTTAGTCCCTTGAGGGAGAATACCCCTAGACTCCCAAGTTTGTCTTGGGGATAATGATTGCAAGTAATTGTGGTTGCAGTTGACTATAATTGGGTGGAGAGACCTTGTTCAAGGTTCAATTTCCTTGCGTACTCTAAGATCAAAAACTGTGTATTATGTTTAAATTATGATGAATGATGCTAATGTGATTATGGATAATGGTTTGAATGTAAGGACTACATTGTGTTGGTGAATAATCGCTTATGCATTATATTACTTGCATGTTATGTGATGTATTAAACGGTTGCATATATGTATGTATCTGTGTGGAATATATGCAAGAATGTGTTACAAAATTGAAGAGTGAAAATATTTGAATAATTGCTAAACTAAAAGCATAAAATTGTTATTAAATAACATCGAGCCATGAAATCTTGGTTTAATAGTGGGCTTTGTGACCCTTTATTAATAGAAGATTATGATGAGAGAGACATTCTGCATAGCAAGGTCTATATTCACTCATGAGTCTTCGTGGTCACGTTACAAATCATGGTGTTGTTGAGTGAGCACGACTTTAACGTCCAAGGGAGTTTTTCCTTGGTATTATTTTAACCAACAACTTTACCCAAATGTCCTTGAACCTTGCATTTTGAGCAGGTTTTTAAGTGATGATTGAGGAACCTAATGGGTTTGTGTATTTGCATGTAGCTGCTTGGACGCCCATCATAAGTTCTGCGTGTGGCACCCGAGGTTAGATCCTCTCTAAAGTCTACGTGTAAGTCCATGGTTGGTAATCCAGACATGAGCACCTACCCCTCCCATTGGAGCATTTCCTCCTCATGGAATGGTGAGACACGTAGACCAACAACTCGATAGAGAAAAAATCACTCAAGCTCGAGACTAATAATGTCATAAACCACCCTTAGAATGATAAGAAGTAAAGGCTTATAGACTATTTAACCCATTCCCCCAATGTGATTGAACGGGTCGGGTTATGTTAGAGAGTGGTAAGCATTTGTGTTCAATACTCAGACTCGATGGGCTTCATCACAAGAAAGTGAGGAATTTTTGTTACATGATTATAGAATGTTGAGTCAATTGGACTGCACTCACCGATTGATTACTAAAGTTATGTCAAGATTTGTGAGTTGATGGTTAACTGCTCCATGGGAGGAGGAATTGTGATTGTAAATATGTTTTCTCATTAGTTATCTACCAACTACATGATTGAATGACTATTGCATGTAATTAAAAATGGCTTGTATATTAACAACGTTGTTTTATTATCACAGGAACTCATGATACTTCATAAATACAAGCTCATTATACTCATTATGTTTAAATGGTGTTTTAGAATGTCTAACAACATGTGTGATTAACAACAAGTCACAAGAAACATAACATACAAAAAATACATTGATCAGAATTCAAATGGTTGAATATAGTTGTGATGAGTCATAGCATGGAAGTGATGGAGTCATAACTAATGATGAAGATAAATTAGTTAGGGAGGGGGGAGGAAATCAATCCTCAGATTGGATGAACACTTTGAGAAGCCTTAGAGATGAGGTGAGAAGTATTAAGGCCGATAATGAGAGGTTGGTAAGAGCCCAATAGAGGCATGCTAAGATTAATTTGGTCATCTTGCAATGTCTTTAGCACTCGTAAAAGCAAAGGCGATTTGAAGTAAGGAAAAGTAGTAGAGACATTATCAACCCTTGGGAGCCAAAAGGGAATACCAATGGAGTAGATGGTAGCAGATCGTGAAAGAAGCCTAGGCAAGGTAGCGAGGACACTGTACGAGGGGGGGAATATTTAAGTAGTCCCAACAGAAGGGTTAGGAAATAGGGACGTCATTCAAGCCACCCATCTAGTTCTTCCATCTCAAGATGCCATCACTCTCACCACTACCATCACTTAGGGAGCAAGGAGAGGGGGCTTATGCCTAAGGAATTTAAAAAGGAAAAGCCACCCACTTTCGATAGGAATGTGAAGGAGTTTGAGGATGCAGAGGCATGTTTGGTAGAGATGAATAATTTCTTCAAGATACATGACTACTTAAATAATATGAAATCCACAATCCCCTCTTATAATTTAAAGGGAAAAGATGATATTTGGTGGGAGGACGTGAAGAATACAAGAGCCATTATCGAAGAGGCGTTGACATGGGATGAGCTTCATAAGATTTTTAGGGAGAAATACATATCTGAACACTACTATGACAATAAGGCAATGGAATTTTATGAACTCAGAATGGGACATATGACTAATGAGGAGTATGTCATTATTTTTTTGGGGATATTGAGATATGTTCCATATCTCAAGGATGAAAAGTTCAAAATGTATAGGATCATGAGTGGGTTGCCTATGGTATAAAGAGATAATATTGAATTATTGGAAGGCTAGACCATGAAGGACACTATCAATAAGCTAGAGCAATGCTATGAGAAATCTAGGCATGGGGCCAAGACTCCGAATGACTGAATAGCTAAGGTCACTCCCAGCCGAAATTTGAGTTAGCCCATGAAGAACTCAAAAGGAAAAGAGAGTAAATTCCCACCTTAGACAAGTGAGTCTCAACGAAAGGACAACATCGTTGTTAAAAGGGATGTACCACAACTAACATCGGCAAAACCCATGATTGAAAGCTAGGAAGCACTTAAGTGTTTGACGTGTGGTGGGAACCACAAGAGAAGGGATGTCCTTTTCATTAGAAGGTTGGAATGAGAATCTACATTCCTCAAGACGTGATCATTGTCTGTGAAGTAGTGAGGAGTATGCCTAATATTTAAGTAGCATTGGACAACCACCAAGTAGATTACAAGGCATCCATCATTTAGATGGAACTTAAGCTCCAAGAGAAATTTGTTTCTATTTTGATTGATCTAGGTTCTAATTATATCTATGTCAACCCAAATTTTGTATAAAAGTGTAAATTGGACAAGGAACTACACCAAGAGCCGTGACTTCTTTAGCTGGAAACACAGACAAAGAGGAGGATCAACTAATGGGTGAAGACATGCGTATTTGAACTCAATGGCATGATCACTATATCTCACATGAATGTTTTACCATTAGATGGGTATAACATGCTACTTGGAATGGAATGGATGTACACACACTATACCAAGGTGGATTACTATGAAAAAGCAATAGAATAGTTGGATGAGCAAGGAAAAGAGAGAATATTCGAAGGAAAGAAAAATCCCATATGAGTGAGGGTCAACACAATCAAACAATCCAAGCACAGTTGTAGGAAGAGATGTACGCTTTTCATGGTACAAGTTTCCAAAGATGAGGGAGATGAAGGAGGAAAAAAGGATGGGCAAGCTGAGATGCTCCAAAGGTATCGAGTCTTGGGATAGTAAACAAATGTATTTCTAGTAGAGGTTCCTCGATTACACACTCTCAGAGAGGTATTCTTCTCTATCGAGCTCATATCTAAAGCAACACGAGCATTTACGACACCATATATAATGAGGACTTCGGAGTTGGTTGAGTTGAAACTACAGTTGAAATAAATGTTGGACAAGGGGTACACATGGTGAAGTGTGTCTTCTTAGGGTGCATGAGTGTGACTTTGATCTAATACGTTGTCACTACAATATTTTTAGTTTCTATCATAACTAATGATTGTGCAGAAATAATTTGAATTTTTGGATACATTAGCATCTCTTTTCAATAATCCACTTATTTTCATCATATTACGTATAAAGAAATCAACACATTTCGAAAAATGCTACTCGATGGAACGAGCACTAATGATACCTCTATGATAGAACCAAATTATGAAATTGACCATAATTCTCAGATAATCCACGAAGGGGGTGAATCAACTCGGGGTGAGGTTTGGCACCTAATGCAGAGGCATGTTTGTTAGAGATGAATAAATTCTTCAAGATACATGTCTACTCAAATAATATGAAATCGAGAGTCGCCTCCTATAATTTAAAGGGAAAAGATGATATTTGGTGGGAGGACCTCAAGAATACAAGAGCCTTTACCGAAGAGGGGTTGGCATGGGATGAGCTTGATAATATTTTTAGGGAGCAATAAATGTCTCAACACTACTATGACAATAAGGGAATGGAATTTTATGAACTCACAATGGGACAAATGACTAACGAGGAGTATGTCACAAATTTTTTAGGGCTATTGAGATATGTCCATATCTCAAGGATGAAAAGGTCAAAATGTAGAGGCTCATCAGTGGGTTGTGTTTGGTATTCAAAGATAATATTGAATTATTGGAACACTAGAGAGTGAAGGATGCTATTAAGAAGCTAGAGCAATGCTATGAGAAATCTAGGCATGGGGCTCAGACTCCAAATGACTCAATAGCCAAGATCACTCTGAGGAGAAATGTGAGTTGGACCACAAAGAACTCAAAAGGAAAAGTGAGGAAATGCCCTTCTTAGCCAAGTGAGCCTCAACAGAAGGACAATATCGTTGTTAAAGGGGATGTACAACAATTAGCATCTGCGAAACCCATGATTGAAAGACAGGAACCACTTAAGTGTTGGACCTATGGTGGGAACCATGAGAGAATGGTTTTTCCTTATCTTTAGAAGGTTGGAATGAGAATTTACAATGCTCAAGAGGTGAGCATTGTGTGCGAAGTAGCCCATAGTATGCCCAATATATAAGTAGCATTGGATAACCACTAAGTAGGTTACAAGGAATCCTTCATTTGGATGGAAGGTAAGTTCCAAGAGAAAGTTGTTTCTATTTTGATTGATCTAGGTTCTAATTATATCTACACCAACCCAAAGATTTTAGAAAAGTGTAAATTGGACAAGGAACTACACCAAGAGACATCACTAGTTCAGTTGGAAACACGGACAAGGAGGAGGATCAACTAATGGGTGAAGTCCTGCTTATTGGAACTCAATGGCATGATCACTATATATCACATGATTTGAACTCAATGGCATGATCACTATATTTCACATAAATGTTTTACCATTGGATGGATATAAAATGTTACTTGGAATGGACTTGATGTACCTGCACTATAGCAAGGTGGATTGCTATGAAAAAGAAATAGAACACTTGGATGGGTAAGGAAGAGAGAGAATATTCGAAGGAAAGAAAAATCCCATATTAGTGAGGATAAACACTGTCAAACAATCCAAACATAGTTGTAGGAAGAGATGTATGCTTTTCATGGTACAAGTTTCCAAAGATGGGGGAGGGGAAGGAGCAAAAAGGATAGGGAACCTGAGATGCTCTGAGGGTATCTAGTCTTGGGATAATAAAAAACTATATTTGTAGTAGAGGTTCCTCAATTACCCCCTCTCAAAGAGATATACTTCTCTATGGAGCTGACATCTAAAGCAACACCAACATTTAAGACCCCATATATAATGAGGACTCCTGAGTTGGTTGAGCGTATACTACAGTTGAAAGAAATGTTGGACAAGGGGTACACATGGCCAAGTGTGTCTTTTCAGGGTGCACCAATGTGACTTTGATCTAATAAGTTGTCACTACAATATTTTTAGTTTCTATCATAACTAATGATTGTGCAGCAATAATTTGAATTTTTTGGATACATTAGCATCTCTTTTCAATGATCCTCTCATCTTCATCATATTAAGGATAAAGAAATCAATACATTCCAAAAATTCTACTAGAGGGAAAGAGCATTAATGATACCTCTCTGACATAACCAAATTACCAAACTCACTGTAATTCACTTTTGTTTCATATAAATTCATGAACAATGTCAAAGTATTATTCTTGAAGCACCTATCATATTCACATTTAATCAATAGTTATCAAAGTTATGTCTCATACTAAGTAGATATAAATCTAATCAAAATATAGTGATGATGAAGAAATAAATAATAATAGTTGTTAAATAAATTATTATATATGTTGTATTATACTATTCATATTATATTTAATATATTGTATTTCATATTAAACTAATTAATATAATATTAAGTTATAAATTGATTTACAATTTCTATATAATAATATTTACTATTTTTATTTTTAATTTGATATTTGTAGTATTGTGTAAGACATGTAGATATTTTCTCACATTTTCAGTTTACAACTGATAATAAATCTAAAGTTCAAATCTTTATAAACCAATACGTTTCTTACAATTTAAATGCATAGTAAGAACTATCTTAAAGAGTGAGAAATTCTTCAATCCCTCTAAACTAATATGTTTCCTGTAATTTGAATGCAAAGTAAGGAATGGTCCTCTTAGCTGCAATTCCATTATAACAAGAGATAGATAGAAATATGCACCCTCAATGCATGGAATATATATACAACCCACAATGTTTGCAAGAAACAGCTGAATTATATTAACTAATAGTTTAGAGTCATTGTGAACTTGTGAAGTATCTGTGCAATTTTGTAAGGGAAGGGACTAAACATGTATTACTTTATGCTCCTTTGCAAAGAGAAATGGAAGTCTAAGCATATCATCCACAAAACAAGTTCAAAAGCTCCATAATGTAAATAAAACTGAGATTAAAAGCATTATGGTACCATTTTCTAAGTGTTTGAATTTTGAGTAAAGTGAAATGGATAAACTCTTAACAAGAAAACTCTAGATTATATAAATACCTTAATGAATATTTATCATTATTATGTCCCCCTATATTATTTCTCATTCATAGACTATAGGGATATTGAAATTCAAAATCATCAATCAAACAGTACTACAAAAACCAAGAAATAACCTTGTGGTAAACAAAAACCATACCCAAATTACTCAATGATGAAAAAATTTTGTACAAGAAACTGAAAAGATACAAACATTAAATTCTGATAGTGAAGTTGTTGATGGTGTGTGAATTATCAATTTTATTATTATTATGTTTCCACTCTTATTTCAACACTTATATTAAATTAAAATTAGATTATTATAATAACTTTATTATAACATTAGCATTACATATCCAAATTAATTTCCCCACTTACCTTAAGAATTAGATTTTAATTAACATGTTCAATTTTTAATAGTTGAACTATAGCATAATAATTTAATTATAACAGTGGCATTAGCTATTCAAATTAATTTCCACACTTACATTGGGAATTAGATTTTTATTTTTTTTGGTAGGTAAGCACCCATGGGGGATTTGAACCAGTGGCCTATCACAAGGAGTGCCTTAACAATGCACCCATTCACCGTCAATCCAAAGCCCCATGGGCCCAGGAATTAGATTTTGATTAACATGTTGACTTGGTAAAAATTGAACTATAGTATAAGCACACAATAGAGTATTATCTTAAATTGTAATGTTTACAATGGAGTAGTCTCTTAAATTAGAATGTTTAAATATATTTCAGCTCACATAGTAACATTTAATCTTTAAAAATGTAAAAGTCTTTTAAATATAACATTTAATTATGTTGAATATTGATCCAGTAATAAATTCCATGAAATTCCACTATGGCCTAACCTTGGTACTATAATTACGAAATTGATAAATTGGTAGAGTGGTTAATAATTCATAACCCAAATGATTGTATTTATTACACCAACACAATCATAAAGAATAGTTTTCAATGACACTCATTCATGTCATCAACTCAAGCATATGGTTGCATGTACACAGTTGAGTCAACCAACAAAATAACATAAAATATATCTAATGAGCATGTGATTCGATTTCTATCTCTTTTAGAACTTGAGTTGTGGTCCAGAAAAAAGATCAAATCAAAGGCAACGTGGATACACACAAGAACTAGTGCTACAATTCCCAAAAGGTAGTGTCTCATCGCAAAATATGATTTTATGAATGTGGACAACTTCACATTCCCATATGTTGTCACCATCTCAATTTCTACATCACCCAAATGTGAAGCAATCAAACTATAGAGTGTTTAACAAATAGGGGTTCCTAGTAGTACCATCTAGAACATATAGCCATTTTCTGTGTTCAATAGACAACCTATTAGGAGCCCTCAATCCAAGGGGATTGGCAACTGCAATCAACATTGCAATTCAAATAAATGCTACATGGAAAAATTGATGAAGAGAATAATAATTGAGAAAATGCCTTACAGGTAGAGGAATAATGAAACCACATAAGAGATTCAATAAAGAATAAAAAGTGAAATTATTGCACCAATATGGTAATTTGGAGTCACAACTACTGTGAGCATTCCAAAATAGGTAAAATATAGAAAAGTGAAAAATACGATGAAGGAGAACTAAAAGAAATTGGAAGCTATCCACGAAATCATAGAATAGAATAAGATGGCATAGGTTACACACTACATAAGAACATAAGGCACTTCAATTTCAACCTACATTGATTACAAGGATGGTCATTCTATAAATTTGATCTGCATAAAATTTATAATGTGACTAGTAGTTATTTGCATTTAGCTTACCTCTCCAAGGACATAAGACATTGTTGAATACATTCCAAGGACTTTTTCTCTGTAAAAGATAGTTCTTTCAACCTCCATAATTGACTTGAAACTTCATGAATTAATAACACCAAGGAAAAAGTAGAGAAAATTACATTGATCCCATATTCAGTACATCTTGTTGTTTACCTCTCTGAAAGAACTTCAAAAAGTATTATGACAGCATTGAGTAGTTGAGGCAAAAGAAAATTTTGGAGAACATGGAATTTTGTAGGCGTACCAAGAACAACAGATAAAGTTTTCATGAGAACAACTATTAATTTAACTTGGAAGAACACCCTAAATTCTCAATATGCTCTATGGACTTCAAACTTGTAATAGACAATAAGCTGATCAATAATAAAGAAAACAAAAGGTCAAATAGACAATAAGCTTATCTATAATAAAGAAAACAATATGTCAAATTGAGGTGGCTTCTAGTTTGGCAGAACAAAGTCCAACCTCTTTGTTCCAAGGTCCCAAAAGATGGTCCCAAAGAGTAGGGCAACCAGTGTAGTGAAGAAATACCGCCCAACATTATTGTGTGGATTCCTCCAATATGACCAATGTTGCTTCCAAAGATAGTCCATGCACATAATGTTGAAGGACTATGCATATTGAGTTGGAAAATCTAGATGTTGCTATAGGGGTGATTAGCTCTTTAATAAGAGCATGATTCCATATTAAAAACAACAATAGTCAAATAAGGTTTAAACAACCGTGCAATACATTTATTTTGAGGAATTATATTATCCAAAATAGGCAACAAAATTAGCGATGCAGAATGAAAAACTCTTTCTCAAACAAGTTCCTACAATTATCTCACATAGTCATAGAGTGCCAATTGTATAGTTTAGCAAAATCTACACCAGGTCTTTCCTCAGTAGCCATGGAACTCACTTCCACTACCCATGTTGCTAGATTGTATCCTTCTATAATCTATGGAACTCGTGGAACAACCTAATCAAACAAACAAGAATTGGACAAGATCATTATTGATTGATAATGGAAAGAACAATCGATTATTCTAAGACATAGAACAACAAATAAACTATATCTCAAAATACTAAATGAGTTTATGAGAAGGACAACCCATAGGACTTGCATAAATGATTTGGCCACCCCTTTTGAGGAGTAACCCTGCCTTATTTTATCTCTTTACACCCTTTCCTTTCTTAAGCAAAGAAACATAAAAAAAGGCCTTTTGTTTGCATCCCATAGATTGACAATGAAATTATTTGAATTCACCTCATCAAAATCTTCAAATATATAAATGATGTGTCAGTGGATGGTACAATCAACAGTTCGACCTGTATTGACTGTGTTGCTAACAATACTCATAACTATCATTGCCACATGGGAATCTAGTCCTGAAGTTCGCTCATCCATTGCTATGGTACATCTCTTCCTTTGCTCTGTAGAAAGACCTTTCACTCCAGGAAGCCCTACAATAACATTTCTTAGAGGAGTGAGCTCTACAAGCTCCAAGACTCTTGCCACAAACATCTGCATTTATTGTAACAACAAAAATATGTGAGATAAGTTTCTTGAATAGTCTCATTAATAAGAAAGATTGTCACTCTCAAGAACTGCATGCATGCGAATGGGAGAAATTTAGACCAACCATTCTAATTTTCTCATCAACCTCGCAAGGAAGAGGGAGCCATGTATAATACACAAGTGATTCAAAGACTATGAGTATGGAGAGTGGATATCCTTTCGTTCGTAGTACCCTGAGATGCTAGAAAATGTTATTAGATCCAATATGAGATCATTTCCAAGCTTGCGCTATTGGCCATTGTAAATCTCTATAGAAATGTAATTATCTAGTGCGATGACATGATAACCTTGACTTAACCATATACATATAAACTAACCGGCCGTAGCCAGAGGGATTAATCCTCCTCTATATGAAAACAAGAGAAATCTGAGACTTTGGAGAAGGAAACGTTACGAGGGTTTCTCGCAAATAGACATACAAAGAAAAACTTAAGTTAAAAATTAAATTACAAGGAATTCATAAATGTACATATATCTGATACGTGGTGTTTTGATCATTCAATATATGGAAATATCTTCGGAATAATTATAAGCCTTAAGGTATGAAAGGCGTATATACCTTTCCCAAACACCAACTTACAATTGTCAGATAAACCATATCTACGCCTCTACCGTGAGGATCCACATTAAATGTTGATTGGATATGGTGAAAATACAATAATGATATTTCACATTAAGCTTTATATTGTGAATCGCTTGCAAATATATATATATATATATATATATATATATATATAATCAATGCTTTGTAAATCAACGATTAGATTATTGCTGTTTAGAAAAAAATAAAAACTATTTATGGGTATGTGTTTATGGGTATGTGACTTTTAATAGATCCAAAGTTAATATGAGATTGATTTCCAAGCTTGTCCTAATTGGCCATGGTTAATCTCTTGACAATATCCTCATTTTCTTGATAAAGGTGCCATACATCCGAGAAATAAGGGGAAATTAGGAATGACTTTTTAGATGAAATACATATTACATTAAATTATATAATTTAAAATCCATTTTACCTTATAAAATAGAATAATGATTATGTAACCATATTTAAATTCAATTAATAAACACAAAAATTTACAATATCACAATATGTTTCACAAAGGATATTGAGATCCACTTTTCCATACTAGTAAATAGGCTTTGTTATAGTACCATGGGCCAATATCATTGGTCATCAATACAACATTGCCAAAAACCATGTCTCATTTCACACTCAAAAATTTTTATAAATATTTTATTTGAAGTAGATTTTAGAACATTTTAAAATTAATTTAAAATAAAAAATATTATAGTGAGGAAATGGTTTTTTTCAAAACCATTTTTCTCATTAATTTTAATCAAAACATGATTTTTAGAAATTGAGTTTAAATTGTTTGATCTCCATAATTTGTGTGCCCCGCATTTTGAGGGTGTTGAATTCATTTATGCATTCAAAAATGTATTTTGAACAACAAAAAGTATTGAAATTGTATTGTCACATTTTTGTGAATTCGATTGAAAAATGTTATTTCATCCATAAGTTAGACCACACCTATGTACTCCTCTATCACATGAAAATATATAAGATATAAATAGTGGCTTGAAATTAAGATCCATTTCACCATATAAATTAAAATAATAATTTTGTAACCATATTTAAATTTCATTAATAAACAAAAAAACTTAATACTTACAATATAACAATATTTTTAAGCATGGATATTTACCACCACTTTACGATAGATATTAGTAGCTATACCATAAGATGAGCCCCACATGCCCAAAAACCATCTCTGATTTCACAATTAAACTACTACTTACAATTAAAAATAAATATTACCATGGATATTTAGACCACTTTACCATGGATATTATTAAACATAGCATACCATGGTCAAAGACTATGGCTCATCAATACCACATGCTCAAAATCCATCTCTCATTTCATAATCAAAATATTTTATAAAAATAAAATAAAAAATAATGTTATTAATTAAAATAAAATTAAACTAAAAATAAATAAATTATTAATTAAACCATCATAGATCCATCCTATCTAGGGATCTGTGGATCTATCAAGCTCCAAGAGAGATCAAATTTTCCTAGGTGTAAACCATTCTTCACTCACAAAAAATTGCACCTTGAAAGGTTTGATCCCTCTAAGTTTATAGATCGAGACTTAACATAGATATAGACTAATTTCAAAGGGAGATGTCAACCATTCCATCTATCCCACCAAATGAACTAAAAATAATCTACATAATAAATCTATAAAAATAAGAATGCAAAGGACCATTTCGAGGGTATTAATCCAAAGTGCATGTTACGGTTGTGTGGTTGAGGAGAGAGGATCATTCTACAACCCAGTATGAACTAAAAATAATCCACATATTAAATTTATAAAAAGAAGAATGTAAAGGACCATTTGAGAGTGTTAATCCAAAGTGCTTGTTACGGTTGTGTGGTTGAGCACAGAGGATCATTCTACAACCCAGTATGATGTGCAACCATCAAAAGTTGAAATTTTTCCCATGTGTGCCAAAATAATTTTTTTAAATAATCTAAAAGTAAAAAAAAAATTAACTATACAAAATATTTAAATATATAATATTTTTAAATCTAAAAAAAATAACTATACAAAACATTTAAATATTGTTTGGTCATATTTTTTTTGCTAATGCTAGTATTGCTAAGGGAAATGTCACTTTTACTTATTGGAAATTTTCTAATGTTAGTATTTCTAATGGAAATGTAAATTTTACTTAGTATATTCTTTTTGCTAATGCTAGTATTGCTAAGGGAAATGTAACTGGAATATAACTTCTACTTGTTTTTTTTTTTTTCTGAGTAAAGACTATTCTATTATGTATAAATAAAAGAGGAAAATATTTACAAAGAGGTTGGAACCTCTGAGGGGGCTAAAGCCAGCCCTCTATCAAAAAAACTTCTGCCATCAGCTCTTAACTGTCTGTTTACATAGATAAAAACGAGAGCCCAAGACTCTGTAGAACTAGACACCACCGCCAAAAACCAAAAACTAGAAGACAATGGAGAATTATACAGAAAAAAAGCGGACGTGGACAACAACGGTAGCACAAAACCGCTTAGCCAAAACCGCCAGTATATCGGGCCGCCGTCGACCAGCAGGCAGTTTCCGTATGAACGGGCCCGATATAATCTCCTGTTGACGCGTGGCTCTCTCCATACGTCATCATTTCTGACTTTTCGGGACATAAAGTTCAGCAAAAAGGGGTCGTCCGAAATCCTCCACCGCCGTCCGATCTGCTCCATCATTCTCCGCCGTTGATTGTTTCAACCTGAGGTGGTACTTCTGCATCTGCATCGTTGGCTTTGCTAGGAGAGCTGACCCATTCAATCATCACATTGTCTTCGACATCCATAATGCTGCAACCAGGAGGCAACACCGGATACAGAAAAGTGCCTAAGAACTGCACCGGTGCACAAGGAATGAGCTCCTCGTGTGAAGGAGTCTGCTGAAGACGCGCGTCCTCTTCATGACCTTCGGCGTGCTGCACCTCTGGAAGATTGAGGATTTCCTCTGCCATGCTTCCTTGAGAATCCTTAGATTTCTGAGAGAGAGTCCTATCCATGGATTGTTCATCAGAGCCAGAGAGGTCATCTTCTTCCTCTGAGAAGATGACTGTGACAATAGGAGAGATAGTAGGCTTGTTTAGCTTGCTTTTAAATGTGAAACGGGAGGAGTGGAAAGAACTGTAGAGGGACGGACCAGAGTGGTCGGATGATGGTGAGGCCGGCAAGACAGAAGCTAGCAGGGAAATGCGTCGTGGAGCAGGACCTCCCCTTCCTCTAACACCCCCACGAGTGCCTGAACTACTGCCCCTCCGGGAAATTCCTCGACGTCGGGTCATAGCATCAATGATTGATAAACTAAGAGAACAAAAGGGTTGCAGGTAGAAGAAGAACGACCCACCCCAATTTGAAATAAACAGAGGATAACAGTACTCAGAGTAGAGAGCGCCAAGGGAAAGCACCGCACAGATAGAAATCAGAACCCCTAAATAAATTCCAGAATTGTCTGAATGAGTCCCCCACCCTGCCCAAGCAGCTTCGACAGACACCGTAACACTACCTATTACAGTTATATACCAAAAGAAAAGACATTGACCATACGAGATGCGAGCCAGAAGAACCGTAATTAAATGCTTGAGGCTAGCCAGATGCGGGCTTCTATGGAGCCATGATGGCTTCCGAATGCTCAACTCAGCACCTAACTCCTGTGAACCAATTCGACCGGGAATTTCTCTGCTAGAATGAGCGAGAGAGAATGTCGAGCTCTGGGCAATTAAAATGAATCGTATGCTCATCATCTTAAAGAACTTACTCCGCATGTTGTACATCCAATTCCTCATTAATGGGATTTAATGCGCTGCATAAATCACCTACTTGCTCCACGATGATGCCCGATGCCGGCGTCGCTCGTATGGGCATTAACGGCTCATTAAATCACCCGCATCCGGGTGTGAGTTCTCCTGCATCTGCATATCACTAGTAACTATAGTCTTGAAGATGGAGAGTTGATTCTCTGAAACCATGCTGGAGATTGAGCCTTCAAAGAATTCCTTTCCACTTTCCACTCCTATGTTTGCAAGAAAGTCAGCCAATTTGTTCCCTTCCCTTCTAATGTGTTTAAAGGAGATTGCTTGGTGATTGGTAAGCCATTGTTTGAGAAGCTCTAGTCTAGTGGCCAATCTCCAACTGCTACTAACCTTATATACCTGAGATCCCTGCATAAGCTTTGAGGCCATGTTGATAATAATTTGAGAGTCCCCTTCCACTATAAGAGGAAAGAGTCTCCGTTCCTGTGCCAAATTTAATCCTCTCCATAGACCCTCCAATTCCGCCGCATTGTTGGTATTCCAACCAATTGAGCCAACATAGGTTATTAGGGGGGTTCCCTGGTAGTTTCTGATGCTTCCTCCGAAACCTGTTTTTCCTGGATTCCCTTTCGAGGCTCCATCGAAGTTAAGCTGGTATACATTATTTGGTGGTGGTGTCCAACTTGATGGAGATTCTAGATGCTTTGAAGAATTATCCTTTGTTATTAACGGATGTTGTAATTGAATCTGCCAGTTGTCCCATATGGCTTGTTCCTGCGGGAGAGATGGGAAGTCCTCTTTAGACCATCCTTTAATAGACAGAGTTTCTTTAATGTTCTGGTGCAATCCAAGCCAAATTTGTTCGATTGGTTGTGCTTGATCTTTAAATATTCTTCTATTCCTTTCCTTCCAAATATTCCACATAAGTAATCCCGGTATGAGCTGCCAGAGTGTGTTTAAGAGTTTACTTTTATACGGCTCTTGGGGCCAGGTGCGGAGAGTCCCTTTGATGTCTCCAGTCACTCTTCCATCCTTCTGACAGCGGAAGGTAATTTTTTCCCAGAGTTTCCTTCCCGTTGGACAGGATTGCATCAGATGTAATGCTGATTCCTCTTCCTGTTTGCAGTTTGGGCACATGGAAGGTCCTGCAAAATTCCTTTTCCTGAGATTGTCCCATGTGAGAATTCTGTTGTGAGAGATAAGCCATAGAAAAGTTGAGACCTTCGGCCATATGGATGGGTTCCATATCCTATCCCATAATTGATCTTTAATTATCTTTTCTTTGATAATTATTTTATAAGCTTCCCTGGTTGTGAAAGTGCCTTTTTCCTCATATCCCCATCTGAGGGTGTCCAAGCCTGCCGAGGTGAGTATTTTCCTTTTTTGAAGCTCAGTGGAGAGGGAGAATTGAGCTTGTTCCGGGCTATGTGGTATTATGTGCCTGGCATCTTTCCATTTTCTATGTTCTTGAGCGTTATGTGAGTCCCAGAAACGACTCACCTTCTCATGATGTTGTATGTCTTGATCAGCAATACCCGGAATTGTGTCTCTGAGATTAGGGAGCTGTTGCCATGAGTCTTCCCAAAACCTAGCCGTGTGGCCATCCTTCACCTCCCAAAAGCTGTGTTTCTGAATTATATCCCTGTGTTGAATGGCTGAGTTCCATATCACGGATCCTTTACTAGTTTCTGACATTCTAAGTCTCTCCTCCATGGATTTGTTGCTTGCATATTTCGCTGTCCAAAGGTAGGCCCAAGGTGTTGTGGGATTGGATAGCCATTTCCACCAGATTTTTGCCCCCATAACCATATTACTATGTTCTGGATCTCTTAATCCAATTCCCCCTGCCTTTTTGGGAAGACATGCTTTCTCCCATTTTACTAATGCCCATTTTCGGTTTGGCCCCGATTTACCCCAAAGGAAGTTTCGCTGAAGCTGTTTGATAGCTTTAAGTACCCATTTGGGCGCTGCCAATATGGAGAAAAGGTAAAGAGGCATGGTTTGAAGAACTGCTTTGATTAGTACTAGCCTACTTTCCATATTGAGCGCTCTATGCGTCCACAGAGATAATCTAGCTTCCAGCTTCTCTAAAAGATTGTTCCATGAGTCATGCTTGAGAGCCGTGGCAAATAAAGGAGCCCCCAAATACTTAGACGGAAGGGAAGCGATGGAGAAGCCAAGGATACGGGCAATAGTTCTTTGGATGGATGGCGAAGTGTTGAAGAAGAAGATCTGGGATTTGACTTTGTTAATGAGGGCTCCAGAGGCCTCCGAGAATTCGCCAAGAATAGATTTAAGGGCTCGAGCTTCTTGAACAGACGGATGACCAAAAAGCAGGTTGTCATCGACGAATTGCTGGTGCGAAAAAGCAGGGGTTTGGTGGAAGGATAGACCTTTGAGGTGATGAGAACGGAGGGCTTCTTTAATGCTACGTCCTAAACCTTCAGCCAAAATGACAAACAGGAAGGGCGAGATAGGGTCCCCTTGGCGAATGCCTCTAGAAGGACGAAAAGTGGCTGAGGGGATTCCATTGATGAGAATAGAGAAGAACGAAGAGGAAATGAGACTACTGATCCATCTAATCCAAGAGGGGGCAAAACCAAAGGCTTGAAGGATATTTTGCAGATATTCCCAACTGATACTATCAAAAGCCTTAGATAAATCGAGTTTGAGCAACATACCTGGTTTTTTTGTGAGCTTGAGAGAGTGGATTATCTCATGAGTTAGAATTATCCCATCCATAATCTGCCTTCCTTCAACATAACCAGTTTGTTCTGGAGAGATGATAAGTGGAAGCAGGGGCTTCAATCTGGAAGCTATCACTTTGGAAACAATCTTGTATATGATGTTGCATAAAGCAATCGGTCTGAATTTATCCGGAGTGGAGGATTCCTCTTCTTTAGGGATTAAAGCTATGAATGTTGCGTTCAAACCTGGATACATCCATCTGAGAGTACGCGATTCTTCCACCACCTGCCACACCTCCCATTTGACCAGATCCCAAAAGTGATGGAAAAAATTTGAAGTAAAGCCATCGGGTCCCGGGGCTTTTCCTGCTTTGAGTTGGTGGACAGCATCATCTACTTCCTGGAGGCTTACGGGTTTGAGAAGGAGAGTGTTATGATCTTCCGTGATTAATTTGGGAATATTGCTGATGATTTTCCCGATAGCTTATGTTCTGTTTATATCCGGCTCTTGATTCATCTTCTTGAAGTAGTTGAGGAACACCTGTTCTATTCCTTCATGTGTTTCGATTTTGCCTCCTTGTTCATTGGTGACCCGGGAAATTTGATTAATCATTCTTCTTTGCACTGTAGATTTGTGAAAGAATTTCGTATTCTTCTCACCCTCCTTCAACCATCTAACTCTCGATTTTTGTCTGCAGAGAGTTTCCTCCTGTGACTCTCGCTCGAGGAGTAGATTCTCTAAGGACTGCTCTTTCTTGCTTAGTTCTTCTGAGCGTCCTTCAATTATCATTCTTTGCTGAACCACTTTCATTTCTTGATTGAGGATTTCCTTAGCCTTAAAAATGTTTCCAAAGACAGATTGATTCCATTTTTTAATTTTCCCTTTGAGATATTTCAGCTTCCTTTGGAATGAAGCCATTTTTGTACCATCCATCCAATTACATTTTACCCAAGTTGCTCTAACAAATTCGTTGAAGTCCGGGTGAGACAACCAAAAAGCCTCAAATCTAAAGGGACGTCTAATATGGCAGCCAGGACGATTCCATTGGAGGGCTATCGGCCAATGATCGGAACCGAAGTAAGGGAGAATAGAAGCTGTGAATTCTCCCCCTACATGAACTGCATTGTCAGAGATTAAAAAACGATCCAGACGCGATGCTATTTGCATTGGACCTATCCTTTTGTTGTTCCATGTGTAGAGGCCATTATTAGTAGGAATATCTATAAGCCAGTTATTCTGTATAATGTCCTTTAATAGAGATCCGTCCCTGTTTGTTCTGCATCTGCCTCCCTTTTTTTCCTCCACCGAAGCGATCATATTATAGTCTCCTCCAGCGATCCATAACGGGTATTGCCTATCGGTGCTGAGATTTGTTAGAGCCTCCAATATTTCATTCTTGTGCTGGGTTTCTTGAGGAAAGTACACATTAGTGATGTGCCCATAGATGTTGGTTCCTATTATATGGAATATTGCTTCGATGAAACTTTTATTTGCATGTATGTTGGTCATTTGAATCTTTCTTGCATCCCAAAGCAATGCAAGTCCTCCAGAAGCACCCTGAGCATCAACAGCTGCTACTATCCCCCCTGGCCAGGCCTTAGCTGCTATTTTTTCCAAAACTGTCGAATTGCATTTTGTTTCCTGTAGAAAAAGAACTGCTGGTTTTTCTTCCATTAACATGTTTTTTAAGAGTTTTCCTTTCCTTGGGCAGTTAAGCCCTCTGATATTCCATGAGATCAACTTCATTGGGAAGGCTTGGGATTGATGTTGAAATACTTGGTTAGCTTGGCATATCTGCCTGAGTCTACCAGCACTTCTCCAATCTTGATGGTTCTTTCTAAGGTAGTTTTCCTTCCCCTTTTTTTGTTGTCTTTGGTAATGAATTTTCCGTCCCATTGGCTGCCAATTTGAACCCCTAGAGAATATTTTTTCTGGGCTTTATTGAGAACTGCCACTAGGTTGTCCACTTGGCTGTCAGGTATTTTATCGAAGTTCCCTGTTTTGCATGCATGTTCTAATCCCAAGATATCCAGTTCACCAATATCTATTGATTCTGTATCCTCCTCCATGATTTGTGGTTCCTGAGAGTGACCATCGCCTTCCTTCTCATTTTCTATGCTGGGATTTGTGCCATCTATATCCATTTCAGGAAGGCTCCAGTCTTTGGAGGCTTTCTTGGGCTGATTACCTTCTAGATCTATCTCCTTTTCTTTTTCTTTCGATTGGGATCTATCCATTTTTTCCTTTTCCTGAGTAGGTCCTCTTTTATTATAGGTTGAGTTGTCTGGATCTTGCAAATCCTCACTATCTAATACTGCAAAGCTATTACTAGTAGATGGCTTTGATTAATTCCCTGGAGGTGTCTTTATAGTAACTGCTGGTTTTTTATTCCCTCTTCTTCGGTTTGTCACTTTGGTGAAACCGTCTACCAATGGGTTTTCTTGTTCAGTTTGAATCGTAGGTTTGCTATTTAATGGGCAGTCTCTGAAGAGGTGACCTAGGTCATGACATTTCCTACATCTGAAGGGGACATGTTCATAATCGATTAACTGGATACATTCCACATCTTCATGAAAGAGACTTACCGTATCGGGCAGAGGTTGTTTCAGGTCCATGTATACGCAGATCCGTGCATACGAGGTATATCTCTCTGTCTTTGTATCTTCAGCTATTCTAACGAAGTCGCCCAGAACCTTACCAATGGCTTTGAGGGACTCCTCCTCCCAGTATTCCAATGGTAGAGAGTACAGCCTAATCCACACCGGCGCCCAACTTAGGTCCTCTTTATCCGGGTTGAACCGTTCAATCCATTCTCTGAGAAATAGCCCAGCAGAGTTAAAGAAATAAGGTCCTCCTTCAAAAACTTTGTTCCTATCCTCCAAACAGTTAAAAACTGCAGTGAAGAAACCCTTCGGCCCTAGATGCAGGGTTATGTGCCCCTTTGGATGCCATTTGACATTTATCCATGCTCTCAACGCTTTCTCGTTTGGCCATATTCCGATAAATTTGCCTATGAGAGCATGATCTCTCATGTATTGAATTCTGGCATTGATACGGTGACTGGGTAGCTCCACTTCTGGTCTGTGTGCGGCTACTGGCTTGCATGTGGACGAGCTGACTTTCGGTTTATCTTGTTGTGCCTGTTCAGTCTGTTGCTGCTGACTTTTGCCTGTGCTTCCATCATTATGTTCCTGTTCTCTTTCTGAACCCTCAGGATTCCCTTGCTGGTTGCCGTTTGAGGGAGGCGTCCCTCCTTCCCCCGGATGGGGGTTCATTGTGACTGTCGGTCAAAACCCCCAGTCGTTTGTTATCTGCGCTGTTGCGATCTGATTCTGGAGTCCTCTGTTCTGCAGACCTGCCGTTGCAGGTGAGTACAGGAACCCTAATCCGCTTCTCAGAGCTCGCTCAGTCCAACCAAATCCGTTTTATTTGTATAACTTCTACTTGTTAGTATTGCTAGTGTTGAATTATTTTTTTTTGTTTAGGTTTAGGGTTTAGGAGGGTGAGATTTGGTTTTATGGCCAAGGGGCTATTTTGGGAGGAAAACAACATGTGGTTTCCCTAAAAACCACCCAAAAAAACTACCATTGAGGGACCAAAACTCCCCCACCTATGTGAGACCTAAAGATACTTGTTAGGGTTGGAATTAGGATTAACTTATACCCCTTAGCTACTAAACTAGTACAATCACTAATTTATGGTTCAAACATGCCCATTTCTTAAATTTTTACCTTGCTATATTTAAAGGACAAGGCCAAGAGAATCAAGGTGATGTTTGAGGATATGAATAGGTAACTGGAAATAGTTGTGGATGAAGTTAATAGTGTAGTGGCTATAAGTTAATAGTGTAGTGGCTATACTAATAAATTCTGGATAGGAAAAGGAAAACAATTGTAGATGAAATTAATGGTGTAGTGGTTATACTAATAAATTCCTTTGTAACTATCACCATGAAATCTTAGACCAGCCCCATGATCATGTTTATGAATTCCTCATATAACTATCACTAGAGCCCTTGTTCCATTAAAGGTCTAGGAAAATTTGAATGAAATTATTAAGTTCAATCCTTGAAAGTTTTGGAAAAATGGAAGGCATCGTAATTGTATGAATATGCCCATCACTTGTGGGTCAAATTTATTGATAGCTAATATTCCATTCTGCTTTGGAGATGCCATAAACATATGAATTTCCATATATAGAATGTATTTTGCAACTTACTTTGTTATGAAATGTATTTTATCTTTTCCTAGTAGTATTATGAACTTACTATAATTTTTAATTATTTTCCTTACTTACATCTTGCAAATTATTCCTATGCTGGTAACTAATTCCTCCATTAAAGGTCCTGAGAAATTCCAACCAAACCGTTACATTGAAGCCTTGTATATTTTTTAAAAAATGGTAGCCATTTTAAAGGAATATCTCCATCGCTTGTCCACCAAATTTAATGATATCAATTCCTTGAAGCTTTTGTTAGTCTATCCAACCACCAATTTTCACTTGCTTCATAGAGAAATTGGTAAGCTTGTATGTAGAACTTTGAGGCTATAATCTAATCATTGGCATAGGACCCCTTTAGATTAGTCTACCTTCTACTCAACTTTGTCCTATTTTTAGTTTTAATTTTTAATTTATCTATTGTAATGAAATATTGATATGGATAGAATTGAGGGAAATTAATACAATGGAGCAACAAAGAAATCTATTTCATGAATGCATGAAATTTTAAGGCAAACCATGAACATGATTATATTGGAACTTACCACTTTTAGTAATTGGATTGTTTTCGTGTCTCAAGCATGATTGATTTTTCGTGCAATTTACTTTCTTGCAAGTGTGTTTTATTTGCTACAAGTGTGGTGTGATTTGTGAAACCATGTGCACTACACTTTGCAAGTTTCAAACAAAACTTTAGATTGAAAATTCAAGTGCTTGTGTAATCAATTATTCATTAAGATAATTAAAAGTAATTGAAATACCAATCAGTAAGAGTAAAGTACATAAAGAGTTTCATGCTCTTGATAAAAATGGAATCTCATTCCTTCATAAATGAGAGAGTCAAACTGACACCTTGCAATCCCCCTAAATGTGAAATCCTTCATAAAGAGCTTCATTCTCTCCATCAAAATCTAGTCCCATACCTTCATAAATAACAAAGTCAAACTGAAAATTTGCAATCCCCCAAATCTTGAAATCCTAAAATTCATTAAGTTTTTTGGATTTTGAGTGAGATTAAAAATTCTAGTTTCTCCATATGAGACCCAATGAGGTTGGAACCACTCAAGCATCTTGAAAAAATAAATTAGAATGTAAGGGTGAAAATGAAAGATATATGAAATGCCACTTTTACTTTCCATTGCTAAGGTTGCATTATTGTTTTTGTTTAGGTTTAGGGTTTAGGGGAGGGGGTCTGTTTTATGATCAAGGGGGATATTTTGGGAGGAAAAAAACCTCTGCTTTCCCTCAAAATCAACTAAAAAAATACCATTAATGGGCCCAAACTACTCTACCCATGTTAGAATTAAGGAGGCCTTTAAGAATGGAATTAGGATATTACTATTAACCTTATATACCAAAATAGTATAATCACTAATTTATGGTCCAAACTTGCCCATTTTTAAAATTATGATTGTATCTTGTTAAATTTAGAGCACACGAGGAATAGAACTATATCTCAATCAATGTGAAGTTTGAGGATATTGGATAAGTAAAGGGTAAAAATTGTAAATTGATTTAATAGTGTAGTGGCTATACTAATAAATTCATTTTTAACTATAAGTATGAATTGTTACCATTAGGATGACCATACTAATTACTTTCTCCCATTAACTATCACTGTAAATTGTAATACTAAGGCCCTTCTTCCATTAACAGTCTCTAAAAATTCAAATGAAATTATTCTATTAGAGCCTTCAATTTTTTGGAAAAAAGGAAGCCATCATACTTGCATGAATATATCCTAATTGTATTATGAAATTCCTTCTTATTTTAATTATTTCTTATTTTATCCTTGCAAATTATTATTATGCTCTTAAAATTATTGCAAGTGGTGATGGTGTGTCTTATATGGATACCTAGAACTGTTGGAAATAATACATTCTGGCTGGTAAACACTGAAGTGGGAATGGGAAATTTAACATGCATAGATATTCTAATGAGGCTGATAGGTCCACCACGATGACTAAAGTGGGAATGGGAAATTTAACATGCATAGATATTCTGAGGCTGATAGGTCCAGCACGATGTTGCTGGTAAGGTCAGCACGATGCTGCTGGTAAGATCATTCTAGGCAAACACTAGATTGAAGAAGATGGGAACAAGGAAGATGCTCTCAAAGATGTACATCTAAGGATGCTCAAGAAGCAGAAATCTGGTAAGAGTATCAACTTAGTAGTAGTGAAGCTCTAAATAAATTTTTAGGGAAAAAGATAATTCAAAAGGACAACAATGTTCCCATGGAAACTAACCAGAAGAAGCCAATCAAACCATCTGTAGTCAAGGATTGGCCTTCTAGCTGTGGAAGATATTCATCTAGTGTTGCACATGAGAGTTATAAATATTTAACACAGAAATCTCTCCCACCATGAGGTTCAGCTTCTCTGGATATTATACCTTTGCTTATGGGCCAAATGTCCCTTCAGTAAGCAAGTAGCACTACCAATTATCTCCTGCCTCTAAGTCCCATAGTAATGGAATTAAGTGAAGCAGTCAACAATCTTCCAAATTTAATAATCATTGAAGTGCTAAAGAAAGTGTCAAAATTAGAGGAAACCTCTAGGTTAATTGTTTGAACCAAGAAGATGGTGTTAGAAACAAAGAAGATGGTTCTACAAACATAGAGAAGAAAAACATGTTGTCTATTTGAAATAATAAAAACATCTAGTCTTATAAGATATAAAACCATCAACCTTTGAAAAGATCATCTCATCTTTATTTCTCCACATTGAAAGAAGCTTTAATGAGGTGGCCCATATGATCAAGAAAGAAACCAACCCTAGGAAAATCTATAATCAAGGTTCAAGGGTTATGTTCTCAAAATATACAACTGGAACCAATAAAGTTGCTTCATATGTGAATGTGGAAACACCCTTTTATGAAGCCACTTTGTTTGTTCCAATTGGGCAACACCCTTATATCAAGCCGCCACTTTATTGGTTCCAATTATATTATCTTGAGACCATAACTCTTGAACCTTGACTGTAGAATGTAGTAGGTTGGCTTCTTTCTTGATCATATGGGGCACCTGATTAGCGTTCTCTATTTTAGGCTCCACCTTGAAATGTTGCAACCTATTTTGTATCTATGTTGACAAGAATGAATGTTGAAAAAGATAGCATGATGGCTTCAAGGCTAGTCAACAAGGTTGGATTTTTTCATTCTTTGTTTCTAAAAGAAAGCATGTTTTCCCTCTCTCTATTTCTAGAATCATCTTCTATGTTTCTCGCACCATCTTCTTTGTTCACACAAGTAGACTTGAGGTTTCCTCGAAATTTGGCACTTTCCTTAGCACTTGAATGATTATTAAATTTGGAATGATGTTGACTACTACCCTTAACACCATCAGTATGGGATTTAGAGGCAACAGATAATTGGCTACTGCTCCTTGATTACTGAGGGAACATTTCTACCATTACCAGAGGTATAATATCCAGAAACTGAAACTGGTGGGTGAGAAATTTCTGTGGCAAAGATTTATAACTCTCAGGGTCTCCACCAACGAAGAAGAAAATCCCTGACCACAGATGGTTTGATTGGCTTCTTAAGCTTAGGAATATGGTCGCTTTACTCTGAACCATTGTTGTCCCTTTCAAATATCCCTAGAATTATGGTCCCTAGAAATTTTTTTTATTGCTTCACTATGAAGAGTGTTGACACTCTTACCAGACTTCTGCTTCTTGAGATTACGTAAATGTACATGTTTCAGGGGATCGTCCATGTTCAGGTCTTCTACAATCATGCATTTGCCTAAAATGGTCTTAGAAATGGCATCATAGTGGGAGCAATCACCCCATTCCCACTTCAGGGTTCGCCAACGAGAATGTATTATTTCCAACAGTTCCTCTTGTCCATATAAGAAAATGATCCATAGATTGGCAAATGTTCCAAAAAGATAGGTGCAGAAATCAGTACATCGTAAAAACCGTGCAATAAGATGATTACAAGCATAGGAATAATTTGCAACTACATTAAGAAAAGATCAACTACATTTCACAATGAAATAAATTCAGAAAGTTCAATCGATGTTTATGGCATCTCCACAGGCAGAAGGTAGCACTGCATTTGGTCTAATAGCTATAGTACATATATGCCAAGATAATATTTCTTATGGAAGCAATAATCATTATCATCGATCCTAGGGTTTCTCTAAATAAAAGACGCACACAAATTCAATTAAAATCAGGAATATTGTTTATGCAGATGGAAGATATGATGCAATGGGGTAATGCATTTTAATTGTTGCTCAATTGCGGTGACAAAACTTAGGATTTTATCGATCTATACTTTTTTATGAATCCAAAAGAAATGTTTATATGGAATTAGGGAATAATTTATGCTGTCGAATGCAGTGATAGAAGACGTTAGAATTCTAAAGATATAATCTAAAAAAATTGGTGGGTTCAATTGAAAATATTAGAATTTGGATTTAAAGAATTTTTTTTAGTATTAGGATTTGGATTTAAAGAAAATTATCTTATTGGAATTCTGCACTTTAATCTATTTGATGTTATTTAAAGTATATTCTAGTGGCCTCTACTCTATCCAAAAATGAATTTAAAAGTGATAACTTCCTTACATTCTTAAATAAAGTGTTTAAAATTTTTTAAATTAATTTTTTACCAAATCATCTGTGAAAATTTACTCCATGTATCCAAAAAAAAAAATTAAAACTTTAGTGTAAAATATCTCTCTCAAACATATATCTTTTTTACATTTTGAAACATTTGCATGTTAGAAAGTGGAAGAATGGATGGCAATGTGGAGGAATAATACAAGGTCTCTTGGCCTAGCATTTTAAATTGTCATTAAAAACTCATTGTCCCCGTTATTCATCATGATAGTTCTCACATTTTGATTAAAAGTGCAAGTTATTCATCACCAAGTATGATAATTAGATAATTAGTCAAAAATAAATTGAAAACTAAATTTATAAAATATATATTTAATTTTTAAATTTATGGCTATTCACATCTTCAAACTTAAGTCAAAATTAAAATTATTTAACAACTGCATTAAATCTACTCAACCCCAAATGGTGTGTGTACAAATTCATGTGCTCTCGTAATGAGCCAAGCTAGGTAATGGGCTCAAATACAAGCCTACAAGGGTTTGTGAGTTTATGTTGTAACTTTCTATATTCACAGTTGCATTATTTTTCAAAGTTATGTCATGAAAGTTTATCATATATTTTGTTGTAGTTGAGTAATAAGAGTGTCTAGGATTAATATGAGATTGATGTCGAAGTTTGTGCTAATTGTTCATTCATAATATTTTGAGAATAAGGTGCCATAAATAGGGGGAAAATAGAGAGCTACACACATTGTTGTGTAATAAAGATTTTATGCTATTTAAGACTCATCTAGAGAATAGAAAATTTTCTTTAAAAAAATTATCTCTTATTTCATGTGAAAAATTCCTTTGAACATGGAGAATTCTTTAAAAGGTAATAAATAATTAAATATACTCAAACATTAATCCATACCAATAAGCATGGTTGTCCCTGTTGTCATCTCTAACCATAGGAGCCTCCCAAGACTACTTATGGGTCTCTCTTGACACTGGATTAGGGCTCCTCATTAGGTCTCCTGCTACTCTATAATAAGGCCTAATGTTAGGGCATCAGGGCACCTCTATGACAATGACCATACGTCCTTAGGGCATGGCTAGATATCTCTTTTGAATAGTGGCTAGGATTCCTCCATCAACTACGTATAGAACCCTTCCTCCACTGCTTCTAGGGCTTCTCCCTCTTTATCTCTCTAGCTACCAAAGCCACACGAGTGGAGAGAGATCTTAGGAGAAGTGTGTGTGAAAAATGACTTGAAGATGTCTTCTATTTATAAGGAAACGTTGACGATAAGTTGGGGTAATTTGGTTTTTGGCCGACCTTGACAAATTGTCAAGTAACACAAATACAAATAAATTCATATATCCATGAATACATGTCGGAATTGTTTGATCTCCCGACGAAAAATATCAACTTCCACCAATAAGAAGATCCACATGGATTTTGGCCCTAGTTGCCAATTTTAAGAGTTAAGCAATTGACCAATGTTTATGGCCAACCCCACCTGTATCATGTATAACGTAATTTTCAAAGGAGTCAATATTGGTGCAAGTGTAATGTCCCTCTCTGAATGATCACACCAAGGGAAAAAAATATATAAAAAGACACAAGTGGAATTTTGATGAGAAAAGAGAGATGAAGCTCACTCTTTCTCATGATAAAAGAGAGATGAAGCTGACTCTTTGGGCATGCACAATCATTTTCTCATAACAATTTGGAGATCTCTTGTGTCTTTTGAGTGCTAAGGGTGAAACCCTTTAATGAATTAGTTTCAGTAGTGAAACAAATCCACCTTAGTTTATCAGAAAAAAAAAAAAAAAAAAGACCACTCAGATATTTCACTGGTATTTATTGCTAAAGATTCATCTCATTGCCAGGTCATGAGTACCACCACAAACTGTGGGATTTTTGGAGGTCATATTTTCCATCTGCATTTAATATTGGAAAAAGGGGACTAATTCACTCATTTCGAGACTTTGGGATCACTTGAGGAGGTCGTACCCGTTATTATCAGTAAGTTGAAGGTATACTCTACATCTTTGGGTTATCTCCTTTTCAAATATGAGTTTTCTTAGGCTACATGTTAATTGTTTGAGCTTTTAAATTTGAAGAAATTCTTGAATGGACTTCATAAATACTCGAATGAATGGACTAAGGTAGTGGTACCATAAATTGTGTTATTTTAGAGATTTGACTTCCATATTTTCGCAAATGTCCTCAATAAATACTTATATGTATAAATACTTATGTTTAGGATTATATATGTGCTAGAGTGGTTCATATATGTTTTACTATAATCCTCATGTTGACAATATTTAGCTGACTTTTTTCATCAATTGCTCATAGAATATGCAAAAGCAAATGATTGTCAAAATGTTGCAAAAATTACATTTCTTGTGATTTTTTTTTTTATTGTTCATGACAAGATAATCATGTTGCAAGAATGAGTTATCCTATAGTCTGTTTCAATTTGTGGATATTTTTTTTCCTCCCATTTTTTTACAAGGATATAGATTTGATTTTCATATTGATGGTTTGTGCATGTTATCTAGCCCCAAAAGTTGGTAATGGAGTGGATCTTGAGAAGTAGTCATGGACACAGACTCTATCAAAGGTTAATGTTACAATACCACTTCCACTTGGTATGAGAAAAAATTAAATGGTGTGTGACCTAAAGAAGAGTTATTTAACGACAGGGTTGAAAGGGCAACCTCATGTCTTAATTTTAAGTCATTTATTTGTGTTTCTTAGTTGTAAGTTATCTGTTTCATTTTGAGCTTTATGAGATCAATTATTTCAATAATCGAATATGCATGGCCTGTATTTCTCACCCAATGTTAGTTGCTTGACATGGTTGATATAACATTCAATTCTAGTCCACTTTTATTTTAAGTCAAAAAATTTTCTGATTAAAAGGATGTTCATAATTTCATTGGTTTACTTGGAGCTTGATTTAAAAAGTTTTGTAAATTCGACCTGGATTTTATTTTTTCAGGGTGAGCTATTTGCACAAGTAAGGTCAAATGAGTCCTAGAACATAGGTATACAACAAGAGAATCCTTGGCCTTTGTTGTGTATCGATTATTTTTTATTGCATGCTGGTTTATGTGAAGGGGAAATATATATGTATATATAATGTTTTTACCATATGTCATTCATGGTTTCCGTAGATATGTGTTACATTTTGACAGAGGTTTAGATATCATTCAGATATCTAAACACCAAACAACAACAACATTGAGATTTTTCTTTCACTAAACCTATAACGTATTGCATCTGTCTTCATCAATGATTTTCTTCCATATGCTATCCAGTTATGATATTTCCTTTGCAATATTTGGTGCATTTGTTATTTATAGGTCATTTATAGGTTATAAATGTCTTCAGAGTTTCATTTCTAATTGAGTATTGAACTGAACATATTGATTCTCTTATACATAACTATTTCTCCCTTCACCTACCTTTCATAACTTCGATAACCATTAGGTAGGGACCTCTAACTTTCATGTTGCTTTTCTTGTTTAGTAAAATCTTGCCAAGACTTTAATTTATTGAAATTTGTAGAATTTACAATTTATGAAGTTTCAAAGTATAATTCTTTAAAGCGTGCTAGCTCAATGGAAGAGCACCTACTTTACAAGCGGGATGTTGGTGCTTCGATTCCATCGTGCCCTGACATCCATATGGAGTGACGATGATCAATTTTTCATCATGGAAGCTATTTTGACCATCACCAATGAGCATTGGTGAAATTTTTTGAACCTCACGAAAATATGAAATGGTGAGAGTCAATGAACGCCACCATATATACGCATCAATAGTGACGATCCTCAAAGGTCCGTAACCATAAATTGTTGTTGTTCATATCAAATGTTGATGGTCATTGTCCGTCATTATAGTAATTATTCCTGACATACCTTGAATGTCACCACAACACCTATACTTCTTACAACGCGGCTTTTAGTGATGGTCAACGAACATCACCATATATATGCACCAATAGTGATAGATATGAAAGATCCATCACAATAAATCATAGTTCATATGAAATGGTGATGATCATTATCCATCATTATAATCAATATTCGTGGCGGACCTTGAATGTCACCATAAAACCTATAGTTTTGGCGATGCCACCTTTGGTGACATTCAACTTTTGGTGACTGAGGCTATGGTCCATCACCATTGCTCGTATGAAATGGTGACTGTCGCTATCCATCATTATAAATTATTATTGTTGATGGACTTTGAATGTCACTACAACACTTATAATTTTGGCGATGCCACCTTTGGTGACATTCAGTTTTTGGTGATGGAGGCTATGGTCCGTCACCATTGTTCGTATGAAATGGTGACAATCGCTATCCGCCATTATAAATAATTATTGGTGGCGGAATTTGAGTGTCACCACAACACCTATACTTTTCGCGAAGCCACTTTTGGTGACGTTGAGTTTTTGGTGACGAAGGCTCTTTTGACCATAACCAATAAGCTTATGGTGACATTTTTCACCCCTCACCAATGTCCTTTTTTCTTGTAGTGTATGGACTCCCGGTGTCGACCAAGCAAGAAGTTTCCAATTGGTGGGATTGAGGAAGGAGGCCCTTTGGAGCCCCAAAATTTAGCAAAAGATTGGTGTGTTAGTCCGTTGAGGGATTATCCCCGTAGACTCCCTCATTTGTCTTGGGGTTGATGGTTGCAAGTAATTTTGGTTGCAGTTGACTACAATTGGGTGGAGAGCTCTTGTTCAAGGTTGTGTTTCCTTGCTTACTCTAAGATATGAAACTATGTATTCTGTTTAATGTATGATGAATGATGCTAATGTGATTATGGATAGTGGTTTGAATGTAGGGACTACATTGTGCTAGTGAATAGTCACTTATGCATTATATTACTTGCATATTATGTGATGTATTGGATGGTTGCATCTACATATGTATCTGTGTGGAATATACAAAAGAATGTGTTAGAAAATTGAAGAAAGAAAATATGTGAATAACTGCCAAACGACACACATAAAATTGTTATTAAATAAGAGCATATGAATCACATGATAGATAAGGAACCCTTTAATAGTAGGATTTGTGACCGTTTATTAATAGAATATTATGATGAGAGAGACATTCTGCATAGTAGGGTCTATATTCACTCATGAGCCATTTGTGCTCACATTACAAATTGTGGTGTTGATTAGTGAGAAAGACTTTAACATCCAAGGGAGTTTTTCCCCGGTATCAGTTTAACCAGCAATTTTACCCAAATGTCCTTCAACCTTGCTTTTCTAGCAGGATTTTTAAGCGATGGTTAAGGAAGCTAATGGCTTTGCGTATCGGAAACTAGCTTCTTGCAGGCCCATCATAAGGTCTCGCACCTTTAGTGTGTAGCACCCGAGGCTATTTCCTCTCTAAAGTCTACATGAAAGTCCGTGGTTGGTAATTCACGCATGAGTGCCTACCCCTCCCATTGGGGCATTTCTCCTCTTGTAATGGGTAGACTCGTAGGCAAGCAACTCGCTAGAGACCCAATCACTCAAGCTCACGAGTGATAATGTTAATCACCCTTAGAATGATAAGAAGTAAAGGCTTACGAACTATTTACCCCATTCCCCCAATGTGGTTGAGAGCGTCGGGTTACGTTAGAGAGTGGTAAGCATTTGTGTTCAATACTTGGAATAGATGGGCTTCATCACGAGAAAGTGAGGAATTTTTGTTACGTGATTGTAGTATGTTGAGTCAATTGGACTTCGCTCACCAATTGATTACTAAATTTATGTCACGATATGTTAGTTTATGGTAAACAGCTCCATGGGATCAAGAATTGTGATTGCAAATATGTTTTCTCATTAGTTATGTACCAACTACATGATTGAATGAATGTTGCATGTAATTATAAATGGGTTGTATATTAACAAGGTTGTTTTGTTATCATAGGAACTCATGATACTTCGTAAATACAAGCTCATTATCCTGATTATGTTTAAATGTTGTTTTAGAATGTCTAACAACGTGTGTGATTGACAACACATCATAAGAAACATAACATAGAAAAAATACATTCTACAACCACCCACTTTCGATGGGAATGTGAAGTAGTCTAAGGAGGCACAGGTATGTTTGTTAGAGATGAATAAATTCTTCAAGATACATGTGTACTAAAATAATATGAAATCAAGAGTCGAGTCTTATAATTTAAAGGGAAAAGACGATATTTGGTGGGAGGATGTTGAAGAATAGAAGAGCCATTACCGAAGAGGAGCTGACATGGGATGAGCTTGATACGATTTTTAGGGAGCAATACATGTCTGAACGCTACTATGACAATAAAACAATGGAATTTTATGAACTCAGAATGGGAGAGATGACTAATGAAGAGTATGTCACTAATTTTTGGGGGCTATCGGGATATGTTCCATATCTCAAGCACGAAAAGGTCGAAATGTAGAGGTTCATTAGTGGTTTGCCTATGGTATTCAAAGATAATATTGACTTATTGGAACACTAGACCCTGAAGGATTATTAGGAAGCTAGAGCAATACTATGAGAAATCTAGGCATGGGGCCAAGACTCTGAATGACTAAATAACCAAGATCACTCCCACATGAAATGTGAGTTGGCTGAGCAAGAACTCAAAAGGAAAAGAGAGGAAATTCCCATCTTAGACAAGTGAGTCTCAACGAGAGGCCAACATCAATGTTAAAGGGGATGTACAAAAAGTGGCATCATCGAAACCTAAGATTGAAAGCTAGGAACCACTTAAGCGTTGAACCTATGGTGGGAACCACAAGAGAAGGGATTTTCCTTATTAGTAGAAGGTTTGAATGAGAATATACATTGCTCAAGAGGTGAGCATTTTTTGCGAAATAGCCCAGAGTATGTCTAGTATTTACGTAGCATTGAACAGCCAGCAAGTATATTAAAAGGCATCCATAATTTAGATGGAATGTAAGCTGCAAGAGAAAGTTGTTTCTATTTTGATTGATATAGGTTCTAATTATATATATGTCAACCCAAAGCTTTTAGAAAAGTGTAAATTGGACAAGGAACTACACCAAGAGTTGTGACTACTTCAGTTGGAAGCACAAACAAAGAGGAGGATAAACTAATGCCTAAAGTCATGTGTATTGGAACTCAATGGCATGATCACTATATCTCACATGAATGTTTTACCATTGGATGGGTATAACATGTTAATTAGAATGGATAGGGTGTACGTGCACTATACCAAGGTGGATTGCTATGAAAAATAAATAGAATACTTGGATGAGAAAGGAACAGAGAGAATATTCGAAGGAAAGAAAAATCCCATATCAGTGAGGATCAACACTATCATGCAATCCAAACATAGTTGTAGGAAGAGATGTACGCTTTTCACGGTACAAGTTTCCAAAGATGAGGGAGCTCAAGGTGAGGATAAGGATGGGAGAGGTGAGACGCTCTGAAGGTATCTAGTCTTGGGATAGTAAACATATGTATTTCTAGTAGAGGTTCCTGGATTACCCCCTCTCAAAGAGATAAACTTCTCTATCGAGTTGATATCTAGAGCAACGCCATCATTTACGACCCCATATATAGTGAGGAGTGCGGAATTGGTTGAGATGAAACTACAATTGAAAGAAATGTTGGACAAGGGTTACAAATGGCGAAATGTGTCTTCTTGGGGTGCAACAATATTATTTGTTTAAAATAAATATGGAACTTTGAGGTTATGAATTAGTTATAGAAAACTAAACAAGGCAACCATTAAAAACAAGTACCCATTTCCAAGGATTGATGATCTCTTTGATAAGTTAAGAGAAGCAACAATATTATCCAAAATTTACTTGAGTCTAGGTTACCATCAAATAACAATCAAGGTGGAAGACATTCGTAAGATTAATTTAAGAACAAGATATGGGAACTATGAACTTGTTGTGCTAACCTTTGGGCTCAATAATGCTCCTTCCAATTTCATGTACATGGTGTTGTGACCTTACATAGACAAGTTTGTCATCATATTTGTAACAACTCTCATGAAGATTCTATGTAATAAATTCTAATAAAGGTAAAATAATAGCCATGGTTGTGGGACAATTATTCCAAGCTGAAAGTTAGGCAAGACATCCTAGTGTGGGTGCTCATTTGGTTTATTACAGCTAAGGAAATATGAAAAGGAAATGGAAAAGTATTTGGAAAGGAAAGGCATTAATAGGTATTGTATTTATTAAAATAAAGAAAATTAGCAGAAAAGGAAGGTGGAAGGTCACAGGTTGCATGTGAGGAGGAAAATGAAGGAAAAAAATAGAAAATGAAGAAAATTGAGGCCTCATTGGTAAAAATGCTTATCAGGACAAGTTGGTACCTTTTGGCAGTTCAGTTTTGTAGATCTCTCTCTATTCTCTCTCTCTCACACTCTTGGAAACTTAGATTTTTCTTGGAGCACTCCAAGATTGGATCAAGAAAAATAAAGAAGGTAAGAGGAAGTAAAGATCAAGCAAGGAAGAGAGTGATCTAGCAACTACAATGAGATTATTTGCAGGTATCAATTTGCATATATGATTTCCTTGTTAGTTTTGGCATGCATGGTTCTGCATGTGTGTTCTTGGTTCTCTTACTATCATGGGCATGGATTTTTCTAGGTGTGAAAATGTTCTTCAGCCTTGCCTTACCATTTCCAGATAGCCATGGTGTGGTAGGTTCTTTTGTATGTGGTTGACTTGGATTTCTAGATGGACTCAAAGCTCAATGGGGTGGTCCCACGATTATTCACAAGGCCTAGGAATTTCAAGATGGGATCCACAAAAAAGCTTTAATGTGAACACCTCAATTGAGCCTAAGAATGGCAGGATATCGATAATGGCAGGATACACGGTAAAGCTCAATGGTGAGTACCCTTGATTGTGCCTCAGAATTTAATTATAGGACACACAATAGAGACTAGAGGGTGGAGACCTTGTAGGCCTAGGAATCCCTTGACTAGTAATGATGGGATACACATTAAAGCCGAGAGGTTGGGATAGATAAATCCCTCACGGTGTAGGTGGAGAGATCCGGTGGCATCCATTTTTTTGCCTGTACTGATGTAGTGAGGATTCTGGTAAACCTTGGTATTGTATGCTTATTGTTTATGGCCTCGTGATTCAAAGGGGATTGCGGTAAATCATGGTTCTACTATTGAGGGTGAGGTGGTGTAGCCTGAGAAATCCCTAGGTTATTTTGGTTATAAGTCCCACATTCATGCATGGAGTATGGCACGGGGGTGACTGCAGGAGAGAGACTTGGCTCAGCTAATCTATGGTTGGGTGGAACGTGGTAGTCCCATACGAAGTTGGATTTTGCATTCATTAGTAAGAGTTCCTTTCTTCAGTATTTTATGAGAAAATGTGTTGGTTCATATGATGCATTTACAACTGATGTATCCTTGTTATTTATGTTGGTTATATTTTGGTTATGAGCATGTTTTATGAGAGTAATAATGTATGAATCTCATCATGTTTTGATTTGTAAATGAATTTGAAATGAATATATCACCTAATAGATGACAATGCAGCTAATGTCATAAGGAATCAATGTTTCTTAGCGATTCTTAGGTAAGTATGAGACCCCTATGCACAGATTTGTTGTTATGACCTGTAGAATAGATATTTGTGACATGTTTGATGAAATGTATGTTATGGCTAATAGGGATCCATTCATGTACTTGTTCAAGTATTTCAATTTGCAACCTAGTTTTGATGTTAATTTTCACTCTTGAAAGTTTCATGGCATTCTCGGAAGTGGCCTTAGTCTTGGAACTAAAAAAGTGTCACAAAATCTAGGGTCACTTGCTCTAAAATAACTGAAAATACCATTCTTTCTTGCATTCCCATGCTATGAGAGTGACAAGAGGGCCCCAATTTCATGCATTCCCATGTCATGGGAGCGACTGGGGCTCTAGGGCAGTGAAGTGAGGGGTTGATGATCTCAAAGTCTTGGTTGGATCCTATCGGTTCTGTGGTATGTGAAGAAGGTTGTATTGGTTGTTTATGTCTGTTCCACATCCCTAAGTTTACATGGGTAGTTTAATCAAATTGTAGTAGCCTATCCTCACATGTTTTCCCGAGTGGTCTGGTTAACTTTTGTAAAGGTGGGAGGAGGGTGTTACAAAGTTGTATCAAAGCATGGTTCACCCATTGGACTAGATGGACGATGTGTGTTGGCCATATATTCATGTTGGTTGCATATTTGTTACTTATACTTATGGTCTATGTGTTTTTTGTATATGCATGGTGTTGGTTATGGTTGAAATGATATCGCCATGTGAAAGTGGATGATGTGTTGTTGGATGTGTTTATCATGGGTATAGGTTTGTTATGCACTGGCTATGCATGTCAATGTTTGTATGTATCATGTATGCATGCATGTCATCCATATGTTAATTATGCATACAAAGATATGGGTGTAGTTGTCATGCATGAGGTCATGATGTATGGTTGATATGGTCTTGCAATGATGACTCGATTATGGTTAGGATGATATCTATATGCTGTTATGATTATGTTTATAAATGTATTATGATAATCTAGTTGATCTTGCAAATGAGAGCTCGTCCGAGAACTAATCAACATTATGTTGATTATGTTTATATTCTGGTTTAGCTGACATGGTATGCTTTGCACTAAGAAAAACAACAAAGATGAGTAGTAAGATGGTAGAATACAATTTTCGAGACTCTCCTTATGGATCAGATGAGTAGTGTGGTGTTGAGAATTCTTCTAACTTAGTAGACATGTTGAGAAGCTTGAAGGAAGAATTAAGAAGTTGTAAGACACATAATGACATAATCATGCATGCACAAGAGAAACAACCATAATTCAATGCAGTAATCCTTTAGATTTTGTGAGACTTGCAAAGACAGGGACCACTTCGGATCAACCATGGAGTGGAGAATATGACTAATGGGGTAGATGGCAGTAGATCTCATGGTGGGAGCAAGTCATATGGGTATGAAATGGTTAGAGATAGTTGGTTCTTCGATACTTTGGATCATAGAGGTGATGGACACACATATTATTCTAGTTCTGGTCTCAGACTATAGTTAGTAACCTTGTAATTCAACGATTACTAAAATTTATAAGTTGTGATGTAAACTATATACATAGACCCAACCATGCGAAAAACATTTTGGTGCCTCATGCTCTAGGTGAGTACCTCTTAACTAGGGTCAGTACTTCTTAACTATATTAATCACCTTACATTGCGTCTGATGATCTTCCAAGGATGATTGAACTTAGTCCCAATATTTTCAATTCATAGGTTATACAATTTTTTGAATGCATACATATGTACAATGGTTATGTGTTGGTTGACACTCACAACCTTGCTTAATTTTTATTTATGAGGTTAAGTTATAAATTATGCTAACACAAGACATTAACTTCTGAAACTTCTCGAACCCTAGATGTCCTTCAACGTGTTAACCACATGTTTGTATCTTCACCTTCCATTGCTCATCCTTGCTCAACAATTGTGGTCATTTGGAGGGAAGTTAGTGTAGCTATCCTCCCAAACACTTGTTGACAGTGTTAATTCTTCCACCCTTACCATGGAAGTGTCGCTCTACAATTGATGGGTTTTTTTTCTATTTTACGCCGAGGCTATGCACCACAACACTGATATATTTTTGTTACAGGTGCGTTGGGTAAATTATTTTGGTTGGATTAACACCCTTCTTTGTAATTTATTTTTTTCTAGAGGAATCCCTCTTCCTTTGAGTCATCTACGGGTCTAACTCGCATGGCTCCTTGGCTATTTTGAAGGAGTTATTATTCCATAATTAATAGCTTGAGGTTTCATCTCCATTCCCGGTTCTAACACATGGTACACCTTGAGTCCATCACTTAAAGAATTAGTCTACTCTTCTACTATCAACTACATCCTAAATTATTCTGGTAACCGTAGGATGATCTCGCAGTGGTGCACAATGCTTCTTCTCTAGGTATTTTTTTTGCCTCTACCTTCTAAAGTTATCCTACCCATTTTCCACCCGAATATCTAACATGGTATTCTGGGTTGCAAGTAAGGTTCTCCTTCTTATGATGCTCCACTTGTGTTTCCTTTGGATTAAGGAACTGCATATACATCCGACATTAATGAGGTGGCTCCCTTGTCTAGGCTTTTGTGCAAATTAATGATTCATCTTGGAGGATGGCATTATAGATGTGCAACCTACTGGAACATAATTTTTATAGTATATAGTCTAGCCATCTCTAGGTAGGGTTTAGATGGGGGATGTAATTCCACTCTCCTTGATATTGGTTAAGGACACGAATGGTTTTATGGGTTCTTGGTTTTCTGTATGTAATGAATATTTCCTTTTTTGAACTCGAAGATTATTATGTACATGTTTTTTTTTATGGTGATACTGCAATTTCTGAGTTGATGTGAGGGTTGGAACCTTGTTATATGAAACACTATTCATGGGGTTATTCCCACTCTATGCAGTTATCATTTTTGTGACAACATATAATTTTTAATTTCTGTAAAGGTCTCTACATACTTGCCTTGCATGCACATCGTTTTTCTTGGAAAATGTTCAAGAAATATTTTTTTTTTTTTTTTTTTTACTATAATTAGCATGGCATAAATCTTCAAGGATTCTTTATAGGTTAGTGAGGTGAAATTGTTGCAGAAATAAATGTCACAATATTTGTAATGTTTGCTTTATTCATCCTTATTTGTTCAAAAGAAACATTATCAATTGCTAATTTTAACCTGCATGTGTGTACTATAATATTTTGTTTACACTTCGAGAGTCTTCCACAGATAATTGGCTACACTATCCCTTCCAACCTAGGGTCTTGTGGAAATGGAGCTTTCCATATTCCTCATAGCCCACAAGGTTTTCTTGACTTTTCTTTGCTCAGTCTAGATTATTCAAGCTCTCTCATTTCCAACCGAGAGTTAAACTAACTCGAACCAATTTATTTGCCAAACTATCTAACAAGTCATGTTCTCAACTAGCTTTACCATGACTAAGCCTACAACCTTAGTTTACACAATTGAGTCACAACACTACCCAATTGTGAAGATATATTCTCATCTCTACGAGGGTTTCAACCGAGTTCATGTACAAATGTTTGTTTGGATTACAAGAATTTGATATGGAACTTAGATTACACTTTTGTGTGTATTACACCCTCATTGAGTTTAGCGGCAACTAATGGTAATTTTATATGCACGGGTAACTTTTAATTACATTCGTTTAAATATCCTTGTGTTTCAAACAACAAAACTTTAAGCAGGCTTATATGTATAGGATTAGGAAGATGAGGAGCTCAATCTGGAGAGTGCTCTCCTCCCTTCCAATAAGAAGGAGAATCACGCCCATATCTACCCCCGAGCTTCCTAACTTTGAGAGCACTTTTTGTGACTGTGACTGATTCAGTTCATTCTATAGGCATCAAAACTCCTCAAAAGTCCAGCCTAACAATTTACACACCCTTGTCTATAGTTGATTCTTCCATTGTCGCCAACCCAGGTTTAGAATTGTACTCCATGATGATGTAATCATACACTTACCAATACTTCAGAGGTCTTCCATGTTTTTTTCCTCTTTCCTTTTCCAAAAATTAATTAACAGAACACCCTCCCTTCCCACTATGTAATTAGAAATTCATTCAGAGACTACAGACAGTTCCAAGTCTCCACCAATCATAAAAAATATATATATATAATATATATATATAAATATATATAAATATATATATATATATATATATAAGTTTCATTAAATATTCTCTTTGAGTTCATTATGATTTTCTCTAAGCCTTTAATTACAAAGTCTCATTTACCTCAAGTATATAGAAGCAAATCGTATTTACAAAACTAACTTACAAACACTTGTAATCACTAGAGAAGTTATGGAGGGACTAATGCTATATTCATAAGAGTCTAAATCAATGATTCACGAATGCACTTAATACCTTATTCTGGCACATAAGGTGTAGACAACTTACTCCTTGGGCCTTAGTCCTCTTAGATCAACAAAAATGAATTTCTAACCTAGACAAACCCAATATTAGTTAGAAAACATTTTACATGGATTAATATGTTGAATTTATATTAATATGTTCGATTTATAATAAATAAATTAGTAAATATTTACATGTTGGTTAAAATTAATACAGCGCAAGAGAGATGTTGTAGTACCCCAAAAATTTAAAAGTAATAAACATAATAAAATTCAAATTTCTTACATTGTAATTTTGTTTTTATAATAAAATTACCAATGAATTTTTAGATCAAAAAAATCATAATATACATATTACATTAAATGATATAAATAGAAATAATCAATTTAGATCCAATTTATGTTATAAAATAGAATAATGATTATGTAACCATATTTAGATGTAATTAATAAACACATAAACTTACAATCTCACAATATCTTTAACAATGGATACTAAGGTCCACTTTTCCACACTAGTAAATAGGTTTTGTTACAATACCATGGGCCAATATCATGTGTTATCAACACACCATGACCACAAACCATCTCTCATTTCACACTCAAAATATTTTATAAATATTTTATTTGAATTTACTTTTAGATCAATTTTTAATTAAATTTAGAATAAAAATGTTAAGCGAGGAAATAGTAAATTTTTCACCACCATTTTTCTAGTTAATTTTAATAAAAATATGATTTTTTAAAATTGAATTTATATAAGGAAAGGTTGAAAATAAGTTGGGGTAATTTGGTTTTTGGCCTACCTTGAAAAATTGTCAAGTAACACAAATATTTCATATATCCATGAATACATGTCAGAATTTGTTGATCTTTAGATCAATCCTACACCTCCCAACGAAAAATATCAACTTCCACCAATAAAAAGACCCACATGGATTTTGGCCCTAATTGCCAATTTAAAGAGTTAAGCAATCTACCAATCTTTATGGCCAACCCTACCTGTATCATTTATAACATGATTTTTAAAGGAGTCAATATTGGTTCAAGTGTAATGTCCCTCTCTGAATGATCACACCAAGGGAAGAAAATATATAAAAAATACACCGGTGGAATTTTGATGATAAAAGAGAGATGAAGCTCACTCTTTCTCATGATAAAAGAGAGATGAAGCTCACTCTTTGGGCATGCACAATCATTTTCTCATAAAAATTTAGAGATATCTTGTGTCTTTTGAGTGCTAAGGGTGAAACCCTTGAATGAATTAATTTCGGTAGTGAAACAAATCCACCCTAGTTGATTAGAAAAAAAAGGCCACACAGATATTTCACTGGTATTTATTGCTAAAGATTCATCTCATTGCTAGGTCATGGGTACCACCACAGACCATGGGATTTTTGGAGGTCATACTTTCCATTTGCATTTCATATAGGAAAAAGGGGACTAATTCACTGATTGCCAGACTTTGGGATCACTTGAGGAGGTCGTACTAGTTATTATGAGTAAGTTGAAGGTATTTGTTGTGGGGAATTTCATCGAGGTTTTCACTGACCTATCTAGTGCCAATTGTTTCTTAGAAGTTCAAGCCATCATTTGCCACACCATGTCATCAAAAAGGAGGGTCAAACTAGACATCAAATATGCTCTAATATAGTAATTCACAAGATGTTCTTTGCTTAGGTTAGATACTTCATTCAACCATATGCCCATTAATCCATTTACCAATCACATTAGACATTATATAATAGTAACTCACGAAAGAACATAAACGATAGATGTAGAAGACAAGCCAAGACAAAAAGACACAAGAATATGTCTCACGCGAGGGAAAAGCCCCAAGATGTTGAAAACCCTTGATAAAATCTTCTTATTATTATCATCAAATGTTCAACAAAGAAAGAGAGACAGTACAATGATATAAAATAACTTGCCAATATGAATATTAGGCATCACTATTCTTAAATCCATTCAATCTTGTAATCTGGGAAGTCTAGTCATGGAGGAAAAATCATATTGTTGTTGCGATCGGTATGGTTAGGGAAACAACAGTCCATTTCTTTCAAAGGTGACTCATCCAAAAATCCTCCTTTCTATTGCAACCTTCCTTATTTCACATGATGCTCCCTTTCACTTGCTTAAGGAGCTCGTTTATGACGACATTAAGGTCATGGTTGTTATTATCGTTGTGGTTTTGGATTAGGGCTTTTGAAGCATGCTTCTTGAGCCCTTGAATATCTGCAAATAGTGCAACCTTTTTTTCTTACAAGGATTCCACTATTTTTAGTAGTCCTATCATGTTTTTAAGTTTCCATGTCATCCTCAACAAGAACCTAAATACTATCATATAAGGAAGTAACTTTCGGTGTATTTTAGCTTCGTGGGTAACTCATTCA